>CM016625.1:80222384-80823373 GCA_005393395.2 Gossypium australe | reverse complement strand
AGTTCTAAATAAAAAAAAGAAAGTTAGTGTAACAGACCAATTTTGACCCTAATCGGAACGGTGGTTTCGGGACCACGAATCCTAGCTTGAGGGATATTATAATATTATGTTTCGTGGTTGTTATGTGTGATTTAGTGAGTGCAAAAATTTCGTAGAAAATTTTAGCTATCTAAGTGTCTAATTTGCTAAGAAGGCTTAAATTGCAAGAAGGATTAATGTAGTGGGCATTAATGAAAAGGGAGCTAAATGAATTGTCCATAAAACATGGGAATTTGCATGTCAAATTTCCCACATTTGAACAAGGTGGACGGCAAGCATGCATAGATGCTCTCTTTTTTTTATTTTTGTATGATATTTAGGCATTATTAAATTGAAGCATGCTATGAATATATGCTTTTTAATTATACATATATTGATTTTAGTAATATTGTAAGGAAAAGCATGCTATTTTTTTTATGCTAAAAAGATAAAAACAAAAGGAAAATAATTTCCCTTCTCATCCTCTCTTACCCGATTCCTACTTTGAAGAGAAGGGAAGAGTTTCATCCCCCTATTCGGCCTTGCATGCACTAGGATAGGTAAGAGCTTGACTTGATTTTGAAAACTCACCTTGATATGGCTTAAATTCTTAATCTTTTCTTTTGAAACAAGCAAAAAGACTTTGTTAATATGGGTAGGCTTGATGAAATTCGGCCATGGGTGAGGAATGGTGGTTTGGGTTGTCAATAAACTTTGATAATATGAGAGGGAGAAGAAGCTTGAGTTTGTGAGAAAATGGTTTAAATTTAGGCATGGGGATGCCCTTATATTCGGCCGAATGTGAGACCACCTATTTTGAATCCTTTTCCTTTGTGTTAATGTTCGGCTATACTTATATTGTATAGTGATTAGACATGGATGAATGGTTTTGCATGGTTGTGTTGGTAGCCTTACATACTATCGAGTTCTTGTGCAAAAATTTGAGAGTTAAGCTCTCCTTAGATTCGGCCATGACTTAGTTCTAAGGCCTTTTTCATATGTGATGAAAGCATGGTGGCTATGGTTGGTTACATTGTTTGATAGATAGTAAAAGAAAAGAAATGGTGGATACCTTAGCTTGATTTAATAAGTCTTATGAAGTAGTAATTGTTTGCTTAGGATGCTAATAGAAAAAAATCATGTTAAATTTTGGGTTTAGACAAGCTAATATTCGGCTGGAATTAGATGAATAAGTTGTGGTTATCTAGCTTGTTTCTTGGTCGTATGTTGAAAAAATTGCATGGGTACTTTAAATTGGCATATTCGGCCATAGGAGAGCATGAAATTGAGTTATTGAATTTGGGTACATAGGCACACTTTTATCAAGTTAATATATGGCCATGGACAGCAAGATAAGTTTTAAATTAAAGCACGTTGATGAGTTCATTATCAAAGTGTTCCCAAATATTTTGAATGCACTTGAACAAAGTAGTGCATGAATGCCGAATGCAAATGTTTATGTCTTGCAATTATTTATTTTATAATTTTGCTTTCGAATTGAATGGAAGTGTGGTTTAAATGGGTTTAATTGAACCAATTTAGATCAAGATCAAAAGGAGAAGAAGTTGGAGCGAGGAAAAGCTAAACTAAACGAATAGTTGGAGATTTTGAATCTATTTACTTTTAAGGTAAGTCCTTTAGTTAAATCATGTCAAAGAGTTAATTATGGTTATCTTGACTATTAAAAGTTTATGAATGCTAATGTCTAATTACATCTTGGCCGAATGTATATTGACATATTGGTTGATGATTCAAGTTGAGAATGTGATGGAAATTATTTTGGCTAATGCAAGGTGAATAAGTAAGTTTTTGAGCTGCCTTATATTAAAGATTCCTTACATATCTAGTGAATGATATAAATTGTATAAGCTGGGTATAAAACCATGTACTGGTCGATTGTGATAGTGATGGATTTGATCGATTTCAAATTTATTAAATGCAATGGTAATAAAGGTATATGATTCGATATGTATAGTGAAAATGTGAAAAGCATGTAAAGACATTTTGACATTCGGGCTTTTATGCCTAGCAGGCCTTGTGCCGGTGTTATCTATCGGGCTTTTATGCCTAGCAGGCCTTGTGCCGGTGTTATCTATCGGGCTTTTATGCCTAGCAGGCCTTGCGCCGGTGTTACTTTTCAGGCTTCTACGCCTAGCAGGCTTGTTGCCGGTGATGTAATTTACTAAGAGGAATGAAATCCTGGTCAAGAATATGGTTCGGGTAAGTATGTGAGGTTTGTTATGTTAAATATTACTTGTGCCAAATTGACATCGATGAAGGTAATTTGACGGAAGTCGAGCTTAGAAAATGCTGTTATGTGACAATCGATTTGCATGTATAACTGCTAAGGAAGTAGGCTATCGAATTATTAATATTTGACCTTGTGTAAACTAGTTGCTTAGTTGTTTATGTAGAATGCCACATATGTATTGTTGTATTTTCGTAAATAATTAAATGTTTAATTTCTATGAGTTGGGACTTACTAAGCTAGTAAGCTTAATCGTGTGAGATGTTTCCTTTGTTTTATAGATTAGGAGCAAGCCACAAGCTCACCGGGATCGTTGGAAAGTCGCTCACACTATCAACCTACATTTTTGGGGTACTCCTTCATTTTGGGTTGGTTTAAACGAAGGCATGTATAGGGTAGGCTTGGACTTGTTTGAGGAAGTATCACGGTTCATATGTAAACCCTAAAGGAATGGCCATGCGAATATGGCTAAATTTCTAGTTAAGTACGTTGTTGTATTGTTGATGTGTATGTTGGTTCTTGATGGCAAGGTTTATGCTTTCTAATCAAAGTTAAATCACTTTGTTAAGGAATGTTTATATACGGAATGAATCCTTGAATTAGGAATGTAGGTAGGTTTGGTTAGAAGCTAGTCTTTCATAAATTGCGACAAAACAACTGGTAACAGCAGCGATGCGAGTTAGAAAAATCACCAAAAATAGGATATATTGAATTTGGAGATGAGTGAATTATGAAATTGAACCTGATTGCGTCTATTTTTATATGGAAGAAATAGAGTAAGCAAAAGATTTTTATATTATGAGATAATTCAGTTTTAGTGAGACCTACTCTGAATGCATTCGCGAGTCACTGTTCTGTTTTGGAAAAATTGTCAAAAATTGTACAAAAATAATTAGGAAGCATGGGTTATCTGTAAAACCCTTATTGAGTCTATTTTCATTGGTATAAACTAGAACAGTATATGAAAATTGTGCAATGAGATAACTGCAGTTTTATAGGGACAGGTCAGAACTTCCAGCAGTGTAATAAGGGTAACTTTGATGAATAAACTGTACTAATTGGCCACATGAAAAATTCTAGAAAAATTATGGTGAATAGATATATGAGTCTACTTTCAAGGAAAATTTACGGATCTGAATTTCGAAATTTGTAACTCGAGTTATAGCCGAATTAGTCGGCACAACGCAGTTTGACAGCTTTAAGATTTTCATGTTCTGAACTAGTAGTCAAGTCTAGTAATGCCTCTTGCTCAATTCCGGCGACGGTACCGGGTACGGGGTGTTACATTTGATTGGTATCAGAGCTTACGGTTTAGTCGATTCTGGGACTACCGTGGCGCGTGTGAGTCTAGCTATACATGCCTGTGGTTATATGTTGATAGTGTGGTGACTTCTGACAGCCTGAATTTTGTTTTATATAGTAAATGGACTCTGAACCAGAAAGAGCTGTGGCTGATGATGTGGAGAGCGTGGCGCCTGACCGTACCCACGGATCAGCGCCGATAGACTCTCGACCTGTTTCGGGTAGCCACGAAGGAGAAACAAAGCAAGCCTTTTATCGGATGATGAATGATTGGTTTGCCCAATTTATCCAGAATAACCCGAATATACCCCAACCTCCACCCCCGAATAATCCAACTCCGGATCCTCTAGCTCCCCCAGTGATAGATCCAATGAGATCTAGTAGGCCCCCAGTTGACAAAATTCGAAAATATGGGGCCGAAGAATTTAAAGCCAATGACGATGATGATGCTGAGAGAGCCGAAATGTGGCTTGATAACACTATTCGGGTACTTGGTGAGCTGTCTTGTACTCCGGATGAATGCTTGAAGTGCTATATCCTTACTACGGGACACTGCATATCACTGGTGGAATACACTAGTATCAGTGGTTCCGAAAGAAAAGTGACATGGGATTTCTTCCAAACTGAATTCCGCAAGAAGTATATTAGCCAAAGATTTATTGATCAAAAGCGAAAAGAGTTCCTTGAGCTGAAACAAGGACGAATGACTGTAACGGAGTATGAAAGAAAATTTGTTAGGCTCAGCCGTTATGCTAGAGAATGTGTCTCTACTGAAGCCATTATGTGTAAAAGGTTCGAAGACGGTCTAAATGAAGATATAAAGATGTTTGTTGGCGTTCTTGAAATCAAGAATTTGTAACTTTAGTTGAGAGCTTGCAAAGCTGAAGAGCTCGGGAAGGAGAAAAGAAAGGCCGATACCGAAGCCAGAGATATCCGGAAGAGGTCTTCGGGCAAAGTCTTCCATCCCACGAGCAAGAAGCCCAGAGATGACTACAGCCGACAGAGAACTACTACAGATCCCTAGACGGGATCGACCTCCTATGAGCTCCCGAGCTACCTCGATAGCCAGTGTTGGTAACATTCCACAAAAACTAGAGTTGAATGCAAGCACTGTGGGAAAATGGCACTCAGGGAGTTGTAGATTCCATGATCGGACTTGCTATAAGTGTGGATCGTCAGGTCATTTTATCAGAGAGTGTCCGAAATTAGCTGAGCAGAATGCAGTTCAGAACACTACACCGAGCAACGTGCCAATGCGAGGTAGACCACCCAGACATTCAGGCAATGTAGGTGGTAGTCAGAAAGGACGACGAACGCTACAGGTCGATCCGAGGCTAGAGCTCCGGCTAGAGCGTATGCTGCGCGAGCTAGAGAGGATGCTTCCTCCCCCGACGTCATTACCGGTACTTTCACTCTTTTTGATACTACTGTGATTGCATTAATTGATCCTGGTTCGACTCATTCTTATGTTTGTGAAAACTTTAAAATTTAGTAAGACTCTGCTAGTTGAGTCTACCGAGTTCGTAATTCGTGTGTCCAACCCTTTGGGTAGATGTGTTTGTAAATAAAGTGTGTAGAGGTTGCCCGTTGATGGTACGAGATTATTGCTTTCCAGCTGACTTAATGTTGCTGCCCTTCGATGAATTTGATATAATCTTGGGTATGGATTGGTTAACTTCACATGAGGCAGTGGTGGATTGCAAAAGAAAGCTTATTAAATTGAAATGCCGAAACGGTGAGACAATCAGAATAAAATCTGGTGATGTAAATGAGTTGCCTACAGTGATATCCTCAATGATAGCCCAAAAGTATGTGAGAAAGGGGTGTGAGGCCTATCTGGCTTATGTACTGGATAATAAACTGTCCGAGAAACTAATGGAATCGGTACCAGTTGTATGTGAATACACCGATGTGTTTCCTGAAGAACTACCGGGCTTACCCCCAGTACGAGAGGTTGAGTTCGGCATTGAATTAGTGCCGGGTGCGACCCCAATTTCGATAGCTCCGTACCGAATGGCGCCTACTGAATTGAAAGAATTGAAAGCGCAGTTGCAAGAATTGACAGAGAGGGGTTTCGCACGACCGAGTTTTTCTCCGTGGGGAGCACCAGTCTTATTTGTGAAAAAGAAAGACGGGACAATGCGAATGTGTATTGACTACCGGCAACTAAATAAGGTGACCATAAAGAATAAATACCCGTTACCTCGGATCGATGATTTATTTGATCAGTTAAAGGGGGCTTCAGTGTTTTCGAAAATAGATTTGAGATCGGGCTATTATCAATTACGAGTCAGAGATTCCGATGTGCCAAAGACGGCATTTCGAACGAGGTACGGGCACTATGAGTTTTTGGTTATGCCTTTTGGGCTTACCAATGCACCTGCCGTTTTTATGGATCTCATGAACCGGTCTTCCGACGGTTTTTGGATCGGTTTGTAGTAGTGTTTATCGATGATATATTGGTCTACTCCAAAAGTGAAGCGGAACACGTTGAGCACTTGAGAGAGTACTACAAACCTTGAGAGATCATCGTTTATATGCAAAATTCAGTAAGTGTGAGTTTTGGTTGAACGAAGTCAGCTTCTTGGGACATGTGGTTTCGGTGTCAGGAATTCGGGTGGATCCAAACAAAATAGCAGCCATACTCGAGTGGAAACCACCAAAGAATGTTTCTGAGATCCGAAGTTTCCTAGGCCTCGCGGGATATTATAGACGATTTGTAAAAGGTTTTTCCGTGATAGCTGCACCTTTGACGAGGCTACTACAGAAGGATGTCAAATATGAATGGTCAGAAAAATGCCAGAAGAGTTTCGAGCAGTTGAAAGCCCTTTTAACCGAGGCTCCAGTGTTGACTCAGCCTGAATCGGGTAAAGAATTCATTATTTTTAGTGATGCATCTTTAAGTGGGTTGGGTTGTGTTCTAATGCAAGAAGGCAAGGTGATAGCCTACGCTTCAAGACAATTGAAGCCACATGAAAAAAATTATCCAACTCACGATTTGGAGTTAGCAGCCATTGTGTTTGCATTAAAAATTTGGCGTCACTATTTATTCGGCGAAAAATGTCATGTTTATTCAGATCACAAAAGTCTGAAATATTTAATGACTCAGAAAGATCTAAATTTGAGACAACGCCGATGGTTAGAATTGCTGAAAGACTACGAATTAGTGATTGACTACCATCCGGGGAAGGCTAATGTGGTGGCGGATGCGTTGAGTCGAAAATCATTATTTGCTCTGCGTGCATTAAACACACGGATGACGATGTCTGAGGATGGTTCGATCATAGCCGAGCTACAAACAAGACCGATGTTTATTCAGCAAATTTGCGAGGCACAGAAAGTTGACGAAAAGTTAGTAGCTATTCGGGTTCAGTGTGAGGGCGCTACAGAATCAGACTTCCAGATAGATGCAAATGGCTGTTTGAAGTATAAAAATCGATTGTGTGTTCCAACAAACTCAGATTTGATACAGATGATTCTGAGTGAGGCCCATAATGGCCGAATGTCGATACACCCGGGTAGCACAAAAATGTATAACGATTTGAAGCAATTTTATTGGTGGCCCGGCATGAAACGGGACATATCTGAGTTTGTCTCCAAATGCTTAATCTGTCAACAAGTGAAAGCTGAGCACCAGGTACCTTCCGGATTACTTCAGCCGATTATGATACCCAAATGGAAATGGGATAGAATTACTATGGATTTTGTGTCCGGTCTTCCTATGACACCGAGTAAGAAAGATGCCGTTTGGGTTATCATTGATAGATTGACTAAATCAGCTCATTTTGTGCCGGTACGTACCGACTATTCACTTGACAAGCTCGCCGAATTGTATGTGGCGCAGATTGTAAGATTGCACGGTGTACCGAGTTCCATTGTTTCAGATAGAGACCCAAGATTTACCTCGCGATTCTGGAAGAAGTTGCAAGAGGCATTAGGTACTAAACTACATTTTAGTACAGCCTTTCATCCGCAAACAGACGGTCAGTCTGAGCGAACTATTTTGACACTTGAGGACATGTTGAGGTGTTGCGTTCTCGAGTTCGAAGGTACGTGGGAACGATACCTACCCCTGATTGAGTTTGCTTACAATAATAGCTTTCAATCTAGCATAAAAATGGCACCTTATGAAGCCTTATATGGTCGAAAATGTCGCACACCATTGTATTGGACTGAGCTCAGTGAGAACAAGATACACGGGGTTGATTGGATTAAAGAAACAGAACAGAAGGTGGTCGTTATTCGGAGTAATTTGAAAGCTGCTTCGGATCGTCAAAAGTCCTATGCCGATTTAAAACGTAAGGACATTGAATTCAGGTCGGAGATCGGGTGTTCTTAAAAGTTTCTCCGTGGAAGAAAATACTCCGATTCGGTCAGAAAGGCAAGTTGAGCCCGAGATTTATCGGACCGTACGAAGTTATTGAACGTATTGGACCGGTTGCTTATAGATTAAGATTGCCCTCCGATTTAGAAAAGATACACAATGTATTTCATGTTTCGATGCTTCGCAAATACAGATCGGATCCGTCCCATGTGATCACCCCGTCAGAGATTGAAATTCGATCTGACTTGACCTATGATGAGGAACCGATCCGTATCTTGGCTCGGGAGACCAAAGAGTTAAGAAATAAAAGAATTCCATTAGTAAAGATTCTATGGAATCGTCACGGAGCTGAAGAGGCTACGTGGGAGCCTGAAGAGTCAATGAAGCAACAATATCCGAACCTTTTTAACGGTAAGATTTTCGGGGACGAAAATCCTTAAAGGGGGGGAGTTGTAACAGACCAATTTTGACCCTAATCGGAACGGTGGTTTCGGGACCACGAATCCGAGCTTGAGGGATATTATAATATTATGTTTCGTGGTTGTTATGTGTGATTTAGTGAGTGCAAAAATTTCGTAGAAAATTTTAGCTATCTAAGTGTCTAATTTGCTAAGAAGGCTTAAATTGCAAGAAGGATTAATGTAGTGGGCATTAATGAAAAGGGAGCTAAATGAATTGTCCATAAAACATGGGAATTTGCATGTCAAATTTCCCACATTTGAACAAGGTGGACGGCAAGCATGCATAGATGCTCTCTTTTTTTTTTTTTGTATGATATTTAGGCATTATTAAATTGAAGCATGCTATGAATATATGCTTTTTAATTATACATATTGATTTTAGTAATATTGTAAGGAAAAGCATGCCATATTTTTTTATGCTAAAAAGATAAAAACAAAAGGAAAATAATTTCCCTTCACTCATCCTCTCTTACCCGATTCCTACTTTGAAGAGAAGGGAAGAGTTTCATCCCCCTATTCGGCCTTGCATGCACTAGGATAGGTAAGAGCTTGATCTTGATTTTGAAAACTCACCTTGATATGGCTTAAATTCTTAATCTTTTCTTTTGAAACAAGCAAAAAGACTTTGTTAATATGGGTAGGCTTGATGAAATTCGGCCATGGGTGAGGAATGGTGGTTTGGGTTGTCAATAAACTTTGATAATATGAGAGGGAGAAGAAGCTTGAGTTTGTAAGAAAATGGTTTAAATTTAGGCATGGGGATGCCCTTATATTCGGCCGAATGTGAGACCACCTATTTTGAATCCTTTTCCCTTTGTGTTAATGTTCGGCTATACTTATATTGTATAGTGATTAGACATGGATGAATGGTTTTGCATGGTTGTGTTGGTAGCCTTACATACTATCGAGTTCTTGTGCAAAAATTTGAGAGTTAAGCTCTCCTTAGATTCGGCCATGACTTAGTTCTAAGGCCTTTTTCATATGTGATGAAAGCATGGTGGCTATGGTTGGTTACATTGTTTGATAGATAGTAAAAGAAAAGAAATGGTGGATACCTTAGCTTGATTTAATAAGTCTTATGAAGTAGTAATTGTTTGCTTAGGATGCTAATAGAAAAAAATCATGTTAAATTTTGGGTTTAGACAAGCTAATATTCGGCTGGAATTAGATGAATAAGTTGTGGTTATCTAGCTTGTTTCTTGGTCGTATGTTGAAAAATTGCATGGGTACTTTAAATTGGCATATTCGGCCATAGGAGAGCATGAAATTGAGTTATTGAATTTGGGTACATAGGCACACTTTTATCAAGTTAATATATGGCCATGGACAGCAAGATAAGTTTTAAATTAAAGCACGTTGATGAGTTCATTATCAAAGTGTTCCCAAATATTTTGAATGCACTTGAACAAAGTAGTGCATGAATGCCGAATGCAAATGTTTATGTCTTGCAATTTATTTATTTTATAATTTTGCTTTCGAATTGAATGGAAGTGTGGTTTAAATGGGTTTAATTGAACCAATTTAGATCAAGATCAAAAGGAGAAGAAGTTGGAGCGAGGAAAAGCTAAACTAAACGAATAGTTGGAGATTTTGAATCTATTTACTTTTAAGGTAAGTCCTTTAGTTAAATCATGTCAAAGAGTTAATTATGGTTATCTTGACTATTAAAAGTTTATGAATGCTAATGTCTAATTACATCTTGGCCGAATGTATATTGACATATTGGTTGATGATTCAAGTTGAGAATGTGATGGAAATTATTTTGGCTAATGCAAGGTGAATAAGTAAGTTTTTGAGCTGCCTTATATTAAAGATTCCTTACATATCTAGTGAATGATATAAATTGTATAAGCTGGGTATAAAACCATGTACTGGTCGATTGTGATAGTGATGGATTTGATCGATTTCAAATTTATTAAATGCAATGGTAATAAAGGTATATGATTCGATATGTATAGTGAAAATGTGAAAAGCATGTAAAGACATTTTGACATTCGGGCTTTTATGCCTAGCAGGCCTTGTGCCGGTGTTATCTATCGGGCTTTTATGCCTAGCAGGCCTTGTGCCGGTGTTATCTATCGGGCTTTTATGCCTAGCAGGCCTTGCGCCGGTGTTACTTTTCAGGCTTCTACGCCTAGCAGGCTTGTTGCCGGTGATGTAATTTACTAAGGAGGAATGAAATCCTGGTCAAGAATATGGTTCGGGTAAGTATGTGAGGTTTGTTATGTTAAATATTACTTGTGCCAAATTGACATCGATGAAGGTAATTTGACGGAAGTCGAGCTTAGAAAATGCTGTTATGTGACAATCGATTTGCATGTATAACTGCTAAGGAAGTAGGCTATCGAATTATTAATATTTGACCTTGTGTAAACTAGTTGCTTAGTTGTTTATGTAGAATGCCACATGTATTGTTGTATTTTCGTAAATAATTAAATGTTTTAATTTCTATGAGTTGGGACTTACTAAGCTAGTAAGCTTAATCGTGTGAGATGTTTCCTTTGTTTTATAGATTAGGAGCAAGCCACAAGCTCACCGGGATCGTTGGAAAGTCGCTCACACTATCAACCTACATTTTTGGGGTACTCCTTCATTTTGGGTTGGTTTTAAACGAAGGCATGTATAGGGTAGGCTTGGACTTGTTTGAGGAAGTATCACGGTTCATATGTAAACCCTAAAGGAATGGCCATGCGAATATGGCTAAATTTCTAGTTAAGTACGTTGTTGTATTGTTGATGTGTATGTTGGTTCTTGATGGCAAGGTTTATGCTTTCTAATCAAAGTTAAATCACTTTGTTAAGGAGATGTTTATATACGGAATGAATCCTTGAATTAGGAATGTAGGTAGGTTTGGTTAGAAGCTAGTCTTTCATAAATTGCGACAAAACAACTGGTAGTAACAGCAGCGATGCGAGTTAGAAAAATCACCAAAAATAGGATATATTGAATTTGGAGATGAGTGAATTATGAAATTGAACCTGATTGCGTCTATTTTTATATGGAAGAAATAGAGTAAGCAAAAGATTTTTATATTATGAGATAATTCAGTTTTAGTGAGACCTACTCTGAATGCATTCGCGAGTCACTGTTCTGTTTTGGAAAAATTGTCAAAAATTGTACAAAAATAATTAGGAAGCATGGGTTATATGTGTAAAACCCTTATTGAGTCTATTTTTCATTGGTATAAACTAGAACAGTATATGAAAATTGTGCAATGAGATAACTGCAGTTTTATAGGGACAGGTCAGAACCGTCCAGCAGTGTAATAAGGGTAACTTTGATGAATAAACTGTACTAATTGGCCACATGAAAAATTCTAGAAAAATTATGGTGAATAGATGTATGAGTCTAATTTCAAGGAAAATTTACGGATCTGAATTTCGAAATTTGTAACTCGAGTTATAGCCGAATTAGTCGGCACAACGCAGTTTGACAGCTTTAAGATTTTCATGCTCTGAACTAGTAGTCAAGTCTAGTAATGCCTCTTGCTCAATTCCGGCGACGGTACCGGGTACGGGGTGTTACAGTTAGTATTAGTACTTTTAGTTCCTTTGGGTTCGACAATCTGGTCTTGCCTAAGATATACTATTGTTCGATAGGTACACTTGCCTTTAATCGTTGTTAGAGTTAGATTACAGGTTTGATCATTCTCTTTATAATTTTTAAGACTCTGATCACAGCGATCAAGTTTTTGGCGCCGTTGCCGGGGAACTAAAATATTAAGAAAGCTCTATTTTTATTACTTTAGGCATTATTTTTTATTTTTTGCAATTTTATTTTATTTTTAAGTAAAATTTTGCTTTTTGCTAAATTCTCTTTCTTTTCTAGCAGGTGCCTCTCGTTTATGACTAGAAGGAGCCTGAGAGGACCTTTAGTATACGACAGCGATATTGAAGCTACAACTCGAAGAAATCGCAGAGAAATCAAGCGAGCCGTAAATTACACAGAGAAAAATCAAGAAGGCAGATCCAATCCTACTGAAGGGATGGACGAGAATAATCCACAACCACATGATGTGGGAGAAAACAATGCCCCACGTACTATGTTTGATTATGCTAAACCGTATTTAACAGGAGCGGAATCGAGTATTGTTAGGCCAGCTATAGCTGCTAATAATTTTGAATTAAAGCCTAACACAATACAAATGATTCAACAATTTGTTCAATTTGATGGTTTACAAGACGAAGATCCAAACACTCATATACCTAATTTTTTAGAGTTCTGTGATACCTTCAAAATAAATGGTGTTTCTGATGATGCCATACCCTTCGGTTATTTCCCAATTCATACTTTTTGTGTTTGCGTCTTTAGCTTAGTAGTCGTTAGATCTAAACAACTTCACTTATTTTAGGCTAAATAAAAAAAAGAAAGTTAGTATTAGTACTTTTAGTTCCTTTGGGTTCGAGAATCTGGTCTTGCCTAAGCTATACTATTGTTCGATAGGTACACTTGCCTTTAATTGTTGTTAGAGTTAGTTTACAGGTTTGATCATTCTCTTTATAATTTTTAAGACTCTGATCAGAGCGATCAAGTTTTTGGCGCCGTTGCCGGGGAACTAAAATATTCAGAAAGCTCTATTTTTATTAGTTTAGCCATTATTTTTATTTTTTGCAATTTTATTTTATTTTTAAGTTAAATTTTGCTTTTTGCTAAATTCTCTTTCTTTTCTAGCAGGTACCTCTAGTTTTTGACTAGAAGGAACCTGAGAGGACCTTTAGTATATGACAGTGATATTGAAGCTACAACTCGAAGAAATCGTAGAGAAATCAGGCGAGCCCTAAATTACACAGAGGAAAATCAAGAAGGCAGATCCAATCCTACTGAAGGGATGGACGAGAATAATCCAAAACCACATGATGTGGGAGAAAACAATGCCCCACGTACTATGTTTGATTATGCTAAACCGCATTTAACAGAAGCGGAATCGAGTATTGTTAGGCCTACTATAGCTGCTAATAATTTTGAATTAAAGCCTAACACAATATAAATGATTCAACAATTTGTTCAATTTGATGGTTTACAAGACGAAGATCCAAACACTCATATACCTAATTTTTTAGAGTTCTGTGATACCTTCAAAATAAATGGTGTTTCTGATGATGCCATACCCTTCGGTTATTTCCCAATTCATTCTTTTTGTCTTTGCGTCTTTAGCTTAGTAGTCGTTAGATCTGAACAACTTCACTTATTTTAGGCTAAAAAAAAAAAGAAAGTTAGTATTAGTACTTTTAGTTTTTTTGGTTTCGACAATCTGGTCTTGCCTAAGATATACTATTGTTCGATAGGTACACTTGCCTTTAATCGTTGTTAGAGTTAGATTACAGGTTTGATCATTCTTTTTATAATTTTTAAGACTCTGATCACAGTGATCAAGTTTTTGGCGCCGTTGCCGGGGAACTAAAATATTAAGAAAGCTCTATTTTTATTACTTTAGGCATTATTTTTATTTTTTGCAATTTTATTTTATTTTTAAGTAAAATTTTGCTTTTTGCTAAATTCTCTTTCTTTTCTAGCAGGTGCCTCTAGTTTATGACTAGAAGGAGCCTGAGAGGACCTTTAGTATACGACAGTGATATTGAAGCTACAACTCGAAGAAATCGCAGAGAAATCAGGCGAGCCCTAAATTACACAGAGGAAAATCAAGAAGGCAGATCCAATCCTACTGAAGGGATGGACGAGAATAATCCACAACCACATGATGTGGGAGAAAACAATGCCCCACGTACTATGTTTGATTATGCTAAACCGTATTTAACAGGAGCGGAATCGAGTATTGTTAGGCCAGCTATAGCTGCTAATAATTTTGAATTAAAGCGTAACACAATATAAATGATTCAACAATTTGTTCAATTTGATGGTTTACAAGACGAAGATCCAAACACTCATATACCTAATTTTTTAGAGTTCTGTGATACCTTCAAAATAAATGGTGTTTCTGATGATGCCATACCCTTCGGTTATTTCCCAATTCATACTTTTTGTCTTTGCGTCTTTAGCTTAGTAGCCGTTAGATCTAAACAACTTCACTTATTTTAGGCTAAATAAAAAAAAGAAAGTTAGTATTAGTACTTTTAGTTCCTTTGGGTTCGAGAACCTGGTCTTGCCTAAGCTATACTATTGTTCGATAGGTACACTTGCCTTTAATCGTTGTTAGAGTTAGTTTACAGGTTTGATCATTCTCTTTATAATTTTTAAGACTCTGATCACAGCGATCAAGTTTTTGGCACCGTTGCCGCGGAACTAAAATATTCAGAAAGCTCTATTTTTATTACTTTAGCCATTATTTTTATTTTTTGCAATTTTATTTTATTTTTAAGTTAAATTTTGCTTTTTGCTAAATTCTCTTTCTTTTCTAGCAGGTACCTCTAGTTTTTGACTAGAAGGAACCTGAGAGGACCTTTAGTATATGACAGTGATATTGAAGCTACAACTCGAAGAAATCGCAGAGAAATCAGGCGAGCCCTAAATTACACAGAGGAAAATCAAGAAGGCAGATCCAATCCTACTGAAGGGATGGACGAGAATAATCCAAAACCACATGATGTGGGAGAAAACAATGCCCCACGTACTATGTTTGATTATGCTAAACCGAATCTAACAGAAGCGGAATCGAGTATTGTTAGGCCTACTATAGCTGCTAATAATTTTGAATTAAAGCCTAACACAATATAAAAGATTCAATAATTTGTTCAATTTGATGGTTTACAAGACGAAGATCCAAACACTCATATACCTAATTTTTTAGAGTTCTGTGATACCTTCAAAATAAATGGTGTTTCTGATGATGCCATATGCTTCGGTTATTTCCCAATTCATTCTTTTTGTCTTTGCGTCTTTAGCTTAGTAGTCGTTAGATCTGAACAACTTCACTTATTTTAGGCTAAATAAAAAAAAAGAAAGTTAGTATTAGTAGTTTTAGTTCCTTTGGGTTCGACAATCTGGTCTTGCCTAAGATATACTATTGTTCGATAGGTACACTTGCCTTTAGTCGTTGTTAGAGTTAGATTACAGGTTTGATCATTCTTTTTATAATTTTTAAGACTCTGATCACAGCGATCAAGTTTTTGGCGCCGTTGCCGGTGAACTAAAACATTCAGAAAGCTCTTTTTTTATTACTTTAGCCATTATTTTTATTTTTTGCAATTTTATTTTATTTTTAAGTTAAATTTTGCTTTTTGCTAAATTCTCTTTCTTTTCTAGCAGGTGCCTCTAGTTTATGACTAGAAGGAGCCTGAGAGGACCTTTAGTATACGACAGTGATATTGAAACTACAACTCAAAGAAATTGCAGAGAAATCAGGCGAGCCCTAAATTACACAGAGGAAAATCAAGAAGGCAGATCCAATCCTACTGAAGGGATGGACGAGAATAATCCAAAACCACATGATGTGGGAGAAAACAATGCCCCACGTACTATGTTTGATTATGCTAAACCGAATTTAACAGAAGCGGAATCGAGTATTGTTAGGCCTAATATAGCTGCTAATAATTTTGAATTAAAGCCTAACACAATATAAATGATTCAACAATTTGTTCAATTTGATGGTTTACAAGACGAAGATCCAAACACTCATATACCTAATTTTTTAGAGTTCTGTGATACCTTCAAAATAAATGGTGTTTCTGATGATGCCATACCCTTCGGTTATTTCCCAATTCATACTTTTTGTCTTTGCGTCTTTAGCTTAGTAGTCGTTAGATCTAAACAACTTCACTTATTTTAGGCTAAATAAAGAAAAGAAAGTTAGTATTAGTACTTTTAGTTCCTTTGGGTTCGAGAATCTGGTCTTGCCCAAGCTATACTATTGTTCGATAGGTACACTTGCCTTTAATCGTTGTTAGAGTTAGTTTACAGGTTTGATCATTCTCTTTATAATTTTTAAGACTCTGATCACAGCGATCAAGTTTTTGGCGCCGTTGCCGGGGAACTAAAATCTTCAGAAAGCTCTATTTTTATTAGTTTAGCCATTATTTTTATTTTTTACAATTTCATTTTATTTTTAAGTTAAATTTTGCTTTTTGCTAAATTCTCTTTCTTTTCTAGCAGGTACCTCTAGTTTTTGACTATAAGGAACCTGAGAGGACCTTTAGTATATGACAGTGATATTGAAGCTACAACTCGAAGAAATCGCAGAGAAATCAGGCGAGCCCTAAATTACACAGAGGAAAATCAAGAAGGCAGATCCAATCCTACTGAAGGGATGGACGAGAATAATCCAAAACCACATGATGTGGGAGAAAACAATGCCCCACGTACTATGTTTGATTATGCTAAGCCGAATTTAACAGAAGCGGAATCGAGTATTGTTAGGCCTAATATAGCTGCTAATAATTTTGAATTAAAGCCTAACACAATATAAATGATTCAACAATTTGTTCAATTTGATGGTTTACAAGACGAAGATCCAAACACTCATATACCTAATTTTTTAGAGTTCTGTGATACCTTCAAAATAAATGGTGTTTCTGATGATGCCATACCCTTCGGTTATTTCCCAATTCATACTTTTTGTCTTTGCGTCTTTAGCTTAGTAGTCGTTAGATCTAAACAACTTCACTTATTTTAGGCTAAATAAAGAAAAGAAAGTTAGTATTAGTACTTTTAGTTCCTTTGGGTTCGAGAATCTGGTCTTGCCCAAGCTATACTATTGTTCGATAGGTACACTTGCCTTTAATCGTTGTTAGAGTTAGTTTACAGGTTTGATCATTCTCTTTATAATTTTTAAGACTCTGATCACAGCGATCAAGTTTTTGGCGCCGTTGCTGGGGAACTAAAATCTTCAGAAAGCTCTATTTTTATTAGTTTAGCCATTATTTTTATTTTTTACAATTTCATTTTATTTTTAAGTTAAATTTTGCTTTTTGCTATATTCTCTTTCTTTTCTAGCAGGTACCTCTAGTTTTTGACTAGAAGGAACCTGAGAGGACCTTTAGTATATGACAGTGATATTGAAGCTACAACTCGAAGAAATCGCAGAGAAATCAGGCGAGCCCTAAATTACACAGAGGAAAATCAAGAAGGCAGATCCAATCCTACTGAAGGGATGGACGAGAATAATCCAAAACCACATGATGTGGGAGAAAACAATGCCCCACGTACTATGTTTGATTATTCTAAACCGAATTTAACAGAAGCGGAATCGAGTATTGTTAGGCCTACTATAGCTGCTAATAATTTTGAATTAAAGCCTAACACAATATAAATGATTCAATAATTTGTTCAATTTGATGGTTTACAAGACGAAGATCCAAACACTCATATACCTAATTTTTTAGAGTTCTGTGATACCTTCAAAATAAATGGTGTTTCTGATGATGCCATATGCTTCGGTTATTTCCCAATTCATTCTTTTTGTCTTTGCGTCTTTAGCTTAGTAGTCGTTAGATCTGAACAACTTCACTTATTTTAGGCTAAATAAAAAAAAAGAAAGTTAGTATTAGTACTTTTAGTTCCTTTGGGTTCGACAATCTGGTCTTGCCTAAGATATACTATTGTTCGATAGGTACATTTGCCTTTAATCGTTGTTAGAGTTAGATTACAGGTTTGATCATTCTCTTTATAATTTTTAAGACTCTGATCACAGCGATCAAGTTTTTGGCGTCGTTGCCGGGGAACTAAAATATTAAGAAAGCTCTATTTTTATTACTTTAGGCATTATTTTTATTTTTTGCAATTTTATTTTATTTTTAAGTAAAATTTTTCTTTTTGCTAAATTCTCTTTCTTTTCTAGCAGGTGCCTCTAGTTTATGACTAGAAGGAGCCTGAGAGGACCTTTAGTATACGACAGTGATATTGAAACTACAACTCAAAGAAATCGCAGAGAAATCAGGCGAGCCCTAAATTACACAGAGGAAAATCAAGAAGGCAGATCCAATCCTACTGAAGGGATGGACGAGAATAATCCACAACCACATGATGTGGGAGAAAACAATGCCCCACGTACTATGTTTGATTATGCTAAACCGTATTTAACAGGAGCGGAATCGAGTATTGTTAGGCCAGCTATAGCTGCTAATAATTTTGAATTAAAGCCTAACACAATACAAATGATTCAACAATTTGTTCAATTTGATGGTTTACAAGACGAAGATCCAAACACTCATATACCTAAGTTTTTAGAGTTCTGTGATACCTTCAAAATCAATGGTGTTTTTGATGATGCCATACCCTTCGGTTATTTCCCAATTCATACTTTTTGTCTTTGCGTCTTTAGCTTAGTAGTCGTTAGATCTAAACAACTTCACTTATTTTAGGCTAAATAAAAAAAAAGAAAGTTAGTATTAGTACTTTTAGTTCCTTTGGGTTCGAGAATCTGGTCTTGCCTAAGCTATACTATTGTTCGATAGGTACACTTGCCTTTAATCGTTGTTAGAGTTAGTTTACAGGTTTGATCATTCTCTTTATAATTTTTAAGACTCTGATCACAGCGATCAAGTTTTTGGCGCCGTTGCCGGGGAACTAAAATATTCAGAAAGCTCTATTTTTATTACTTTAGCCATTATTTTTATTTTTTGCAATTTTATTTTATTTTTAAGTTAAATTTTGCTTTTTGCTAAATTCTCTTTCTTTTCTAGCAGGTACCTCTAGTTTTTGACTAGAAGGAACCTGAGAGGACCTTTAGTATATGACAGTGATATTGAAGCTACAACTCGAAGAAATCGCAGAGAAATCAGGCGAGCCCTAAATTACACAGAGGAAAATCAAGAAGGCAGATCCAATCCTACTGAAGGGATGGACGATAATAATCCAAAACCACATGATGTGGGAGAAAACAATGCCCCACGTACTATGTTTGATTATGCTAAACCGCATTTAACAGGAGCGGAATCGAGTATTGTTAGGCCTACTATAGCTGCTAATAATTTTGAATTAAAGCCCAACACAATATAAATGATTCAATAATTTGTTCAATTTGATGGTTTACAAGACGAAGATCCAAACACTCATATACCTAATTTTTTAGAGTTCTGTGATTCCTTCAAAATAAATGGTGTTTCTGATGATGCCATACGCTTCGGTTATTTCCCAATTCATTCTTTTTGTCTTTGCGTCTTTAGCTTAGTAGTCATTAGATCTGAACAGCTTCACTTATTTTAGGCTAAATAAAAAAAAAGAAAGTTAGTATTAATACTTTTAGTTCCTTTGGGTTCGACAATCTGGTCTTGCCTAAGCTATACTATTGTTCGATAGGTACACTTGCCTTTAATCGTTGTTAGAGTTAGATTACAGGTTTGATCATTCTCTTTATAATTTTTTAGACTCTGATCACAACGATCAAGTTTTTGGCGCCGTTGCCGGGGAACTAAAATATTAAGAAAGCTCTATTTTTATTACTTTAGCCATTATTTTTATTTTTTGCAATTCTATTTTATTTTTAAGTAAAATTTTGCTTTTTGCTAAATTCCCTTTCTTTTCTATCAGGTGCCTCTAGTTTATGACTAGAAGGAGCCTGAGAGGACCTTTAGTATACGACAGTGATATTGAAGCTACAACTCGAAGAAATCGCAGAGAAATCAGGCGAGCCCTAAATTACACAGAGGAAAATCAAGAAGGCAGATCCAATCCTACTGAAGGGATGGACGAGAATAATCCCCAACCACATGATGTGGGAGAAAACAATGCCCCACATACTATGTTTGATTATGCTAAACCGTATTTAACAGGAGCATAATCGAGTATTGTTAGGCCAGCTATAGCTGCTAATAATTTTGAATTAAAGCCTAACACAATACAAATGATTCAACAATTTGCTCAATTTGATGGTTTACAAGACGAAGATCCAAACACTCATATACCTAATTTTTTAGAGTTCTATGATACCTTCAAAATAAATGGTGTTTCTGATGATGCCATACCCTTCGGTTATTTCCCAATTCATACTTTTTGTGTTTGCGTCTTTAGCTTAGTAGTCGTTAGATCTAAACAACTTCACTTATTTTAGCTAAATAAAAAAAAGAAAGTTAGTATTATTACTTTTAGTTCCTTTGGGTTCGACAATCTGGTCTTGCCTGAGCTATACTATTGTTCGATTGGTACACTTGCCTTTAATCGTTGTTAGAGTTAGTTTACAGGTTCCATCATTCTCTTTATAATTTTGAAGAATTTGATCACAGCGATCAAGTTTTTGGCGCCGTTGCCGGGGAACTAAAATATTAAGAAAGCTCTATTTTTATTACTTTAGCCATTATTTTTATTTTTTGCAATTTTATTTTATTTTTAAGTTAAATTTTGCTTTTTGCTAAATTCTCTTTCTTTTCTAGCAGGTACCTCTAGTTTTTGACTAGAAGGAACCTGAGAGGACCTTTAGTATATGACAGTGATATTGAAGCTACAACTCGAAGAAATCGCAGAGAAATCAGGCGAGCCCTAAATTACACAGAGGAAAATCAAGAAGGCAGATCCAATCCTACTGAAGGGATGGACGAGAATAATCCAAAACCACATGATGTGGGAGAAAACAATGCCCCACGTACTATGTTTGATTATGCTAAACCGCATTTAACAGGAGCGGAATCGAGTATTGTTATTCCAGCTATAGCTGCTAATAATTTTGAATTAAAGCCTAACACAATACAAATGATTCAACAATTTGTTCAATTTGATGGTTTACAAGACGAAGATCCAAACACTCATATACCTAATTTTTTAGAGTTCTGTGATACCTTCAAAATAAATGGTGTTTCTGATGATGCCATACCCTTCGGTTATTTCCCAATTCATACTTTTTGTGTTTGCGTCTTTAGCTTAGTAGTCGTTAGATCTAAACAACTTCACTTATTTTAGGCTAAATAAAAAAAAGAAAGTTAGTATTAGTACTTTTAGTTCCTTTGGGTTCGACAATCTGGTCTTGCCTAAGCTATACTATTGTTCGATTGGTACACTTGCCTTTAATCGTTGTTAGAGTTAGTTTACAGGTTCCATCATTCTCTTTATAATTTTGAAGAATTTGATCACAGCGATCAAGTTTTTGGCGCCGTTGCCGGGGAACTAAAATATTAAGAAAGCTCTATTTTTATTACTTTAGCCATTATTTTTATTTTTTGCAATTTTATTTTATTTTTAAGTTAAATTTTGCTTTTTGCTAAATTCTCTTTCTTTTCTAGCAGGTACCTCTAGTTTTTGACTAGAAGGAACCTGAGAGGACCTTTAGTATATGACAGTGATATTGAAGCTACAACTCGAAGAAATCGCAGAGAAATCAGGCGAGCCCTAAATTACACAGAGGAAAATCAAGAAGGCAGATCCAATCCTACTGAAGGGATGGACGAGAATAATCCAAAACCACATGATGTGGGAGAAAACAATGCCCCACGTACTATGTTTGATTATGCTAAACTGCATTTAACAGGAGCGGAATCGAGTATTGTTATGCCAGCTATAGCTGCTAATAATTTTGAATTAAAGCCTAACACAATACAAATGATTCAACAATTTGTTCAATTTGATGGTTTACAAGACGAAGATCCAAACACTCATATACCTAATTTTTTAGAGTTCTGTGATACCTTCAAAATAAATGGTGTTTCTGATGATGCCATACCCTTCGGTTATTTCCCAATTCATACTTTTTGTGTTTGCGTCTTTAGCTTAGTAGTCGTTAGATCTAAACAACTTCACTTATTTTAGGCTAAATAAAAAAAAGAAAGTTAGTATTAGTACTTTTAGTTCCTTTGGGTTCGACAATCTGGTCTTGCCTAAGCTATACTAGTGTTCGATTGGTACACTTGCCTTTAATCGTTGTTAGAGTTAGTTTACAGGTTCCATCATTCTCTTTTTAATTTTGAAGAATTTGATCACAGCGATCAAGTTTTTGGCGCCGTTGCCGGTGAACTAAAATATTCAGAGAGCTCTATTTTTATTACTTTAGCCATTATTTTTATTTTTTGCAATTTTATTTTATTTTTAAGTTAAATTTTGCTTTTTGCTAAATTCTCTTTCTTTTCTAGCAGGTACCTCTAGTTTTTGACTAGAAGGAACCTGAGAGGACCTTTAGTATATGACAGTGATATTGAAGCTACAACTCGAAAAAATCACAGAGAAATCAGGCGAGCCCTAAATTACACAGAGGAAAATCAAGAAGGCAGATCCAATTCTACTGAAGGGATGGACGAGAATAATCCAAAACCACATGATGTGGGAGAAAACAATGCCCCACGTACTATGTTTGATTATGCTAAACCGCATTTAACAGGAGCGGAATCGAGTATTGTTAGGCCAGCTATAGCTGCTAATAATTTTGAATTAAAGCCTAACACAATACAAATGATTCAACAATTTGTTCAATTTGATGGTTTACAAGACGAAGATCCAAACACTCATATACCTAATTTTTTAGAGTTCTGTGATACCTTCAAAATAAATGATGTTTCTGATGATGCCATACGCTTCGGTTATTTCCCATTTCATTCTTTTTGTCTTTGCGTCTTTATCTTAGTAGTCGTTAGATCTTAACAACTTCACTTATTTTAGGCTAAATAAAAAAAAAGAAAGTTAGTATTAGTACTTTTAGTTCCTTTGGGTTCGAGAATCTGGTCTTGCCTAAGCTATACTATTGTTCGATAGGTACACTTGCCTTTAATCGTTGTTAGAGTTAGTTTACAGGTTTGATCATTCTCTTTATAATTTTTAAGACTCTGATCACAGCGATCAAGTTTTTGGCACCGTTGCCGGGGAACTAAAATATTCAGAAAGCTCTATTTTTATTACTTTAGCCATTATTTTTATTTTTTGCAATTTTATTTTATTTTTAAGTTAAATTTTGCTTTTTGCTAAATTCTCTTTCTTTTCTAGCAGGTACCTCTAGTTTTTGACTAGAAGGAACCTGAGAGGACCTTTAGTATATGACAGTGATATTGAAGCTACAACTCGAAAAAATTGCAGAGAAATCAGGCAAGCCCTAAATTACACAGAGGAAAATCAAGAAGGCAGATCCAATCCTACTGAAGGGATGGACGAGAATAATCCACAACCCCATGATGTGGGAGAAACAATGCCCCACGTACTATGTTTAATTATGCTAAACCACATTTAACAGGAGCGGAATCGAGTATTGTTAGGCCTACTATAGCTGCTAATAATTTTGAATTAAAGCCTAACACAATACAAATGATTCAACAATTTGTTCAATTTGATGGTTTACAAAACGAAGATCCAAACACTCATATACCTAATTTTTTAGAGATCTGTGATACCTTCAAAATAAATGGTGTTTCTGATGATGCCATACACTTCGGTTATTTCCTAATTCATTCTTTTTATCTTTGTGTCTTTAGCTTAGTAGTCGTTAGATCTGAACAACTTCACTTATTTTAGGCTAAATAAAAAAAAGAAAGTTAGTATTAGTACTTTTTGTTCCTTTGGGTTCGACAATCTGGTCTTCCCTAAGCTATACTATTGTTCGATAGGTACACTTGCCTTTAATTGTTGTTAGAGTTAGTTTACAGTTTGATCATTCTATTTAAATTTTTAAGACTCTGATCACAGCGATCAAGTTTTTCGCGCCGTTGTCGGGGAACTAAAATATTCAGAAAGCTCTATTTTTATTACTTTAGCCATTATTTTTATTTTTTTGCAATTTTATTTTATTTTTACGTTAAATTTTGCTTTTTGCTAAATTGTCTTTCTTTTCTAGCAGGTGCCTCTAGTTTATGACTAGAAGGAGCCTGAGAGGACCTTTAGTATACGACAGTGATATTGAAGCTACAACTCGAAGAAATCGCAGAGAAATCAGGCGAGCCCTAAATTACACAGAGGAAAATCAAGAAGGCAGATCCAATCCTACTGAAGGGATGGACGAGAATAATCCACAACCACATGATGTGGGAGAAAACAATGCCCCACGTACTATGTTTGATTATGCTAAACCGCTTTTAACAGGAGCGGAATCGAGTATTGTTAGGCCAGCTATAGCTGCTAATTTTGAATTAAAGCCTAACACAATACAAATGATTCAACAATTTGTTCAATTTGATGGTTACAAGACGAAGATCCAAACACTCATATACCTAATTTTTTTGAGTTCTGTGATACCTTCAAAATAAATGGTGTTTCTGATGATGCCATACTTCGGTTATTTCCAATTCATTCTTTTTGTCTTTGCGTCTTTAGCTTAGTAGTCGTTAGATCTGAACAACTTCACTTATTTTAGGCTAAATAAAAAAAAGAAAGTTAGTATTAGTACTTTTCGTTCCTTTGGGTTCGACAATCTGGTCTTGCCTAAGCTATACTATTGTTCGATAGGTACACTTGCCTTTAATCGTTGTTAGAGTTAGTTACAGGTTTATCATTCTCTTTATAATTTTTAAGACTCTGATCACAGCGATCAAGTTTTTGGCGCCGTTGTCGGGGAACTAAAATATTCAGAAAGCTCTATTTTTATTACTTTAGCCATTATTTTTATTTTTTTACAATTTTATTTTATTTTTAAGTTAAATTTTGCTTTTTGCTAAATTCTCTTTCTTTTCTAGCAGGTGCCTCTAGTTTATGACTAGAAGGAACCTGAGAGGACCTTTAGTATACGACAGTGATATTGAAGCTACAACTCGAAGAAATCGCAGAGAAATCAGGCAAGCCCTAAATTACACAGAGGAAAATCAAGAAGGCAGATCCAATCCTACTGAAGGGATGGACGAGAATAATCCACAACCCCATGATGTGGGAGAAAACAATGCACCACGTACTATGTTTAATTATGCTAAACCGCATTTAACAGGAGCGGAATCGAGTATTGTTAGGCCTACTATAGCTGCTAATAATTTTGAATTAAAGCCTAACACAATACAAATGATTCAACAATTTGTTCAATTTGATGGTTTACAAGACGAAGATCCAAACACTCATATACCTAATTTTTTAGAGTTCTGTGATACCTTCAAAATAAATGGTGTTTCTGATGATGCCATACCCTTCGGTTATTTCCCAATTCATACTTTTTGTCTTTGCGTCTTTAGCTTAGTAGTCGTTAGATCTAAACAACTTCACTTATTTTAGGCTAAATAAAAAAAAGAAAGCTAGTATTAGTACTTTTAGTTCCTTTGGGTTCGAGAATCTGGTCTTGCCTAAGCTATACTATTGTTCGATAGGTACACTTGCCTTTAATCGTTGTTAGAGTTAGTTTACAGGTTTGATCATTCTCTTTATAATTTTTAAGACTCTGATCACAGCGATCAAGTTTTTGGCACCGTTGCCGGGAACTAAAATATTCAGAAGCTCTATTTTTATTACTTTAGCCATTATTTTTATTTTTTGCAATTTTATTTTATTTTTAAGTTAAATTTTGCTTTTTGCTAAATTCTCTTTCTTTTCTAGCAGGTACCTCTAGTTTTTGACTAGAAGGAACCTGAGAGGACCTTTAGTATATGACAGTGATATTGAAGCTACAACTCGAAAAAATCACAGAGAAATCAGGCGAGCCCTAAATTACACAGAGGAAAATCAAGAAGGCAGATCCAATCCTACTGAAGGGATGGACGAGAATAATCCAAAACCACATGATGTGGGAGAAAACAATGCCCCACGTACTATGTTTGATTATGCTAAACCGCATTTAACAGGAGCGGAATCGAGTATTGTTAGGCCAGCTATAGCTGCTAATAATTTTGAATTAAAGCCTAACACAATACAAATGATTCAACAATTTGTTCAATTTGATGGTTTACAAGACGAAGATCCAAACACTCATATACCTAATTTTTTAGAGTTCTGTGATACCTTCAAAATAAATGGTGTTTCTGATGATGCCATACGCTTCGGTTATTTCCCATTTCATTCTTTTTGTCTTTGCGTCTTTAGCTTAGTAGTCGTTAGATCTAACAACTTCACTTATTTTAGGCTAAATAAAAAAAAGAAAGTTAGTATTAGTACTTTTAGTTCCTTTGGGTTCGAGAATCTGGTCTTGCCTAAGCTATACTATTGTTCGATAGGTACACTTGCCTTTAATCGTTGTTAGAGTTAGTTTACAGGTTTGATCATTCTCTTTATAATTTTTAAGACTCTGATCACAGCGATCAAGTTTTTGGCACCGTTGCCGGGGAACTAAAATATTCAGAAAGCTCTATTTTTATTACTTTAGCCATTATTTTTATTTTTTGCAATTTTATTTTATTTTTAAGTTAAATTTTGCTTTTTGCTAAATTCTCTTTCTTTTCTAGCAGGTACCTCTAGTTTTTGACTAGAAGGAACCTGAGAGGACCTTTAGTATATGACAGTGATATTGAAGCTACAACTCGAAAAAATTGCAGAGAAATCAGGCAAGCCCTAAATTACACAGAGGAAAATCAAGAAGGCAGATCCAATCCTACTGAAGGGATGGACGAGAATAATCCAAAACCACATGATGTGGGAGAAAACAATGCCCCACGTACTATGTTTGATTATGCTAAACGCATTTAACAGGAGCGGAATCGAGTATTGTTAGCCAGCTATAGCTGCTAATAATTTTGAATTAAAGCCTAACACAATACAAATGATTCAACAATTTGTTCAATTTGATGGTTTACAAGACGAAGATCCAAACACTGATATACCTAATTTTTTAGAGTTCTGTGATACCTTCAAAATAAATGGTGTTTCTGATGATGCCATACCCTTCGGTTATTTCCCAATTCATACTTTTTGTGTTTGCGTCTTTAGCTTAGTAGTCGTTAGATCTAAACAACTTCACTTATTTTAGGCTAAATAAAAAAAAGAAAGTTAGTATTAGTACTTTTCGTTCCTTTGGGTTCGACAATCTGGTCTTGCCTAAGCTATACTATTGTTCGATAGGTACACTTGCCTTTAATCGTTGTTAGAGTTAGTTTACAGGTTCCATCATTCTCTTTATAATTTTGAAGAATTTGATCACAGCGATCAAGTTTTTGGCGCCGTTGCCGGGGAACTAAAATATTAAGAAAGCTCTATTTTTATTACTTTAGCCATTATTTTTATTTTTTGCAATTTTATTTTATTTTTAAGTTAAATTTTGCTTTTTGCTAAATTCTCTTTCTTTTCTAGCAGGTACCTCTAGTTTTTGACTAGAAGGAACCTGAGAGGACCTTTAGTATATGACAGTGATATTGAAGCTACAACTCGAAGAAATCGCAGAGAAATCAGGCGAGCCCTAAATTACACAGAGGAAAATCAAGAAGGCAGATCCAATCCTACTGAAGGGATGGACGAGAATAATCCAAAACCACATGATGTGGGAGAAAACAATGCCCCACGTACTATGTTTGATTATGCTAAACTGCATTTAACAGGAGCGGAATCGAGTATTGTTATGCCAGCTATAGCTGCTAATAATTTTGAATTAAAGCCTAACACAATACAAATGATTCAACAATTTGTTCAATTTGATGGTTTACAAGACGAAGATCCAAACACTCATATACCTAATTTTTTAGAGTTCTGTGATACCTTCAAAATAAATGGTGTTTCTGATGATGCCATACCCTTCGGTTATTTCCCAATTCATACTTTTTGTGTTTGCGTCTTTAGCTTAGTAGTCGTTAGATCTAACAACTTCACTTATTTTAGGCTAAATAAAAAAAGAAAGTTAGTATTAGTACTTTTAGTTCCTTTGGGTTCGACAATCTGGTCTTGCCTAAGCTATACTAGTGTTCGATTGGTACACTTGCCTTTAATCGTTGTTAGAGTTAGTTTACAGGTTCCATCATTCTCTTTTAATTTTGAAGAATTTGATCACAGCGATCAAGTTTTTGGCGCCGTTGCCGGGAACTAAAATATTCAGAGAGCTCTATTTTTATTACTTTAGCCATTATTTTTATTTTTTGCAATTTTATTTTATTTTTAAGTTAAATTTTGCTTTTTGCTAAATTCTCTTTCTTTTCTAGCAGGTACCTCTAGTTTTGACTAGAAGGAACCTGAGAGGACCTTTAGTATATGACAGTGATATTGAAGCTACAACTCGAAAAAATCACAGAGAAATCAGGCGAGCCCTAAATTACACAGAGGAAAATCAAGAAGGCAGATCCAATCTACTGAAGGGATGGACGAGAATAATCCAAAACCACATGATGTGGGAGAAAACAATGCCCCACGTACTATGTTTGATTATGCTAAACCGCATTTAACAGGAGCGGAATCGAGTATTGTTAGGCCAGCTATAGCTGCTAATAATTTTGAATTAAAGCCTAACACAATACAAATGATTCAACAATTTGTTCAATTTGATGGTTTACAAGACGAAGATCCAAACACTCATATACCTAATTTTTTAGAGTTCTGTGATACCTTCAAAATAAATGATGTTTCTGATGATGCCATACGCTTCGGTTATTTCCCATTCATTCTTTTTGTCTTTGCGTCTTTATCTTAGTAGTCGTTAGATCTTAACAACTTCACTTATTTTAGGCTAAATAAAAAAAAAAAAGTTAGTATTAGTACTTTTAGTTCCTTTGGGTTCGAGAATCTGGTCTTGCCTAAGCTATACTATTGTTCGATAGGTACACTTGCCTTTAATCGTTGTTAGAGTTAGTTTACAGGTTTGATCATTCTCTTTATAATTTTTAAGACTCTGATCACAGCGATCAAGTTTTTGGCACCGTTGCCGGGGAACTAAAATATTCAGAAAGCTCTATTTTTATTACTTTAGCCATTATTTTTATTTTTTGCAATTTTATTTTATTTTTAAGTTAAATTTTGCTTTTTGCTAAATTCTCTTTCTTTTCTAGCAGGTACCTCTAGTTTTTGACTAGAAGGAACCTGAGAGGACCTTTAGTATATGACAGTGATATTGAAGCTACAACTCGAAAAAATTGCAGAGAAATCAGGCAAGCCCTAAATTACACAGAGGAAAATCAAGAAGGCAGATCCAATCCTACTGAAGGGATGGACGAGAATAATCCACAACCCCATGATGTGGGAGAGAACAATGCCCCACGTACTATGTTTAATTATGCTAAACCACATTTAACAGGAGCGGAATCGAGTATTGTTAGGCCTACTATAGCTGCTAATAATTTTGAATTAAAGCCTAACACAATACAAATGATTCAACAATTTGTTCAATTTGATGGTTTACAAAACGAAGATCCAAACACTCATATACCTAATTTTTTAGAGATCTGTGATACCTTCAAAATAAATGGTGTTTCCGATGATGCCATACACTTCGGTTATTTCCCAATTCATTCTTTTTATCTTTGTGTCTTTAGCTTAGTAGTCGTTAGATCTGAACAACTTCACTTATTTTAGGCTAAATAAAAAAAAGAAAGTTAGTATTAGTACTTTTTGTTCCTTTGGGTTCGACAATCTGGTCTTCCCTAAGCTATACTATTGTTCGATAGGTACACTTGCCTTTAATTGTTGTTAGAGTTAGTTTACAAGTTTGATCATTCTATTTATAATTTTTAAGACTCTGATCACAGCGATCAAGTTTTTCGCGCCGTTGTCGGGGAACTAAAATATTCAGAAAGCTCTATTTTTATTACTTTAGCCATTATTTTTATTTTTTTGCAATTTTATTTTATTTTTACGTTAAATTTTGCTTTTTGCTAAATTGTCTTTCTTTTCTAGCAGGTGCCTCTAGTTTATGACTAGAAGGAGCCTGAGAGGACCTTTAGTATACGACAGTGATATTGAAGCTACAACTCGAAGAAATCGCAGAGAAATCAGGCGAGCCCTAAATTACACAGAGGAAAATCAAGAAGGCAGATCCAATCCTACTGAAGGGATGGACGAGAATAATCCACAACCACATGATGTGGGAGAAAACAATGCCCCACGTACTATGTTTGATTATGCTAAACCGCTTTTAACAGGAGCGGAATCGAGTATTGTTAGGCCAGCTATAGCTGCTGATAATTTTGAATTAAAGCCTAACACAATACAAATGATTCAACAATTTGTTCAATTTGATGGTATACAAGACGAAGATCCAAACACTCATATACCTAATTTTTTTGAGTTCTGTGATACCTTCAAAATAAATGGTGTTTCTGATGATGCCATATGCTTCGGCTATTTCACAATTCATTCTTTTTGTCTTTGCGTCTTTAGCTTAGTAGTCGTTAGATCTGAACAACTTCACTTATTTTAGGCTAAATAAAAAAAAGAAAGTTAGTATTAGTACTTTTCGTTCCTTTGGGTTCGACAATCTGGTCTTGCCTAAGCTATACTATTGTTCGATAGGTACACTTGCCTTTAATCGTTGTTAGAGTTAGCTTACAGGTTTAATCATTCTCTTTATAATTTTTAAGACTCTGATCACAGCGATCAAGTTTTTGGCGCCGTTGTCGGGGAACTAAAATATTCAGAAAGCTCTATTTTTATTACTTTAGCCATTATTTTTATTTTTTTACAATTTTATTTTATTTTTAAGTTAAATTTTGCTTTTTGCTAAATTCTCTTTCTTTTCTAGCAGGTGCCTCTAGTTTATGACTAGAAGGAACCTGAGAGGACCTTTAGTATACGACAGTGATATTGAAGCTACAACTCGAAGAAATCGCAGAGAAATCAGGCAAGCCCTAAATTACACAGAGGAAAATCAAGAAGGCAGATCCAATCCTACTGAAGGGATGGACGAGAATAATCCACAACCCCATGATGTGGGAGAAAACAATGCACCACGTACTATGTTTAATTATGCTAAACCGCGTTTAACAGGAGCGGAATCGAGTATTGTTAGGCCTACTATAGCTGCTAATAATTTTGAATTAAAGCCTAACACAATACAAATGATTCAACAATTTGTTCAATTTGATGGTTTACAAGACGAAGATCCAAACACTCATATACCTAATTTTTTAGAGTTCTGTGATACCTTCAAAATAAATGGTGTTTCTGATGATGCCATACCCTTCGGTTATTTCCCAATTCATACTTTTTGTCTTTGCGTCTTTAGCTTAGTAGTCGTTAGATCTAAACAACTTCACTTATTTTAGGCTAAATAAAAAAAAGAAAGCTAGTATTAGTACTTTTAGTTCCTTTGGGTTCGAGAATCTGGTCTTGCCTAAGCTATACTATTGTTCGATAGGTACACTTGCCTTTAATCGTTGTTAGAGTTAGTTTACAGGTTTGATCATTCTCTTTATAATTTTTAAGACTCTGGTCACAGCGATCAAGTTTTTGGCACCGTTGCCGGTGAACTAAAATATTCAGAGAGCTCTATTTTTATTACTTTAGCCATTATTTTTATTTTTTGCAATTTTATTTTATTTTTAAGTTAAATTTTGCTTTTTGCTAAATTCTCTTTCTTTTCTAGCAGGTACCTCTAGTTTTTGACTAGAAGGAACCTGAGAGGACCTTTAGTATATGACAGTGATATTGAAGCTACAACTCGAAAAAATCACAGAGAAATCAGGCGAGCCCTAAATTACACAGAGGAAAATCAAGAAGGCAGATCCAATCCTACTGAAGGGATGGACGAGAATAATCCAAAACCACATGATGTGGGAGAAAACAATGCCCCACGTACTATGTTTGATTATGCTAAACCGCATTTAACAGGAGCGGAATCGAGTATTGTTAGGCCAGCTATAGCTGCTAATAATTTTGAATTAAAGCCTAACACAATACAAATGATTCAACAATTTGTTCAATTTGATGGTTTACAAGACGAAGATCCAAACACTCATATACCTAATTTTTTAGAGTTCTGTGATACCTTCAAAATAAATGATGTTTCTGATGATGCCATACGCTTCGGTTATTTCCCATTTCATTCTTTTTGTCTTTGCGTCTTTATCTTAGTAGTCGTTAGATCTTAACAACTTCACTTATTTTAGGCTAAATTAAAAAAAAGAAAGTTAGTATTAGTACTTTTAGTTCCTTTGGGTTCGAGAATCTGGTCTTGCCTAAGCTATACTATTGTTCGATAGGTACACTTGCCTTTAATCGTTGTTAGAGTTAGTTTACAGGTTTGATCATTCTCTTTATAATTTTTAAGACTCTGATCACAGCGATCAAGTTTTTGGCACCGTTGCCGGGGAACTAAAATATTCAGAAAGCTCTATTTTTATTACTTTAGCCATTATTTTTATTTTTTGCAATTTTATTTTATTTTTAAGTTAAATTTTGCTTTTTGCTAAATTCTCTTTCTTTTCTAGCAGGTACCTCTAGTTTTTGACTAGAAGGAACCTGAGAGGACCTTTAGTATATGACAGTGATATTGAAGCTACAACTCGAAAAAATTGCAGAGAAATCGGGCAAGCCCTAAATTACACAGAGGAAAATCAAGAAGGCAGATCCAATCCTACTGAAGGGATGGACGAGAATAATCCAGAACCCCATGATGTGGGAGAAAACAATGCCCCACGTACTATGTTTAATTATGCTAAATCGCATTTAACAGGAGCGGAATCGAGTATTGTTAGGCCTACTATAGCTGCTAATAATTTTGAATTAAAGCCTAACACAATACAAATGATTCAACAATTTGTTCAATTTGATGGTTTACAAAACGAAGATCCAAACACTCATATACCTAATTTTTTAGAGATCTGTGATACCTTCAAAATAAATGGTGTTTCTGATGATGCCATACACTTCGGTTATTTCCCAATTCATTCTTTTTATCTTTGTGTCTTTAGCTTAGTAGTCGTTAGATCTTAACAACTTCACTTATTTTAGGCTAAATTAAAAAAAAGAAAGTTAGTATTAGTACTTTTAGTTCCTTTGGGTTCGAGAATCTGGTCTTGCCTAAGCTATACTATTGTTCGATAGGTACACTTGCCTTTAATCGTTGTTAGAGTTAGTTTACAGGTTTGATCATTCTCTTTATAATTTTTAAGACTCTGATCACAGCGATCAAGTTTTTGGCACCGTTGCCGGGGAACTAAAATATTCAGAAAGCTCTATTTTTATTACTTTAGCCATTATTTTTATTTTTTGCAATTTTATTTTATTTTTAAGTTAAATTTTGCTTTTTGCTAAATTCTCTTTCTTTTCTAGCAGGTACCTCTAGTTTTTGACTAGAAGGAACCTGAGAGGACCTTTAGTATATGACAGTGATATTGAAGCTACAACTCGAAAAATTGCAGAGAAATCGGGCAAGCCCTAAATTACACAGAGGAAAATCAAGAAGGCAGATCCAATCCTACTGAAGGGATGGACGAGAATAATCCAGAACCCCATGATGTGGGAGAAAACAATGCCCCACGTACTATGTTTAATTATGCTAAACCGCATTTAACAGGAGCGGAATCGAGTATTGTTAGGCCTACTATAGCTGCTAATAATTTTGAATTAAAGCCTAACACAATACAAATGATTCAACAATTTGTTCAATTTGATGGTTTACAAAACGAAGATCCAAACACTCATATACCTAATTTTTTAGAGATCTGTGATACCTTCAAAATAAATGGTGTTTCTGATGATGCCATACACTTCGGTTATTTCCCAATTCATTCTTTTTATCTTTGTGTCTTTAGCTTAGTAGTCGTTAGATCTGAACAACTTCACTTATTTTAGGCTAAATAAAAAAAAAGAAAGTTAGTATTAGTACTTTTTGTTCCTTTGGGTTCGACAATCTGGTCTTGCCTAAGCTATACTATTGTTCGATAGGTACACTTGCCTTTAATTGTTGTTAGAGTTAGTTTACAGGTTTGATCATTCTATTTATAATTTTTAAGACTCTGATCACAGCGATCAAGTTTTTCGCGCCGTTGTCGGGGAACTAAAATATTCAGAAAGCTCTATTTTTATTACTTTAGCCATTATTTTTATTTTTTTGCAATTTTATTTTATTTTTATGTTAAATTTTGCTTTTTGCTAAATTGTCTTTCTTTTCTAGCAGGTGCCTCTAGTTTATGACTAGAAGGAGCCTGAGAGGACCTTTAGTATACGACAGTGATATTGAAGCTACAACTCGAAGAAATCGCAGAGAAATCAGGCGAGCCCTAAATTACACAGAGGAAAATCAAGAAGGCAGATCCAATCCTACTGAAGGGATGGACGAGAATAATCCACAACCACATGATGTGGGAGAAAACAATGCCCCACGTACTATGTTTGATTATGCTAAACCGCTTTTAACAGGAGCGGAATCGAGTATTGTTAGGCCAGCTGTAGCTGCTGATAATTTTGAATTAAAGCCTAACACAATACAAATGATTCAACAATTTGTTCAATTTGATGGTATACAAGACGAAGATCCAAACACTCATATACCTAATTTTTTTGAGTTCTGTGATACCTTCAAAATAAATGGTGTTTCTGATGATGCCATATGCTTCGGCTATTTCCCAATTCATTCTTTTTGTCTTTGCGTCTTTAGCTTAGTAGTTGTTAGATCTGAACAACTTCACTTATTTTAGGCTAAATAAAAAAAAGAAAGTTAGTATTAGTACTTTTAGTTCCTTTGGGTTCGACAATCTGGTCTTGCCTAAGCTATACTATTGTTCGATAGGTACACTTGCCTTTAATCGTTGTTAGAGTTAGCTTACAGGTTTGATCATTCTCTTTATAATTTTTAAGACTCTGATCACAGCGATCAAGTTTTTGGCGCCGTTGTCGGGGAACTAAAATATTCAGAAAGCTCTATTTTTATTACTTTAGCCATTATTTTTATTTTTTTACAATTTTATTTTATTTTTAAGTTAAATTTTGCTTTTTGCTAAATTCTCTTTCTTTTCTAGCAGGTCCCTCTAGTTTATGACTAGAAGGAACCTGAGAGGACCTTTAGTATACGACAGTGATATTGAAGCTACAACTCGAAGAAATCGCAGAGAAATCAGGCAAGCCCTAAATTACACAGAGGAAAATCAAGAAGGCAGATCCAATCCTACTGAAGGGATGGACGAGAATAATCCACATTCCCCATGATGTGGGAGAAAACAGTGCCTCACGTACTATGTTTCATTATGCTAAACCGCATTTAACAGGAGCGGAATCGAGTATTGTTAGGCCTACTATAGCTGCTAATAATTTTGAATTAAAGCCTAACACAATACAAATGATTCAACAATTTGTTCAATTTGATGGTTTACAAAACGAACATCCAAACACTCATATACCTAATTTTTTAGAGATCTGTGATACCTTCAAAATAAATGGTGTTTCTGATGATGCCATACACTTCGGTTATTTCCCAATTCATTCTTTTTATCTTTGTGTCTTTAGCTTAGTAGTCGTTAGATCTGAACAACTTCACTTATTTTAGGCTAAATAAAAAAAAGAAAGTTAGTATTAGTACTTTTTGTTCCTTTGGGTTCGACAATCTGGTCTTGCCTAAGCTATACTATTGTTCGATAGGTACACTTGCCTTTAATTGTTGTTAGAGTTAGTTTACAGGTTTGATCATTCTATTTATAATTTTTAAGACTCTGATCACAGCGATCAAGTTTTTGGCGCCGTTGTCGGGGAACTAAAATATTCAGAAAGCTCTATTTTTATTACTTTAGCCATTATTTTTATTTTTTTACAATTTTATTTTATTTTTATGTTAAATTTTGCTTTTTGCTAAATTGTCTTTCTTTTCTAGCAGGTGCCTCTAGTTTATGACTAGAAGGAGCCTGAGAGGACCTTTAGTATACGACAGTGATATTGAAGCTACAACTCGAAGAAATCGCAGAGAAATCAGGCGAGCCCTAAATTACACAGAGGAAAATCAAGAAGGCAGATCCAATCCTACTGAAGGGATGGACGTGAATAATCCACAACCACATGATGTGGGAGAAAACAATGCCCCACGTACTATGTTTGATTATGCTAAACCGCTTTTAACAGGAGCGGAATCGAGTATTGTTAGGCCAGCTATAGCTACTGATAATTTTGAATTAAAGCCTAACACAATACAAATGATTCAACAATTTGTTCAATTTGATGGTATACAAGACGAAGATCCAAGCACTCATATACCTAATTTTTTTGAATTCTGTGATACCTTCAAAATAAATGGTGTTTCTGATGATGCCATACGCTTCGGTTATTTCCCAATTCATTCTTTTTGTCTTTGCGTCCTTAGCTTAGTAGTCGTTATATCTGAACAACTTATTGTATGTAACACCCCTTACCCGAAACCCTCGCCGGAATCGAGTACGTGGCGTTACTAGACGTGACCATTAACTCGGGGAGTAAAATTTGTAAAGCTGTCCAACTGCATCACGCTGACTAAATCGGCAATAACTCGGGTTACAGAACTCGAAACTTGGATCCGTAAATTTTCTTGGAAACTAGACTCATATAACTATTCACCATAATTTTTCCAGAATTTTTCATGTGGCCAATTAGTACAGTTTATTCTTCAAAGTTACCCCTATTACACTGCTGGACAATTCTGACCTGACCCTATAAAATTTCAGTTATCTGATTGCACAAATTTCCTATGATTCTCTAGTTTATACCAATGAAAAATAGACTCATTGAGGATTCTACACATATAAACCATGATTCCTAATTATTTTTGTAAAATTTTTGACAATTTTTCCAAAACAGAACAGTAACTCACGAATTCATTTAGAGCAGGTCTCGTTAAAACTTGATTATCTCATAATATACAAATCTTTTACCTACTCTGTTTCTTTCATGCAAAAATAGACACACTAAGGTTCAATTTCATAACTCACTCACCTCCAAATTCAATATACCCTATTTTTGGAGATTTTTTTCTAACTCACGCCACTGCTGCTACTACAAGCTGTTTTATTGCATTCTTAAAAATAAACTAGCTTCTACCCGAACCTCCTTACTTCTCAAATACAAGGATTCAATTCATATTCAAACATTTCCTTAATAAAACGATTAACTAGTTTAGAAATGCATGGACATTGCCACCATGAACCAACTTACATCAAATCACACCAACGTACTTAACAAAAATTTAGCCATTTTCGCATGGCTATTCTTTTGTGTGTTTACACATGAACCGTAAAATTTCCTCGAACAAAACCAAGCCTATCCTATACATGCCTTCGTTTAAAACCAACCCAAAATGAAGGAGTACCCAAAATGTAGGTTGATAGTGTGAGCGACTTGCCAACGATCCCGGTAAGCTTGTGGCTTGCTCCTAATCTATAAAACAGAGGAAACATCTCACACGATTAAGCTTACTAGCTTAGTAAGTCCCAACTCATAGAAATTAGAACATTTAATTATTTACGAAAATAAAACAATCCACATATGGCATTCTACATAAACAACTAAGCAAATAGTTTACACAAGGCCAAATATCAATAATTCAATAACCTACTTTCTTAGCAGTTATACATGCAAATCAATTGTCTCAAAATAGCATTGTTCTAAGCTCGACTTCCGTCAAATTACATTTATCAATGTCAATTTGGCACAAGTAATATTTAACATAACATACCTCACATACTTACCCGAACCATATTCTCGACAATTTAGCTCTAAATTGTCTTGACAAGGATTAAATTCCTCTTAGGTAAATTACATCACCGGCATCAAGCCTGCTAGACGTAAAAGCCTGAAAAGTAACACCGGCGCAAGGCCTGCTAGACATAAAGCCCGAGAAATAACACCGGCACAAGGCCTGCTAGGCATAAAGCCCGATTTTGCCACCGGCACGAGGCCTGCTAGGCTCGAAGCCCGAATGTCAGAATATTTTTACATGCTTTCTGCATTTTCACTATACATATCGAATCATATACATTTATTCCCATTGCATTAAATAACTTGAAATCAATCCAATTCATCATTATCACAATCGACCAACTCATGGTTTTACACCAAGCTTATACAAATTATATCATGCACTAGATATGTAAATGATCTTTAAATATAAAGTAGCTCAAGAACTTACTTACTCACCTTGCATTAGCCAAAATAATTTTCATCACATTCTCAACATAAATCATCAACCAATATGTCAGTATACATTCGGCCATGATGTAATTGGGCATTAACATTCATAAATTTTTAATAGTCAAGATAACCATAATTAATTCTTTGACATTATTTAGCTAAAGGACTTACCTCGGTTGTCGATAAGCCGTGCAAATCGGCTACTCGATAATCTTTGCTTTTCCTCGATCTCGTTCCTTCTCTTTTGTTCCCGATCTAAAATGTTAAATAAATTTTTGTTCATATCCACCCTATCTCTTTTTTTTTTTTCTCAACTCAAAACAATATTACACACAAATTTAATTCAAGCAAACTAGGAACCGAATCCTCATTTCATACATTTAATGTACCTTAGTTTAACTTATCTTCTTACCTATGGCCATACATTCACTTTATAAGTATACATGTATAGCCAAATACAATATCTCCAATTCATTCTCTCCTATGGCCGAATATGCCAATTCAATACCCATACATTTTCCTCAACATACAACCAAGCAACAAGCTAATTTACCACTCCAAATTCATGCATTTAACTACTCTAATTCAACCTATGTGGATTTCTTCTACATGGCCGAATGGCCCTTAGGTTCTTAGAATTCTTTTTAACTCTTCCTTCCATCCATTTTTACCTCTTGCACTAATTTACTTCAAGTAATCAAGTCTTAGACTTAGTCCCCCCAATACTTTAACATCACATATAAAAGTCTTCTATGGTAAATGTCATTATAAAGAATGGCCTAACATCAAAACACATGAAGAAACATTTTCATGAATATTCATCCCATTATTCGGCCAACTAGTAGGGTACCTTCAAGCCAATCAACGTAATCTTCCTACCTATTCATGCCATTTCTTCTCATGCTATCTAACTTATCAACTCAAGAAGCTACAACACTAGCACCCATGGCCGAATCTCCTCCTACCCATATTAACAAATTTTTTTTTTTTTGTTTCAAAGAAAAAGATCAAGAATTTAAGCCATATCAAGGTGAGTTTTCAAAATCAAGATCAAATTCTTACCTATCCTAGTGCATGCAAGGCCGAATAGGGGAGATGAAGCTCTTCCCTTCTCTTCAAAGTAGGAATCGGGTAAGAGGGGATGAGTGAAGGGAAAATTATTTTCCTTTTTGTTTTTATCTTTTTAGCAAAAAAAAAATATGGCATGCTTCCTCTTACAATATTACTAAAATCAATATATATATATATATAATTAAAAAGCATATATTCATAGCATGCTTCAATATAATAATGCCTAAATATCATACAAAAAATAAAAAAGAGAGCATATATGCATGCTTGCCGTCCACCTTGTTCAAGTGTGGGGAATTTGACATGCAAATTCCCATGTTTTATGGACAATTCATTTAGCTCCCTTTTTATTAATGCCCACTACATTAATCCTTCTTGCAATCTAAGCCTTCTTAGCAAATTAAACACTTAGATAGCTAAAATTTTCTACGAAATTTTTTTTTTTTTTACATTCACTAAAACACACATAACAAACACAAAGCATAATATTATAATATCCCTCAGGCTCGGATTCGTGGTCCCGAAACCACCGTTTCGATTAGGGTCAAAATTGGTCTGTTACAACTCTCCCCCCTTAAGGATTTTCGTCCCCGAAAATCTCACCGTTAAACAGGTTTGGATATTGCTGCTTCATTGATTCTTCCGGCTCCCACGTAGCCTCTTCAACTCCGTGACGATTCCATAGAATCTTTACTAATGGAACCCTTTTATTTCTTAACTCTTTGGTTTCCCGAGCTAAGATACGGATCGGTTCTTCATCATAGGTCAAATCAGATCGAATTTCAATTTCTGATGGGGTGATCACATGGGACGGATCCGATCTATATCTGCGGAGCATCGAAACGTAGAATACATTGTGTATCTTTTCTAAGTCAAGGGGCAATTTCAATCGATAAGCCACAGGCCCTATACGCTCGATGACTTCATATGGTCCAATAAATCTCGGACTCAACTTGCCTTTCTGACCGAATCGGAGTATTTTCTTCCACGGAGAAACTTTCAAGAACACCCGATCTTCGACCTGAAATTCAATGTCCTTGCGTTTTAAATCGGCATAGGACTTTTGACGATCCGAAGCAGCTTTCAAATTACTTCTAATTACCACCACCTTCTGTTCAGTTTCCTTAATCCAATCAACCCCGTGTATCTTATTCTCACTGAGCTCAGTCCAATACAATGGTGTGCGACATTTTCGACCATATAAGGCTTCATAAGGTGCCATTTTTATGCTAGATTGAAAGCTATTATTGTAAGCAAACTCAATCAAAGGTAGGTATCATTCCCACGTACCTTCGAACTCGAGAACGCAACACCTCAACATGTCCTCAAGTATCAAAATAGTTCGTTCAGACTGACCGTCTGTTTGCGGATGGAAGGCTGTACTAAAATGAAGTTTAGTACCTAATGCATCCTGCAATTTCTTCCAGAATCGCGATGTAAATCTTGGGTCTCTATCTGAAATAATGGAACTCGGTACACCGTGTAATCTTACAATCTGCGACACATACACTTCGGCGAGTTTGTCAAGTGAATAGTCGGTACGTATCGGCACAAAATGAGCTGATTTAGTCAGTCTATCAACTATAACCCATACGGCATCTTTCTTACTAGGTGTCATAGGGAGACCAGATACAAAATCCATGGTGATTCTATCCCATTTCCATTCGGGTATCATGATTGGCTGAAGCAATCCGGATGGAACCTGATGCTCAGCTTTCACTTGTTGACAGATTAAGCACTTGGAGACAAATTCGGATATATCTCGTTTCATACCAGGCCACCAATAGAACTGTTTCAAATCATTATACATTTTCGTGCTACCCGGGTGTATCGACATTCTGCCATTATGAGCCTCACTCAGAATCATCTGTATCAAATCTGAGTTTATCGGAACACACAATCGACTTTTATAATTCAGACAGTCATTTGCATCTATCTGGAAATCTGATTCTGTAGCGTTTTCACACTGAATCCGAATGGAAATTAGCTTTTTGTCAACTTTCTGTGCATCGCAAATTTGCTGAATAAACATCGGTCTCGCGCGTAACTCTGCTAAGATCGAACCATCGTCAGACATAGTCACCCGTGCACTCAATGCACGAAGAGCAAATAATGACTTTCGACTTAACGCATCCGCAACAACATTGGCTTTTCCCGGATGGTAGTCAATCACTAATTCATAGTCTTTCAGCAATTCTAACCATCGGCGTTGTCTCAAATTCAGATCTTTCTGAGTCATCAAATACTTCAAACTTTTGTGATCTGAGTAAATATGACATTTTTCGCCAAATAAGTAGTGACGCCAAATTTTTAAGGCGAACACAGTGGCTGCCAACTCCAGATAGTGAGTTGGATAATTTTTTTCATGCGGCTTCAATTGTCTTGATGCGTAGGCTATCACCTTGCCTTCTTGCATTAGAACGCAACCCAACCCATTCAAAGAAGCATCACTAAAAATAGTGAATTCTTTACCCGATTCGGGTTGAGTCAACACTGGAGCCTCGGTTAGAAGGGCTTTCAACTGCTCGAAACTTTTCTGGCATTTTTCTGACCACTCATATTTGACATCTTTCTGTAGTAGTCTCGTCAAGGGTGTAGCTATTACAGAAAAACCTTTTACGAATCGTCTATAGTATCCCGCGAGGCCTAGGAAACTTCGGATCTCGGAAACATTCTTTGGTGGTTTCCACTCGAGTATAGCTGCTATCTTGTTTGGATCCACCCGAACACCTGACACCGAAACCACATGACCCAAGAAGCTGACTTCGTTCATCCAAAACTCACACTTACTGAATTTTGCATATAAACGATGATCTCTCAAGGTTTGGAGTACTACTCTCAAGTGCTCAACGTGTTCCGCTTCACTTTTGGAGTAGACCAATATATCATCGATAAACACTACTACAAACCGATCCAAAAATTGTCGGAAAACTCGGTTCATTAGATCCATAAAAACAGCAGGTGCATTAGTGAGTCCAAAAGGCATAACCAAAAACTCATAATGTCCGTACCTCGTTCGGAATGCAGTCTTTGGCACATCTGAATCTCTGACTCGCAACTGATAATAACCTGATCTCAAATCTATCTTCGAAAACACTGAAGCCCCCTTCAACTGATCAAATAAATCGTCAATCCGAGGTAACGGGTACTTATTCTTTATAGTTACCTTATTTAGTTGCCGGTAGTCGATGCACATTCGCATTGTTCCATCTTTCTTTTTCACAAGTAAGACTGGTGCGCCCCACGGGGAAAAACTCGGTCGTGCGAAACCCCTCTCTGTCAATTCTTGCAACTGCGCTTTCAATTCCTTTAATTCAGTAGGCGCCATTCGGTACGGAGCTATCGAGATTAGGGTCGCATCCGGCACTAATTCAATGCCGAACTCAATCTCTCGTACTGGGGGTAAGCCCGGTAACTCTTCAGGAAACACATCGGTGTATTCACATACAACTGGTACCGATTTCAATAGTTTCTCGGACATTTTATTATCCAGCACATAAGCCAAATAGGCCTCACACCCTTTTCTCACATACTTTTGGGCTACCATTGAAGATATTACCGTAGGTATCCCATTTACATCACAGGATTTTATTCTGATTGTCTCGCCATTTCGGCATTTCAAATCAATAAATTTTCTTTTGCAATCCACCACTGCCTCATGTGAAGTTAACCAATCCATACCCAAGATTATATCAAATTCATCGAAGGGCAACAACATCAAATCAGCTGAAAAGCAATAGTCTCTTACCATCAACGGGCAACCTCTACACACTTTATTAACAAGCACACATCTACCCAAAGGGTTGGACACACGAATTACGAACTCGGTAGACTCAACTAGCAGAGTCTTGCCGAATTTTAAAGTTTCACACACATAAGAATGAGTCGAACCAGGATCAATTAGTGCAATCACAGTAGTATCAAAAAGAGTGAAAGTACCGGTAATGACGTCAGGGGAGGAAGCGTCCTCTCTAGCTCGCGTAGCATATGCTCTAGCCGGAGCTCTAGCCTCAGATCGATCTGTAGTGTTCTTCGTTCCTTTCTGGCTACCACCTACATTGCCTGAATGTCTGGGTGGTCTACCTCGCATTGCACGTTGCTCGGTGTAGTGTTCTGAACTGCATTCCGCTCAGCTAACTTCGGACACTCTCTGATAAAATGATCTGACGATCCACATTTATAGCAAGACCGATCATGGAGTCTACAACTCCCTGAGTGCCACTTCCCACAGTACTTGCATTCAACTCTATTTTGTGGAATGTTACCAACACTGGCTATCGAGGTAGCTCGGGAGCTCATGGGAGGCCGGTCCCGTCTAGGCGGATCTGTAGTAGCTTTCTGTCGGCTGTAGTCATCTCTGGGCTTCTTGCTCGTGGAATGAAAGACTTTGCCCGAAGACCTCTTTCGGATGTCTCTGGCTTCGGTATCAGCCTTTCTTTTCTCCTTCCCGAGCTCTTCAGCTTTGCAAGCCCTCTCAACTAAAGTTACAAACTCTTGGAGTTCAAGAACGCCAACAAACATCTTTATATCTTCATTTAGGCCGTCTTCGAATCTTTTACACATAATGGCTTCAGTAAAGACACACTCTCTAGCATAACGGCTGAGCCTGACAAATTTTCTTTCATATTCCGTTACAGTCATTCGTCCTTGTTTCAGCTCAAGGAACTCTTTTCGTTTTTGATCAATAAATCTTTGGCTGATATACTTCTTGCGAAATTCAGTCTGGAAGAAATCCCACGTCACTTTTTCTTTCGGGACCACTGATACTAGTGTGTTCCACCAGTGATATGCGGTGTCCCGTAGTAAGGATATAGCACACTTCAAGCATTCATCTGGAGTACAAGACAACTCATCAAGTACCCGAATAGTGTTATCAAGCCACATTTCGGCTCTCTCAGCATCATCATCGTCATTGGCCTTAAATTCTTCGGCCCCATATTTTCGGATTTTGTCAACTGGGGCCTACTAGATCTCATTGGATCTATCATTGGGGGAGCTAGAGGATCCGGAGTTGGATTATTTGGGGGCGGAGGTTGGGGTACAGCCGGGTTATTTTGAATAAATTGGGCAAACCATTCGTTCATCATGCGATAAAAGGCTTGTTTAGTTTCTCCTTCGTGGCTACTCGAAACAGGTCGAGAGTCTATCGGCGCTGATCCGTGGGTACGGTCAGGCGCCACGCTCTCCACATCATCAGCCACAGCTCTTTCTGGTTCAGAGTCCATTTACTATACAAAACAAAAATTCAGGCTGTCAGAAGTCACCACACTATCAACATATAACCACAGGCATGTATAGCTAGACTCACACGCGCCACGGTAGTCCTAGAATCGACTAAATCGTAAGCTCTGATACCAATCAAATGTAACACCCCTTACCCGAAACCCTCGCCGGAATCGAGTACGTGGCGTTACTAGACGTGACCATTAACTCAGGGAGTAAAATTTGTAAAGCTGTCCAACTGCATCACGCTGACTAAATCGGCCATAACTCGGGTTACAGAACTCGAAACTTGGATCCGTAAATTTTCCTTGAAACTAGACTCATATAACTATTCACCATAATTTTTCCAGAATTTTTCATGTGGCCAATTAGTACAGTTTATTCTTCAAAGTTACCCCTATTACACTGCTGGACAATTCTGACCTGACCCTATAAAATTTCAGTTATCTGATTGCACAAATTTCCTATGATTCTCTAGTTTATACCAATGAAAAATAGACTCATTGAGGATTCTACACATATAAACCATGATTCCTAATTATTTTTTTACAATTTTTGACAATTTTTCAAAAACAGAACAGTAACTCACGAATTCATTTAGAGCAGGTCTCGTTAAAACTTGATTATCTCATAATATACAAATCTTTTACCTACTCTGTTTCTTTCATGCAAAAATAGACACACTAAGGTTCAATTTCATAACTCACTCACCTCCAAATTCAATATACCCTATTTTTGGAGATTTTTTTCTAACTCACGCCACTGCTGCTACTACAAGCTGTTTTATTGCATTCTTAAAAATAAACTAGCTTCTACCCGAACCTCCTTACTTCTCAAATACAAGGATTCAATTCATATTCAAACATTTCCTTAATAAAACGATTAAATAGTTTAGAAATGCATGGACATTGCCACCATGAACCAACTTACATCAAATCACACCAACGTACTTAACAAAAATTTAGCCATTTTCGCATGGCTATTCTTTTGTGTGTTTACACATGAACCGTAAAATTTCCTCGAACAAAACCAAGCCTATCCTATACATGCCTTCGTTTAAAACCAACCCGAAATGAAGGAGTACCCAAAATGTAGGTTGATAGTGTGAGCGACTTTCCAACGATCCCGGTAAGCTTGTGGCTTGCTCCTAATCTATAAAACAGAGGAAACATCTCACACGATTAAGATTACTAGCTTAGTAAGTCCCAACTCATAGAAATTAGAACATTTAATTATTTACGAAAATAAAACAATCCACATATGGCATTCTACATAAACAACTAAGCAAATAGTTTACACAAGGCCAAATATCAATAATTCAATAACCTACTTTCTTAGCAGTTATACATGCAAATCAATTGTCTCAAAATAGCATTGTTCTAAGCTCGACTTCCGTCAAATTACATTTATCAATGTCAATTTGGCACAAGTAATATTTAACATAACATACCTCACATACTTACCCGAACCATATTCTCGACAATTTAGCTCTAAATTGTCTTGACAAGGATTAAATTCCTCTTAGGTAAATTACATCACCGGCATCAAGCCTACTAGACGTAAAAGCCTGAAAAGTAACACCGGCGCAAGGCCTGCTAGACATAAAGCCCGAGAAATAACACCGGCACAAGGCCTGCTAGGCATAAAGCCCGATTTTGCCACCGGCACGAGGCCTGCTAGGCTCGAAGCCCGAATGTCAGAATATTTTTACATGCTTTCTGCATTTTCACTATACATATCGAATCATATACATTTATTCCCATTGCATTAAATAACTTGAAATCAATCCAATTCATCATTATCACAATCGACCAACTCATGGTTTTACACCAAGCTTATACAAATTATATCATGCACTAGATATGTAAATGATCTTTAAATATAAAGTAGCTCAAGAACTTACTTACTCACCTTGCATTAGCCAAAATAATTTTCATCACATTCTCAACATAAATCATCAACCAATATGTCAGTATACATTCGGCCATGATGTAATTGGGCATTAACATTCATAAATTTTTAATAGTCAAGATAACCATAATTAATTCTTTGACATTATTTAGCTAAAGGACTTACCTCGGTTGTCGATAAGCCGTGCAAATCGGCTACTCGATAATCTTTGCTTTTCCTCGATCTTGTTCCTTCTCTTTTTGTTCCCGATCTAAAATGTTAAATAAATTTTTGTTCATATCCACCCTATCTTTTTTTTTTTTTCTCAACTCAAAACAATATTACACACAAATTTAATTCAAGCAAACTAGGAACCGAATCCTCATTTCATACATTTAATGTACCTTAGTTTAACTTATCTTCTTACCTATGGCCATACATTCACTTTATAAGTATACATGTATAGCCAAATACAATATCTCCAATTCATTCTCTCCTATGGCCGAATATGCCAATTCAATACCCATACATTTTCCTCAACATACAACCAAGCAACAAGCTAATTTACCACTCCAAATTCATGCATTTAACTACTCTAATTCAACCTATGTGGATTTCTTCTACATGGCCGAATGGCCCTTAGGTTCTTAGAATTCTTTTTAACTCTTCCTTCCATCCATTTTTACCTCTTGCACTAATTTACTTCAAGTAATCAAGTCTTAGACTTAGTCCCCCCAATACTTTAACATCACATATAAAAGTCTTCTATGGTAAATGTCATTATAAGAGAATGGCCTAACATCAAAACACATGAAGAAACATTTTCATGAATATTCATCCCATTATTCGGCCAACTAGTAGGGTACCTTCAAGCCAATCAACGTAATCTTCCTACCTATTCATGCCATTTCTTCTCATGCTATCTAACTTATCAACTCAAGAAGCTACAACACTAGCACCCATGGCCGAATCTCCTCCTACCCATATTAACAATTTTTTTTTTTTTTGTTTCAAAGAAAAAGATCAAGAATTTAAGCCATATCAAGGTGAGTTTTCAAAATCAAGATCAAATTCTTACCTATCCTAGTGCATGCAAGGCCGAATAGGGGAGATGAAGCTCTTCCCTTCTCTTCAAAGTAGGAATCGGGTAAGAGGGGATGAGTGAAGGGAAAATTATTTTCCTTTTTGTTTTTATCTTTTTAGCAAAAAAAAAATATGGCATGCTTCCTCTTACAATATTACTAAAATCAATATATATATAATTAAAAAGCATATATTCATAGCATGCTTCAATATAATAATGCCTAAATATCATACAAAAAATAAAAAAGAGAGCATATATGCATGCTTGCCGTCCACCTTGTTCAAATGTGGGGAATTTGACATGCAAATTCCCATGTTTTATGGACAATTCATTTAGCTCCCTTTTTATTAATGCCCACTACATTAATCCTTCTTGCAATCTAAGCCTTCTTAGCAAATTAAACACTTAGATAGCTAAAATTTTCTACGAATTTTTTTTTTTTTTACATTCACTAAAACACACATAACAAACACAAAGCATAATATTATAATATCCCTCAGGCTCGGATTCGTGGTCCCGAAACCACCGTTCCGATTAGGGTCAAAATTGGTCTGTTACATTGTAGGCTAAATAAAAAAAAGAAAGTTAGTATTAGTACTTTTAGTTCCTTTGGGTTCAACAATCTGGTCTTGCCTAAGCTATACTATTGTTCGATAGGTACACTTGCCTTTAATCGTTGTTAGAGTTAGTTTACAGGTTTGATCATTCTCTGTATAATTTTTAAGACTGTGATCACCGCGATCAAGTTTTTGGCGCCGTTGCCGGGGAACTAAAATATTATGAAAGCTCTATTTTTTTTACTTTAGCCATTTTTTTTTATTTTTTGCAATTTTACTTTATTTTTAAGTTAAATTTTGCTTTTTGCTAAATTCTCTTTCTTTTCTAGCAGGTACCTCTAGTTTATGACTAGAAGGAACCTGAGAGGACCTTTAGTATACGAGAGTGATATTGAAGCTACAACTCGAAGAAATCGCAGAGAAATCAGGCGAGCCCTAAATTACACAGAGGAAAATCAAGAAGGCAGATCCAATCCTACTGAAGGGATGGACGAGAATAATCCACAACCACATGATGTGGGAGAAAACAATGCCCCACGTACTATGTTTGATTATGCTAAATCGCATTTAACAGGAGCGGAATCGAGTATTGTTAGGCCAGCTATAGCTGCTAATAATTTTGAATTAAAGCCTAACACAATATAAATGATTCAACAATTTGTTCAATTTGATGGTTTACAAGACGAAGATCCAAACACTCATATACCTAATTTTTTAGAGTTCTGTGATACCTTCAAAATAAATGGTGTTTCTGATGATGCCATACGCTTCAGTTATTTCCCTTTTCATTAAGAAATAAAGCCAAACTGTGGTTAAACTTGTTACGACGAGGGTCAATCACTACATGGAAGCAAATGACCAAAAAATTTCATTTAAAATATTTCCCACCGGCTAAAACGGCCAAATTACGGAATGATATCTCTTCTTTTGTGTAGATGGATTTAGAGACATTATACGACGCATGGCAGAGATACAAGGATCTCTTGAGAAGGTGTCCACACCATGGTTTACCCTTATGGCTACAAGTCCAAACCTTCTATAACGGTGTAAACCCCTCAACGAGGCCACTAATTGATTCAGCCGCCGGTGGAACTCTGAACAACAGAATACTTGAAGCAGCCTACGAGTTCATTGAAGAGATGTCACTAAATAACTATCACTGGCAAGTGACAAGGACTAAACCGACAAAATCAGCTGGAGTTTACAACCTCAATGCAATGACCACACTATCAACACAGATAGAGATGATAAATAAAAAGCTTGATAGTTTGTGTTCTTCGCAAGTACACCCAATCATGCAGTGCGACGCAAGTGGAACTGTGGCGAATCCTGAGTACCCACCCTACCAACCAGGAACAAAGAGTGAACAGATGAACTATATAGGTAATAATTTCAGATCCAATAAGAATCGTTATAGTAATACTTACAATCCAGGTTGGAGGAACCACCCAAATTTTTCATGGGGAGGTCAAGGAATTCAAGGAAATCAAAGACAACAACCTCCTCAAAATTTCCAAAATCAGCAATATCCACAAGAGAAAAAGCCAAACCTCGAAGAGATGTTGACAAAATTCATGGAAAGCACAGAAAATCGTCTCCAAGATACCGAGAAAACACTTAAAAGTCAACAAACATCGGCTGAGGAGACAAAGAACCAAGTTGGGAAACTCACTGAGTCAATTGGGGAATTCGTTAAGTCAGTTGGACTACTTACTGAGATGATTTATGAAATACGGGCAGAGATTCTTTCTAAAGAAACAGAACAGGTAAAGGCAGTCACACTAAGAAGTGGAAAGGAGTTAGTTGAACCAAAGAGACCACACAAAGATAACAAAACAAAAGATAAAGGAGTTGAGGACGTAAATCTAGTACGGAAAGAAAGTAAACCACCAATCCTATATCCAGCAAAGTTGAAGAAAAAACGACTAGATGCCCAATACGGTAAGTTTCTTGAACTTTTCAAACAAATACATATTAACTTACCTTTTGTTGAAGCTATTTCACAGATGCCAAAATACGCAAAATTCTTAAAGGACCTCCTGACGAATAAAAGGAAGCTTGAAGAAGTATCGACGGTGGAACTAAATGAGGAATGCTCAGCCATCCTCCAAAACAAGTTACCAACCAAATTAAAAGACCCAGGAAGTTTTACTATTCCTTGTTTAATTGGTAGCTTAAATATTAAAAAGACATTAGCCGATCTAGGTGCCAGTATTAATTTAATGCCTTACAAAATGTTTAAACAACTAGATCTTGGGGAACCAAAACCCACTAGGATGAGTATTCAGTTAGCTAATGGATCTATTAAATATCCTAGAGGAGTTATCAAAGATATCTTGGTGAAAATTGATAAATTTATTTTTCTTGTTGATTTTGTTTTGTTAGACATGGATGAAAACATTGATGTTCCCTTAATTTTAGAGCGTCCTTTTTTAGCTACTGCTAGGGCTGTTATCGATGTAGGTAACGTTAAACTTGCATTAAGGATAGGCGATCAGGAAATTATTTTTCAAATTTATGATGCCATGTGATATTCTAGAGAACAAGATGATGCCTGTTATTTTGTTGATACTACTGATCATATCATTCAAAACTCATTACAGGAAATCCTACATTATGACACGATGGAACTGTGCCTGACTCAAGACGAGGGGGAAGAAGATGAAGCTGATAAGCTGAATACGTCTTCACCTTGACAAATGCAAGAAGAAAGCATTAAAGTCAATGACGAACTAAGACAAAAACCCTCCATTGATGAGCCACCCAAATTGGAATTAAAACAGTTGCCAAAACACTTAGAGTATGCATTCCTCGGGGACAATTCTACGCTACCTGTTATTGTCTCTTCAGAACTAAAACCCAAGGAAAATGAGGAGTTAATACAGGTACTAAGAGAACATAACAAAGCCATAGCATGGAAAATCTCTGACATCAAGGGCATAAACCCATCATTCTGTACCCACAAAATTTTAATGGAAGAGGAATACAAACCGCGTGTGCAGCCTCAGAGACGTTTAAACCCCAACATGAAAGAAGTAGTCAAGGCTGAGGTAATTAAACTTCTAGATGCAGGAATAATTTATCCTATTTCTAACAGTACTTGGGTAAGTCCTGTACAAGTGGTTCCAAAGAAAGGAGGCATTACTGTAGTGCCCAATGAAAAGAATGAGTTAATCCCTACAAGAACAGTTACAGGTTGGAGATTCTGTATAGACTATGGAAAGCTAAATGATGCCACCAGAAAAGATCGCTTCCCTCTACCCTTCATAGATCAAATGTTAGAAAGACTACCCGGGCATATGTACTACTGTTTCATGGATGGACTATTCGGCTACTTTCAAATCCCAATTGCTCCTGAAGATCAAGAGAAGACAACATTTACATGCCCATACGGTGCGTTTGCTTATCGTAGAATGCCTTTTGGATTATGTAATGCTCCTGCTACATTTCAGCGTTGCATGTTGGCAATCTTTGACGAACTTGTGGAAGACATTTTGGAGGTATTTATGGATGATTTCTCGGTATTCGATAATTATTTCCATCTTTGCCTTAAAAATTTAAAACGAGTTCTAATGAGATGTGAGGAAACAAACCTTGTTTTGAATTGGGAAAAATGTCACTTTATGGTTAGAGAAGGGATTGTATTAGGACATAAGATTTCTAGTAAAGGGATTGAGGTAGATAAAGCAACGGTTGAAACCATAGAAAAATTACCTCCCCCTAGTTCAGTTAAGGCTATTAGAAGCTTTTTAGGACATGCAGGGTTCTATAGAAGATTTATTAAAGATTTTTCTAAATAGCCAAGCCTTTAACAAAATTACTAGAAAAAGATGTTCCTTTCAATTTCAATCAGGACTGTTTAGATGCATTTAATGTCCTTAAGGATAAATTAATAAATGCTCTGATCATAATTGCACCTAATTGAAATTTACCCTTTGAACTAATATGTGATGCAAGTGATTTTGCAGTAGGTGTAGTTTTGGGACAACGAAGAGACAAGCATTTTCAGCCAATTTACTACGCTAGCAGAACATTAACACCTGCACAAGAAAACTACACCACCACGGAGAAAGAATTGCTAGTTGTAGTCTTTGCTTTTGACAAATTTAGGCAGTATCTAATATTGTCCAAAGTTGTTGTTTACACTGACCATTGAGCTCTCCGTTATCTTTTAACCAAACCTGATGCAAAATCTCGACTCATACGATGGATTTTATTTTTACAAGAGTTTGATTTGGAAATACAAGATAAGAAGGGAGCTGAGAATCTTGCGGCAGATCACCTCTCCATACCTGAGAATCCACATATCGTAGATCTCGATGAAAGTGAGATAAACGACTCGTTTTCCCGAAGAACAACTCTTTTCTATAACACATTCTGAGGTACCATGGTTTGCAAACATCGCAAATTATTTAGCTGCTAACATCTTGCCAAAAAGACTAACACATCACCAAAAGAAGCGATTCTTTGCTGATGCGAAAAACTATTTTTGGGAAGATCCCTTTCTTTTCCGCATATGTGCAGATCAGGTAATTCGAAGATGCGTTACAAAGGCAAAAGCAAGCAAAATCCTGGAGCATTGCCATTCAGGACCTTCAAGAGGACACTACAATGGCATCAAGACAGCATAGAAAATACTCGAATCAGGTTTTTATTGGCCCACTCTATTTAAAGATGCCAACAGGTATTACCTCGTGTGATAAATGCCAAAGAACAGGTAATATTTCTGAACGTGATGAAATGCCTCAAACATATATGTTATCATGTGAAATATTTGATGTATGGGGTATTGATTTTATGGGACCATTCCCTAGTTCATTTGGAAATAAATACACCCTAGTGGCAGTTGATTACATGTCAAAATGGGTGGAAGCTAAAGCTTTACCTACCAATGATGCTAGGGGCACTCATTTCTGTAATACTCAATTTGACAAAGTCTTAAAAAAATATGGAGTACACCACAGGATAGCTACCCCATATCACCCTCAAACCAGTGGGCAAGTTGAAGTAGCAAACCGGGAACTTAAACGCATCCTAGAAAAAACGGTTGAATCAAACAGGAATGATTGGGCATTAAAAGTAGATGATGCCTTATGGGCCTATAGTAGATCATTTAGAACCCCTCTAGGAATGTCCCCATACAAGCTTGTATATGGGAAAAGCTGTCATCTACCATTCGAGTTAGAACGCAAGGCTTTTTGGGCCATAAAATTTTTAATCTTAAAACTGCAGGAAAGAAACGAATGATGCAAATGAACGAGCTAGCCGAATGGAGAGATAAGGCATACGAGAACTAAAAACTATACAATGAGGCAACAAAACGATGCCATGTTGCTCGTCTAAAGAAATCAAAACAATTTGAAGTAGGGGACTTGGTCCTGCTATACAACTCAAGACTTAAACTATTCCTTGGGAAGCTAAAATTAAGATGGTCAGGCCCATTCATGATCAAAACAATTTTTCCATATGGCACAATTGAGATAACTCACCCCACTAAAGGCACATTCAAGGTAAATGGTCACCGACTTAAAATTTCTAATGTGCAGATTTTAGGGATACGAGAGAGGAGCTTCAGCTCCATGAACCTTCTTTTAGAAATGAAAACAGGGTAAGTCTAGCTTAAGACTATAAACGAGCACTTCTCGGGTGGTAACCCGAGCACTAATTTACTAAAATTTTACTTTTAAGCATCTAACTCCATATCAATGAAGTACAGGTTTAGGGCCACAAGGCCTTGCACACGGGTGTGCACGTGGTCGTGTGGAAGCCAGGGGATGAAACACGGGCGCACCTATAGCCGTGCACAATAAAAGATAAAATTTTCCTAAACACGGGTAGAACACGCTCGTGCCTGACTACCATGTGAAGATACTGACTTGCCACACACAGGCTGCACATGCTCGTGGTACCGCACCATGCCAACATATTGACTTGTCGAGCACGGGCAGAGCACGCCCGTTCTACATGACCGTTTGAGTAAGAACACGGGCATGCCGCAAATACCCACGGCCATGGCCAAACACCTGAACGTGCCTAAAATTCAAAATCATGAAAAACACGGGCGTATAAAAATCGAGCACGGGCGTTGCCCCTTCCCGTGCTCTAACCCCTATTTAAGTAACTAGACCACTCATCTCCCCCAAATCAACCCTAAAACAAATTTTAAAACTACTTTTCTCTCAAATCCGGCCACACCCACACCCTTCACCGTCCCAACAGAGCCCTAATCTTCCTTTCTTCCAAAAAACCACCCTAAAACCGTGAACACGCCCGTACCACCATCGTGCTACAGGAAGAACACGCTCACAACACCACCGTGCTCCGCCCGTGTCTAGCCGATTTACACCATCACAACCCCTGGTTCCCTTCATTACTTCATCCTCTTGACTTAAAGATTGATAAATTTCATATTATTTTGCTTTGTTTTAAGCATGATTTATTTTCTTAGAACTTGTCTCAATGTTTCATTTCCCATGAATATTTATAGTGAAAATTTGGATTGTTAACTATTGGTTGCTAATTATCGATTGTTAGATAGATTTCATAATTTCTATTGGTTATATTCTTATACAAATTTTCCTATGGCTGCTAATAGGTGTATAACCGCATCTAGCATTTAATATCTGGGGTCTAGATGACAATATCGTACAAACATTAAATGAACATCTATTATTTCAGGTACAATGTCATCATCAGGAGGGAAACGAACTACGGTCGCCCCCACCAAGAAAAGAAAATGACCCGGCTCGTTCTCAGCTAGTGCCTCTTTTGAAATAAGACACCGCCTCCTTCAATTCTCTCAAGAAGCTCAGGAAGAAGGATATAAGGCATTCCGGGAACGACCTCTCTACACCGGAAGGTGTATTGACTGGGATGCCATGGAACAGGTCGGACTAGCAGCTGATATTCGAGCCCTTCGTATCGACCAAGCCGTGGGAGCAATTTTTCTCTAGCATCGAGCCCACATATTTGGAACTCACAATCGAGTTCTGCACCACTTTCACCTTACAAACAGGGATGAACCAATATGACGACCCAGGCATAGTCCAATTTCGTTTAGGGGGCACAGTATGACGCCTAAGCGTACCACAATTCGGCACAACACTCGAAATCTACACGGAGGAGTTTATAGCAGAAAATCCACTCTCCGGGTTAAACCGTCAGCTCCACTACACTCCCCTCAACTGCTGGCGCAGCTTAGCCCCCACTAGAGGCGTCTACGACCCCAGTCGCTCTAAGGCGACAGCCCTTGGCCCACCCTTGCGGTATATCCACGCCATTCTAGCCCATACTATCACAGGTCGACGTGAGAGCACCGACGTAGTAAACAAGCACAATGTCTATTACCTATCGTGCATATCAGAAGGACATCTTTTTAACCTCGCATACTTCATCGCCTGTGCAGTTCAGCACCAAACGGAGCCGCATAGGAAGGGAATTTTTTTGATGGGGTCGTACATCACTCGGTTAGCTCGACACTTTGGCCTCCTCTAAACTGAGGCTCAGATTTCTTTGCTTACACTGATCGGCCAGATGATACCTCAGGGCATTTAGACGATGCTACACATGAGGATGATTAAACATCGTCGAGGGACCGACCCTCCCCAATACCGATTAACCACAGATGAAGCGAAGCCTGAGGACATTACTGATGATGTCCCACCACCACCACAGGAGGCACCAGCTCCGAGCCAGCGGCCATCCCATGCAGTAGCTTCATTGTCGGATATCTCTACACGCCTCAACCAGTTCAAGCAATATTTCGCTGACAACGCTCGATGTCTTGATGGAATTAAGGCCACCCTCCAGCAGATATGCCATCACTTCCATATCTCATCACCGACACCACCACAGGACCCGACCGCTGATGAGGACCTTTTATTTATCTAGTTTTTCTTTTCTTATTTTAAGCTTTAACTTTTAATTTTTCTATTTTCCTTATTTTCCATTTATTTTAATTTGTCTTATTTTGAACTTTTTCTTTATACATTGCAAACTTTTATCATGATTATCATTCACATCTAACCTTCGAGTATTCCTAACATATATTTATATGCCTCTGAGATTTCTAACTGGTGACTTCGCAGTATCAAATGAACACTCCATAGAAATGAACAAATCACTAGGAGTAATTCACTACTACATAAGTCATCCGTAACCACGACTTCTGCCAATCCAAGGGATTTCATCCGTAATTCAGGAAGTGTCACTCTCTCCCTTCTCTTTTGATATTATATAACTGTCATTATCTATCTTTGTACATTAAGGGCAATGTACATCTTAAGTGTGGGGGGATAAAAGGGCCTAACTTTTTGCGTTATTCTCAAATCCGGCCTAACTTTCTTCATTATTTTCAAATCCCTAAATTTAGTCTTGTTTTTAAGTAATTTCCTCATATTACTAATTAGGATGAAATTTCTGATGGTTTATGATTTTTATTGATATGTTTTAGATTAAGTCATAGTTAATTGTGCATTGATGATTAAATTAGAAGAATATTAGAGAATCAAGCATGATAAGTCTATTTTTCAGAATTAAAATCTTTGCTAGGTTGTTGAGTTGAATCTGAATATTATCTGGAAGTTTGAAATTTACAAGGTTGATGTCAAAACACCCATAATTTTTTGTGAGATTTTGAGCCTATTAGAGCATATATTCTTTTCCATGCTCACTTTATTGATTATAAGTGTGTCAACTATGAACTGTTATTCTAGAACTTGCCTCGGTTATACATGTTGAGACCACATCTATGATTTGATATACAGAGATGATAAAGGCACCTAAGATTTAACCCACTCACTCCACTAAAAAGCCTACCTCTATAATTAAGCCTTAATGAACCCCGTTGATCCTAACAACCCTTTTTATTGACTTACCAGCTAATATTAACCCAAAACCCCTTTGTATTTGTTATCACCATTCCTTTTGACTACCCTTATATCGAGATTTGATTTGATGTACTGCCTAGCCATTATCTTTATTTTAAGTAATAGATACATTCCTTATTATGTAAACTTGATTTGTTCTTAATTAAAAAAAAAACCGAAGTATACTCAGTATTAGTTCTACTAAGTGAGCTTACATGTTGAAATTCCACATCTTGAGGAAAAAGCTCGTATTAGTTTTCAATTGGTTTAATTAATTGGGATTAGTTCATTTTTTTAGGAAATTTGTAAGGCCAGCCTCGATTCTAACCTTCTAATTCAGCCTTTATCCACACTTTTAACCCTAGCCCCGTTACAACCCTGTTAAAGACCTTTTGATTTGTGTATCATCTCATATTACAGTGGTGGAGATTTAATTTTCAGTCAAGCCTATGGGATTAACTTTTCAGGTTCGACTTCTAAGAGCTTAATTTTGAACCTTAAACACCTCAAGTGATTTGAGTGAATCTTTAATGAGGATGTCAATCGTTGTCGATTTTGAATCAAAGGTAATTATTTAGATAAGGGGAAACACCTACGTTTTTAGGCTACAAATATATGACTTTGATTGTTTGAATCTTTAGGACTCTTTGAGTTAACTCATCCATGTATAAATTATCTATGAATTACGATGAGACATTATTGATAGGAATTACGAATCATGGAAAGTATGTTTTAATTGTAAGTTAAGAATTTTGCTTGAGGACAAAAGCTTAAGTGTGGGGGTATTTGATAAACCGTAAAAGCATTATATTTTCATCTCACATTTAGTATGCTTTTGGATGATTTAAAGCCAAGATTGATATATTAAGGTGCTCTTAATCCTTTCTTTTCATGTCTTATACCTAGGAAAGCACCCGAGGACGAAAAGAACATAAAACGGACCCAAAAAAGAGTAAATGGGCCATATCACGAAATCCACACGGCCTGAACTTAAGCCCACACGGCCGTGCCACATTGATCATCTAGAACACGTCCTTACCCCTGAGTCACACAGCCGTGCCTCATTAAAGAAGTCCGAACATGACTTGAAGACTAGTCACAAGGGCGTGTGACATGGCCGTGTCCCTATCATGGAAAAAGTAATTTCATTCGGATTTGGATACTTTGGGGCAAAGAAACACATTCTAAGAGCCTATATAAACCCCCTAAGTGTTACCTGAAAGGGGGCGGCTAGCTAGGCCAACAGGCAAGCCGAAAAGGTCAGAATTGTGGGAACCACTCGAAGATAGCCAGTTGACCCATCTCTAGAAGCCGAAATTCTACTCAAGACGGAGGATCTCTCCTTCAATTCTTTCAGGAGTTTTACAGATTTTTTATGTTTTGTTTTATCTTTTCTTCTGAGATGTTTTCTTTATTTGTTATGAATTAAACCCCTCAGATACCTGAAGAGGATGAAACCTAGATGAATCTTGTTATTATTTTCTGAGCTATAAGATAAATACTTGATTTGTTCTTAATTATGTGTGCTTAATTCTTGTGTTAATGTTTCCGGGATATTAATCCGAGTATGATGTGTTTAGGTGGTGGAGCAAAAGTCCCTGCCTATTCATAGATCTAGCATAATTAAAGCAGAGTAGTTCCCGCGCCTAGAGATAGGGTGACCAGATTTTGCCGAATTAAGGTGAAACCTAATATAGGAATCCATAGATTGATTTACTGCTATTCTAGTGGGTTATTAAGTGAGAAAGAGATTTCTGTTAATTAACCTAGGGTTAGACGTTATTCGCCTCAAGAGAGGGTTTAATATACATTAGGGAGTCCCACGGATCAAGTCAAGTGAATAAATCCTATGGTTCAGGGTTAGATAACAAGTGAAGTCTAGGTGGATTCTTCCTGAGGGTATCGTCTTAAATCAACTGAGTTTTCCCTCAAGTTATTTCCCAATTCATTCTTTTTGTCTTTGCGTCTTTAGCTTAGTAGTCGTTAAATCTAAACAACTTCACTTATTTTAGGCTAAATAATTAAAAGAAGGTTAGTATTAGTACTTTTAGTTCCTTTGGGTTTGATAATCCGGTCTTGCCTAAGCTATACTACTGTTCGATAGGTACACTTGCCTTTAATCATTGTCAGAGTTAGTTTGTAGGTTCGATCATTCTCTTTATAAATTTTAAGACTCTTATCACAGCGATCAAGTTTTTGGTGCCATTGTCGGGGAACTAAAATATGAAGAAAGATCTATTTTTATTACTTTAGCCATTATTTTTATTTTTCGCAATTTTATTTTATTTTTAGGATAAATTTTGGTTTTTGCTAAATTCTCTTTCTTTTCCAGCAGGTACCTCTAGTTTATGACTAGAAGGAACCCGAGAGGACCTTTTGTATACGACAGTGATATTGAACCTACAGCTCGAAGAAATTGCAGAGAAATCAGGCGAGCCCTGAATTACACAGAGGAAAATCAAGAAGGCAGATCCAATCCTACTGAAGGGATGGACGAGAATAATCCACAGCCACATGATGTGGGGGAAAACAATGCCCCACGTACTATGTTTCATTATGCTAAACCGCATTTAACAGGAGTAGAATCGAGTATTGTTAGGCCTACTATAGCTGCTAATAATTTTGAATTAAAGCCTAACACAATACAAATGATTCAACAATTTGTTCAATTTGATGGTTTACAGGACGAAGATCCAAACACTCATATACCTAATTTTTTAGAGTTCTGTGATACCTTCAAAATAAATGGCGTTTCTGATGATGTCATACGTCTTTGGTTATTTCCCTTTTCATTAAGAAATAAAGCCAAACAGTGGTTAAACTCGTGACCACAAGGATCAATCACTACATGGGAGCAAATGACCGAAAAATTTCTTTTAAAATATTTCCCACCGGCCAAAACGGCCAAATTACTGAATGATATCTCTTCTTTTGTGTCGATGGATTTAGAGACATTATACGACGTATGGCAGAGATATAAGGATCTCTTGAGACGGTGTCCGCACCACGGTTTACCCTTCTGGCTACAAGTCCAAACCTTCTATAACGGTGTAAACCCCTCAACGAGGCAACTAATTGATTCAGCCGCCGGTGGAACTCTGAACAACAGAACACTTGAAGCAGCCTACGAGTTCATTGAAGAGATGTCACTGAATAACTATCAGTGGCAAGTGACAAGGACTAAACCGACAAAATCAGCTGGAGTTTACAACCTCGATGCAATGACCACAGTATCAACACAGATAGAGATGATAAATAAAAAGCTTGATAGTTTATGTTCTTCGCGGGTACACCCTGTCATGCAATGTGACGCAAGTGGAACTGTGGTGAGTCCTGAGTACCCACCCTACCAACTGGGAACAGAGAGCGAACAGATGAACTATATAGGTAATAATTTCAGATCCAATAATAATCCTTATAGTAATACTTACAATCCAAGTTGGAGGAACCACCCAAATTTTTCATGGGGAGGTCAAGGAATTCAAGGAAATCAAAGACAACAACCTCCTCAAAATTTCCAAAGTCAGCCATATCCACAAGAGAAAAAGCCAAACCTCAAAGAGATGCTGACAAAATTCATGGCAAGCACAGAAAATCGTCTCAAAGATACCGAGAAAACACTTAAAAGTCAACAAACATTGGCTGACGAGACCCAGAACCGAATCGGGGAACTTACTAAGTCCGTAGGGGAAGTGACTAAAACAGTCAGACAACTTGCAAAGTTAATGTCCGAACGACCGCACGGACGTCTACCGAGTAACACTGAGATTAACCCAAAGGAGCAAATCCAAGCCATCACAGCTCGTAACAGCACAGGGGTAGACGAACCTAATCCGATACAAAAGAATGAGGTATATGAAGGAAAAGTTGAGGCAACACAGGAAAAGCCAAAACCAGAAATTAAAGAATACCAACCTCGCATACCTTACCCCGAAGCAATAAAAAGAGATGATACAGAAGAACAGTTTTGTAAGTTTCTTAAACTTTTAAAGAAATTACATATTAACTTACCTCTTCTTGAAGCTCTTTTTCAGATGCCAGATTCGAGGAAATTTTTAAAACAGCTCTTAACGAACAAACGCAAATTAGATGAGGAGCCACATGTGGAGTTGAACGTAGTATGCTCAGTAATGTTACAGAATAGGCTACCACGGAAGCAAAAAGATCCAGGGAGTTTTACTTTTCCTTGTTTAATTGGTAGACTAAATGTTGATAATGCGTTAGCTGATTTTGGGGCAAGCATAAATGTCATTCCTTGCAAAATGTTTAAACAACTAGGTCTAGGGAAACCCAAACAAACTAGGATGAGTATTCAATTAGCTGATAAAACTGTTAGAATTCCTAAGGGCATTACCGAAGATGTTCTTGTCAAAATCAATAAATTTGTTTTCCCAGTAGATTTTGTTGTCTTAGACATGGATGAGGGTAATTCAATCCCCTTAATTTTAGGAAGACCCTTTCTAGCAACTGCCAAGACTAAAATTGACGTTGCCACAGGAGAACTCATACTTTTTGTAGGCGACGAATCAATCAGTCTTCAAGCTCTTGACTCGGCCAGGACAACAATCGGTGAAGGTAAGAAACTCAATCCAGTTGATAATCACTTTGTGCAACCTTCATCGCAGGAACCACCACAAGGATACAAACTGGAGCTAAGTCATAGACCCCAAGCCAACAAGGAAGAATCACATAAGGAACAAAGCCTTAGGGTCGACAAACTAAAAGAGCAGGAAATACAAATCAAAGAAGAACCGGAACCGCATGAAGTAAAACCGAAAGAGCCCCCAGAAGAGCTCGTAGGAACATCAAACCATTTCAAAATAGGAGACTAGGTATTGTTATATAAGGCAGAACCTCGTGTCATCACATCAGACCTGACCATGAACGAAGAAATCCCTCTGGAGGTAAGCAATATCTTCCCATAAGGAACAGTCGAGGAAAGCAATCATATATTCGGCACTTCTAAGGTACACGCTTCTCGACTCAAATATCATCAAGAAAATGGAACTGTCAACATGAGGGAAGATATCCAAATCTTTAAACCTCTCTGGTTTTTCAAAACAAGGAAAGTCCAGCTTAAGACTATAAACGAGCGCTTCTCGGGAGGCAACCTGAGTATTAAAATAATTTGTTTTCAATTCATTTTCTTGTCTTCTTTAGTTTATCACCTAACTCTAAAACTAACCAAGGGTGCAGATTTCCAGGCCACACGACCTTGCACACGGCCGTGGCCGTGGCCGTGTGTACATCAAGAATCTTTGTACCAACACGGCAGAGGAAGTACAAGTTAGATTCACCTAATTCTCGATGTCATGGATCCAACCACTCCCCCATGGGCACCGACAAAGTGGCACGGCCATGCCCTACGACCATGTGAAGCTACTGACTTGCAAGCCACGGGCAGAACATGCTCATGCCTTAAAACCGTGCCAACATACTGACTTGTGCCCTACGGGCGTGGCAGGCTGAAAAATGGGCATGGAGAAACAACACGCCTAGACACACGGCTGTGCTAAGCGGCCGTGTGGATCGACACGCCCTCACACCAGTGGCGTGGGAATGTACCAGATTTGAGCCTCTATTTAAACACCAACCCTCCCCCTCCCTAATCTTCTACTTCTCACCTCTTTTCTTATTCTTGATCCTCAGATTTCCCCTCCATAACAAGTCTCTCCAACCCTTGAGCTACACCAAAACCATGTCAAAGAAGAGCAAGAAGCCAAGCATAATCTCACCAAGGGTGACCACTTCACATAAGCTCATGTCGACTGCTTCATCCAAACAACAAGCCAAGGGCCTTTGATACCATTTAGTATTTATTTTTCTTTTCTCTTTTGCTTCAATTTCCTTCTCTTTGACAATCTTATGCTTAATTTAGTTTAATATATCTTAATTTCTTAGTGTTAGGTTGTAAAGGTTGCTTGGGAATCACGCCACTTCCGCCACCGCCAGCACCTCCGTCACCCTAGAAGTCACACCCACCTCACGTACCATCTACCGATAAGGATTCTCAAGCCCTTCTATCTTCCAATCTTAGTTTATTTTCTTTCTTAGTCTCCTTTCCTTTTTCTTTCTTATTTTTAGTTAAACATTTCATTTATTTTAAATATGTCTTAATAACTCTTGGCTAACTATTTATGAGCTCCCCAATTTCTTCATCTAGCTCAAGATCGTCATCCAGACCGACTCCACCAAATCCGAAATCTCATCCGTAATTAAGGAATTTCACCTCTCCCTCTCTTTTAGATTTTATATCTATCATTGTACATTGAGGGAAACGTACATCTTAAGTGTGGGGGTGAATATTTATTTGAAGAAAGGGCCTAACTTTCTGCATTATTCTCAAATCCAGCCTAACTTTCTTCATTATTCTCAAATCCCTGAATTTAGTCTTGTTTTTAAGTAATTTCCTCATATTACTAATTAGGATGAAATTTCTGATGGTTTATGATTTTTATTGATATGTTTTAGATTAAGTCATAGTTAATTGTGCATTGATGATTAAGTAAGAAGAATATTAGAGAATCAAGCATGATAAGTCTTTTTTCAAAATTAAAATCTTTGCTAGGTTGTTGAGCTAAATCTGAATATTATCTGGAAGTTTGAAATTTACAAGGTTGATGTCAAAACATCCATAATTTTTTGTGAGATTTTAAGCCTATTAGAGCATATATTTTTTTCCATGCTCACTTTATTGATTATGAGTGTGTCAACTATGAACTGTTATTCTAGAACTTGCCTCGATTATACTTGTTCAGATCACATCTATGATTTAGTATACAGAGATGATAAAGGCACCTAAGATTTAACCCACTCACTCCACTAAAAAGCCTACCTCCATAATTAACCACCAGTGAACCCCGTTGATCCTAACAACCCTTTTTATTGACTTACCAGTTAATATTAACCCAAAACCCCTTTGTATTTGTTATCACCATTCCTTTTGACTACCCTCATATCGAGATTTGATTTGATGTATTGCCTAGACGTTATCTTTATTTTAAGTAATAGATACATTCCTTATTATGTAAACTTGGTTTGTTCTTAATTAAAAAAAAAACCCGAATATTAGTTCTACTAAGTGAGCTTACATGCTGAAATTCCACATCTTGAGGAAAAAGCTCGTATTATTAGTTTTCAATTGATGTAATTAATTAGGATTAGTTCTTTTTTTTTTGTTAGGCAATTTGTCAGGTCAGTTTCGATTCTAGCCTTCTAATTCAACCTTTATCCACACCTTTAACCCTAGCCCCGTTACAACCCTGTTAAAGACCTTTTGATTTGTGTATCATCTCATATTACAGTGGTGGAGATTTGATTTTCAGGCAAGCCTATGGGATTAACTTTTCAGGATCTACTTCTAAGAGCTTAATTTTGGACCTTAAACACCTCGAGTGTTTTGAGTGAATCTTTAGTGAGGATGTCAATCCTTGTCGATTTTGAATCAAAGGTAATTATTTAGATAAGGGGAAACACCTACGTTTTTATGCTACAAATATATGACTTTGATTGTTTGAATCTTTAGGACTCTTTGAGTTAACTCATCCATGTATAAATTATCTATGAATTATGATAATACATTATTGATAGGAATTACGAATCATGGAAAGTTTGTTTTAATTGTAAGTTGAGAATTTTGCTTGAGGACAAGTAAAAGCTTAAGTGTGGGGGCATTTGATAAATCATAAAAGCAACATATTTTAATCCCACATTTAGTATGGTTTTGGATGATTTAAGCCTCGATTGATATAAAAAGGTGCTCTTAATCCTTTCTTTTCATGTAACATCCCCAAACCCGGCCCACGAGCCACGGCCGAATTTAGAATGCCACTGCAAAAAACGTTCGAAAATTCCTTTTGACCTAAAAGTAAAACGTAAAAATTTATTGTCTTTTTTTTAGAAAAAGCAATGTGTATTTAAAATTCTGAAATAAATTGAGTTGTTACAAATTCTTCGATTTAAAACTTATATATATATATATATATATATATATATCTTTAAGATATGAGTTGCTAAAAATAAAACATTTCCCAAATAATAAAAATTGACAACCCACCTTAAAACATAGTAATAAACTTCAAATCCTTTAAGCGGCCCTTATTACAATAACAAATATTCATGAATACTGAAACTATAAAGTATTTAAAACATGTAAAACTTCTTCTGCATGGGCCACCTCGTATCCACTCCAACCCGCTCCAAGCATCATGGATCACCTGCGATGTTTGGTAAAAATTTGGGTAGGTCAAACAAACTCAGTGTGTAATTAGTCCACTGAATTCCACCCACATATCAATCCATATATTAACCCACATATCAGATATCAATGCAACTTATTCACATCCTTTCACTTATTGGGCTTAACCCATATCCACATCACATTCATATAATAGAGTAATTTAACCACACGAGTCCACATATTGGGCTTGGCCCATTATCACATTGACCCACACATATTGGGCTTGGCCCATTTCCACATTAATCCACATCACATGTCGGGCTTGGCCCATTTTCACATAAATTCACATATCAAATAGATTTATGCAAAATGCACCCAACCCAACCTAGGGTCCATCCTCTACACACCCCCGTACCCAGCCACCACACACCAGGGGATTACTAAATCACCCTCCAACCGTTACACACCAAATTGGCAATTAAAGCCGTCCACGCGAACTAAATAGCAAATAATCCACAACGCGACCTCAGTCTGTGCCAATCCACGATGTAGCCTGTAGCTAACATCAAATCCACGATGAGCACAAAGCCATCATTAACCACGATATGGCACATAGCCTATATCAACCACGATAAGACACAGAGCCACTCATCAAACCACGTACTCGAAGTACACCCTGTCCTTCTTTCATAATCATATCCCACCCATGCACATGCAACATAAAATAGTGTCATGATAATAATAATGCATGAGCATGTTCATCAAGCATTCATCACATATACACATTAATAGCCACATTTCATCAAATTTGGTACTTACCTGATTATCGATATACCCCTTAAGGGTATCCATATCATGATGATCACTGCACTTATTAACACATACACATAACACATACAGATAAAACTTATAACCCGGAAAACGGTAGACTAACCATACACCTGATAATCTGAAGAACTACGCTCTTGATACTGATGCTATCACTAAGCGATACTACGGCTATCTGCCTACTTTCCTGTTCTGACGCTGGACCGCACCCCGGTGGCCAATCCCGCACTGCAGAGACTGCTCTCCTATTAAACTTAGGGATAGGGACTACCCCTTGTCCTCCTTGACTGGTATTCACGTCCATCGTAGAACACTTAATCAGAAACATTCGGTTAATCGATAACGTCATAATCCAAATATAACGAATCTTAACTATACTTACTAAATACCCTTACCGAAATGATCTAGAATCCCGAAGGCCTTGCTTACCACTGTCGATTCCCTCCTAAAAGCCATAGTCAGAAATCGGTCACACTTAAATACCAAATATATGGCCTAAGGCCGAATACCTTAACAAACCTACCTTGTTTATCAAAATCCGAATCTGTACTTGTTCCTTGAATAGTCGAAATCCCTACACACCATATGTCAGATTCGGCTTTAATACATAAATCCATAAACATGACCTTTGACCGAATGCTTACCCACTTGCTTACCTTGATGTAGTCGAATCCAAGAGACTCCCTTAAGGCTCCTTCACGTCGGCTACATACAAACGAAACACAAGATTATGGCACTAAAAACCATTCGGCCATCTCACATAAATCAAAGCCAACCATTGGTTTCGGCACATCCATGAAGAGAAGAATAAAACCGATTGCTTAAAGAGGAGATCACTTACCCCTACGCCACTTGAAGAGACTACAAGAGAAAAGTCGACAGCCCCTCCTTTAGAGATTCAGCTTTTGAGCAAAACAAGGGTGTTTCGGCACTTTAATGGTGAAGAGAAAAAGAGTAGAGAATGGGGCTATAAGGTTCGGCTATGGCTCCCAAATGAATATGAAATATCCAGCTAACAATAAAAATGAAGAAGCTTGAGAAATTCGGCAATGGTGGCAAAGGAGGATTCGACTAATCACAAAATAAAAGAAAAAGTTTGGGAAGGGTGATAGATTCGGCCAAGCTAGCAAATAGGGAGAAAAAGAATGAAATACAAAGGCCCTAATGCTCTTTGAAGTTTCGGTCAACACTAAAAAGAACTGGCAAGCCGAAACTAGGTGGCTTCTTCACATAAAGAATACGGCACAAATGGGAAAAAAGAAAACTAAATTTTGGCACACCCTCCTTATAAAGCTTCCAAACCGAAAATGCTCACCAAGAGAGTCCCTTGGCCGGCCACCATATCTCCACTTATCATATCCCTTATTATTCTCTTTATCACCTTATTCAAAATAATCAAAATAAAACTTCAATTATCCTTCACTAATCTCCTATTTTATCTCTTATTTACTCACTTAAGATAAATAAAATAAAACTGCAATTATCTCATATCCTAGCCGAAATTTAAAAAGAAAAATCAAGCCTTTATCTCATCCTTTAAAGTCCATATGCTGTCCAACCTCTTCTCCCTTCCTTTGACGCCAAAAGCAAAAATAAAAGCACACTCCACGCTGCCCACATGACTCGAACCTGAACCCCTTACCCTTGCTTGAGGCGTCAATCACAAAGGCCCTAAGTGGCGCCTTCAAGCCACTTTACCAAGGCATTTCTTATGTCCAAAAGCTCCCACAAATTTCCTTAAGGTCTCCTTAGCCTACCTCCCCTACTAAACGTAAAATCCAATAATTTCCTGAAGCCTTCTACTACATCCTAGGGTTCTCAAAACCCCTAAAACACATCCATTCATACACTAAGCCTACTACCACTTGAATTATGCATTAAATGCATAACCCCTAAATCTAGGATATTACAGTTCTACCCTCCTTAAAAATAATTTTGTCCTCGAAATTACTTACTAACAAACAATCGTACATCCTAACTCACCACACCATGCTACTGCTGCGCACTCTGGCCTTAATAAAACTAACACATTTCCTATGCACAATCTCAAAGTTCACACTCAAGGTTCCAAACATTCCACTAGCAATATAAGAATAAGCTAAACCTATAACAAACAAGGCAAAAAAAAAAAAGGTATTCCAGGAATAAGGAAAGTACCCGATATCACAACTAGCACATCTTCCTCCTCGCGACGACTGATTGCGTAAGCCAACCTTGGTTGTCTCATATCTGAGCCCTCAGCACCTCTGCTGGGTGTTCCACGACTTCGGCTGGAACCATTCCTTCCATGGTTTGGACCACGATTCCTTGTCACTTGCGGACCACGTCTGCCAGGCTGCACAAAACCTTGGCCTCCCGACCGAGCCCTATTCATCACTTGAGGACATTTCTTAACCAAATGAACCTTAGACCCACACCGGAAACATTACTTACTATTTCCCCAACATTCTCTTGCATGAGCTCTCCCACACTGAGCACAGGTACGACTCCAATTCTCAGCAACTGGTACAGGTGCACATACAGAACTCTCAATCCTTGCCCTTTTCTAAAAATCCTCAGTTGATTCTGACGGTCCAAAACCTCTCTTGTTCCAGTTCTTTTCCTTATCTCAGTTCTGTCTCACAGTCCTCTTAACTTCCTCAGCGATCCGAGCTTTCTCCACTAAAATAGCAAAGTCTCTTTCTCTTTGCGGAGCAATCAACACTCGCAGCTCATCCCGCAATCCATTTTCAAATCAGACACACCTCTCGTAATCAGTAGCCACGATCCCTTTGGCGTACTGACTTAGCCGCAGAAATTCCGCTTCATACTCTGCTACCGACTTACTTCCTTGTACCAAATTTAGAAACGCCTTTCTCTGCGAGTCTAAGTAACTAGCTCCAACATACTTCCCTTCAAACTTAGCCTTGAAATATCCCCAATCCACTCGATCCGCAGGGGTACCTTGTCTGACAGTGAGCCACCATCGATAAGCCTCATCTCGGAGCAATGAAACAGCACCTTTCAGCATTTCCTCAGCAGTGCAGTCCAAATCGTCCATGATTCTTTTGACTGCCTCTAGCCAGTACTCCGCCACGTTTAGAGCTACCCCAGACACTCCTCTAAAAACCTCGGCTCCGTTCGACCTAAGTCTTTCCGGTACTGATTTTTGAGCTCCATTGCCCACATTAGTTCCAGCGACTCGCTCCAGCATTCGCAGCATAGCTCTCGATATTGCGTCTTCCCCTCCAGTCTGATCTTGATCCTCTATGCCCACCGCTGGCGGCGGCACACCACTTTCTGACCCGTGGCCAGACCCTACTGGTTCCTATACCGTCATTCTACCTCGACCACGTCCACTAGAACTCATATCTAACGTCGCGATTCAATCTGATTTAAAAGTTTTATGCATTAGTACTTTGTTCCACTGTTTATCCGCGAGTAGTTTTATGAAAAGAAGTTTAATAGTGGTTCTTTCGGTCAACCAAAGTTTTCATCTCAAGTTCACTATTCTAATTCAGAGATTCACATTCATGCATTCACCATATTCAACACACTATTATGGGCATCTTTGTCCATTCCCAACCCAGGGGTAATTTCGTCATTTGTCCTATAGGGGTATTTTGGTAATAAATCGGGGTCAATTTGAAAATAATCTTTACAAATCCAAGGTATTCTAGAATGTTCAAAGCTGCAGGGTAAAATTTTTCAAATCAAGGGTATTGCAGAAATTTAAAAAATCGGGGTTATTTTGGTAATTTTGGAAGTCAGGGGCATTTTAGTAATTTTCCCAAATCAAGGTATCTAGATAATTTTCGCAAAATAGGGTTTTTGGATACTTTTGCAAAGCAGAAATATTTTAGCAAAAGTCGAGGGTAATATGGTAATTTTTTTTAATAACCCAAGGGCATTTAGGTAATTTTTCAACCAGGGGTATTTAGGTAATTTTGTAAATCATAAATATTTTGGAAAAATACAAATCAAGGGGTAATTTGGTGATTTTAAAACTAAGGTTTTTATAAAACTGTGTGGCTAGTCCCTTTCGGGTTTTAATCATCGGGTTTAGCCCGTGAATAAGTCCTCTTGGTTAGGGTGAACCGTCACTACGCACCAGGTAGGATTCGAGTAAAGAGGAGGTGAGTCGCTAGGACTGCTTAAATACCAAGATCTTACCGAATCCACTCCTAGACATGTGCACAATGGTTGCCACACCTTAACTCAGCGACTTACTTCACAGGTTTGTTCGGTTGTTCCTAAGTCTTATGCATGTGTTTGAGTGCACTAGCCCTAGGGTTCAATAGCCCTAATCTTCTAATCCACGAGCCCAATTATGCCCATCAAATTTCACATATACAAATCACTTCAATAGTCAGAGGTACTTACCTGGTGGACTTCGGGTCGGAGATATAGGTGCCATGCCAGAATAACCTGAAAATAATTCATGAAAATCTTTGTTTTTGAAAAGCCCATCTTTGAAAAATATGTTTTTGGGCCCAAATCCCTCAAAGCTGAGTTTTGAACCGGGCTCTGATACCAAACTGTAACATCCCCAAACCCGGCCCACGAGCCACGACCGAATTTAGAATGCCACTGCGGAAAACGTTCAAAAATTCTTTTTGACTTAAAAGTAAAACGTAAAAATTTATTGTCTTTTTTTTAAAAAAAACAATGTGTATTTAAAATTCCGAAATAAATTGAGTTGTGACAAATTCTTCGATTTAAAACTTATATATATATATATATATATATATCTATAAGATATGAGTTGCTAAAAATAAAACATTTCCCAAATAATAAAAATTGACAACCCACCTTAAAACATTGTAATAAACTTCAAATCCTTTAAATGGCCCTTATTACAATAACAAATATTCATGAATATTGAAACTATAAAGTATTTAAAACATGTAAAACTTCTTCTGCATGGGCCACCTCGTATCCACTCCAACCCGGTCCAAGCATCATGGATCACCTGCGATGTTTGGCAAAAATTTGGGTGAGTCAAACAGACTCAGTGTGTAATTAGTCCACTGAATTCCACCCATATATCAATCCATACATTAACCCACATATCAGATATCAATGCAACTTATTCACATGTTTTCACTTATTGGGCTTAACCCATATCCACATCACATTCATATAATAGAGTAATTTAACCACACGAGTCCACATATTGGGCTTGGCCCATTATCACATTGATCCACACATATTGGGCTTGGCCCATTTCCACATTAATCCACATCACATGTCGAGCTTGGCCCATTTTCACATAAATTCACATATCAAACAGATTTATGCAAAATGCACCCAACCCAACCTAGGGTCCATCCTCTACACACCCCCGTACCCAGCCACCACACACCAGGGGATTACTAAATCACCCTCCAACCGCTACACACCAATTTGGCAATTAAAGCCGTCCACGCGAACTAAATAGCAAATAATCCACAACGCGACCTCAGTCTGTGCCAATCCACGATGTAGCCCGTAGCTAACATCAAATCCACGATGAGCACAAAGCCATCATTAACCACGATATGGCACATAGCCTATATCAACCACGATGAGGCACAGAGCCACTCCTCAAACCACGTACTCGAAGTACACCCTGTCCTTCTTTCATAATCATATCCCACTCATGCACATGCAACATAAAATAGTGTCATGATAATAATAATGCATGAGCATGTTCATCAAGCATTCATCACATATACACATTAGTAGCCACATTTCATCAAATTTGGTACTTACCTGATTATCGATATACCCCTTAAGGGTATCCATATCATGATGATCACTGCACTTATTAACACATACACATAACACATACAGATAAAACATATAACCCGGAAAACGGTAGACTAACCACACACATGATAATCTGAAGAACTACGCTCTCGATACTGATGCTATCACTAAGCGGTACTACGGCTATCTGCCTACTTTCCTGTTCTGACGCTGGCTCGCACCCCGGTGGCCAATCCCGCGCTACAGAGACTGCTCTCCTCTTAAACTTAGGGATAGGGACTACCCCTTGTCCTCTTTGACTGGTATTCACGTCCATCGTAGAACACTTAATCAGAAACATTTAGTTAATCGATAACGTCATAATCCAAATATAACGAATCTTCACTATACTAACTAAATACCCTTACCGAAACGATCTAAAATCCCAAAGGCCTTGCTTACCACTATCGATTCCCTCCTAAAAGCCATAGTCAGAAATCGGTCACACTTAAATACCAAATATATGGCCTAAGGCCGAATACCTTAACTCACCTACCTTGTTTATCAAAACCCGAATCTGTACTTGTTCCTTGAATAGTCGAAATCCCTACACACCATATGTCAGATTCGGCTTTAATACATAAATCCATAAACATGGCCTTTGACCGAATGCTTACCCACTTGCTTACCTTGATGTAGTCGAATCCAAGAGACTCCCTTAAGGCTCCTTCACGTCGGCTACATACAAACGAAACACAAGATTATGGCACTAAAAACCATTCGGCCATCTCACATAAATCAAAGCCAACCATTGGTTTCGGCACATCCATGAAGAGAAGAATAAAACCGATTGCTTAAAGAGGAGATCACTTACCCCTTTGCCACTTGAAGAGACTACAAGAGAAAAGTCGACAGCCCCTCCTTTAGAGATTCAGCTTTTGAGCAAAACAGGGTGTTTCGGCACTTTAATGGTGAAGAGAAAAAGAGTAGAGAATGGGGCTATAAGGTTCGGCTATGGCTCCCAAATGAATATGAAATATCCAGCTAACAATAAAAAGGAAGAAGCTTGTGAAATTCGGCAATGGTGGCAAAGGAGGATTCGACTAATCACAAAATAAAAGAAAAAGTTTGGGAAGGGTGATAGATTCGGCCAAGCTAGCAAATAGGGAGAAAAAGAATGAAATACAAAGGCCCTAATGCTCTTTGAAGTTTCGGTCAACACTAAAAAGAACTGGCAAGCCGAAACTAGGCGGCTTCTTCACATAAAGAATACGGCACAAATGGGAAAAAAGAAAACTAAATTTCGGCACACCCTTCTTATAAAGCTTCCAAACCGAAAATGCTCACCAAGAGAGTCCCTTGGCCGACCACCATATCTCCACTTATCATATCCCTTATTATTCTCTTTATCACCTTATTCAAAATAATCAAAATAAAACTTCAATTATCCTTCACTAATCTCCTATTTTATCTCTTATCTGCTCACTTAAGATAAATAAAATAAAACTGTAATTATCTCATATCCTAGCCGAAATTTAAAAAGAAAAATCAAGCCTTTATCTCATCCTTTAAAGTCCATATGCCGTCTAACCTCTTCTCCCTTCCTTTGACGCCAAAAGCAAAAATAAAAGCACACTCCACGCTGCCCACATGACTCGAAGCCCCTCACCCTTGCTTGAGGCGTCATTCACCAAGGCCCTAAGTGGCACCTTCAAGCCACTTTACCAAGGCATTTCTTATGTCCAAAAGCTCCCACAAATTTCCTTAAGGCCTCCTTAGCCTACCTCCCCTACTAAACTTAAAATCCAATAATTTCCTGAAGCCTTCTCCTACATCCTAGGGTTCTCAAAACCCCTAAAACACACCCAATCATACACTAAGCCTACTACCACTTGAATTATGCATTAAATGCATAACCCCTAAATCTAGGATATTACATTTCATGTCTTATACCCAAGAAAAGCACCCGAGGATGAAAAGAACTTAAAACGGGCCTAAAATGGAGTAAATGGGCCATATCAGGAAATCCACATGGCCTGGACTTAAGCCCACACGGCCGTGCCACATTGATCATCTAGAACACAATACAAATGATTTAACAATTTGTTCAATTTGATGGTTTACAGGACGAAGATCCAAACACTCATATAGCTAATTTTTTAGAGTTCTGTGTTACCTTCACAATAAATGGCATTTCTGATGATGCCATACTTCTTCGGTTATTTCCCTTTTCATTAAGAAATAAAGCTAAACAGTCGTTAAACTCGTGACCACGAGGGTCAATCACTACATGAGAGCAAATGACTGAAAATTTTCATTTAAAATATTTCCCACCGGCCAAAATGACCAAATTACGGAATGATATCTCTTCTTTTGTGCAGATGGATTTAGAGATATCATACGATACATGGGAGTGATACAAGGATCTCTTAAGAAGGTGTCCACACCACGGTTTACCCTTATGGCTACAAGTCCAAACCTTCTATAACGGTGTAAACCCCTCAACGAGGCCACTAATTGATTCAGCCGCCGGTGGAACTCTGAACAACAGAACTCCTGAAGCAGCCTACGATTTCATTGAAGAGATGTAACTGAATAACTATCAGTGGCAAGTGACAAGGAATAAACCGACAAAATTAGTTGGAGTTTACAACCTCGATGCAATGACCACACTATCAACACAGATAAAGATGATAAATAAAAAGCTTGATAATTTGTGTTCTTCGCAGGTACACCCAGTCATGCAGTACGACGCAAGTGGAACTGTGGCGAATTCTGAGTACCCACCCTACCAACCAGGAAAAGAGAGCGAACAGATGAACTATATAGGTAACAATTTCAGATCCAATAATAATGCTTATAGTAATACTTACAATCCAGGTTGGAGGAACCATTCAAATTTTTCATGGGGAGGTCAAGGAACTCAAGGAACTCAAGGAAATCAAAGACAACAACCTCCTCAAAATTTCCAAAATCAGCAATATCCACAAGATTAAAAGCCAAACTCGAAGAGATGTTGACAAAATTCATGGCAAGCACAGAAAATCATATCCAAGATACCGAGAAAACACATAAAAGTCAACAAACATCGATTGAGGAAACAAAGAACCAAGTTGGGAAACTCACTGAGTCAATTGGGGAATTCACTAAGTCAGTTGGACAACTTACTGAGATGATTTGTGAAATACGGGCAGAGATTCTTTCTAAAGAAACAGAACAGGTAAAGGCAGTCACACTAAGAAGTGGAAAGGAGTTAGTTGAACCAAAGAGACCACACGAAGATAACAAAACAAAGGATGAAGGAGTTGATGACGTAAATCAAGTGTAAGAGTATGCCCAAAGATCAATCATGATATGGTTGTAATAACATACTTAATTTACCATGTTTATTAATATAAAGTGTTGTCATTATTATTTCAGTTTTTCTTTCTGTGTGTATAAATAAACTGTTTTATAATAATGTCCTGAGAATAATATGATTATTCTTAAAAGATCCTTAGTCGAGTATTATTTTTGACTAGGACAACAATAATGCGTTAAGACTAACATGTAGTTGATTGATGATAAAAAGTTGTCATTGATATGGAGTGTCAAAATCAATGCATGAATATGTGTGTTAGAGAACAACATATTGGATTGACCCGCTATGAGTATGTTTCTTGGATTATTATGTAATTGTCACAACATTACTCATAGTGATTAATATGTATATGATCCTCAGACTTGAGATTATTATTATCCCAGCATCGTGAGTTGTATATTTTGATACAGTCAAACGTACACCGTAACAGGTTGTTCTATAAAGGCTGATGTTGGATATACCACAATCTATGTAGAGGGATATGGTTGATCAATAAAGGATAAGTCCCTCCTACATAATAGGAGTAATATCTTAGGCCACTTGATTGAGTAAGACTAGAAATGCATGGCCATGCTCAAATAAGTTGATATGAGATGTCATACTAATTTGTATATCATAGTCTACTCAAGATATCAAGAAACATGAGATGGACTATGCAAGTGTGACTATCCCATGACTTGTATCTGTTCCAGAGATAAAGGACTTAAGGATTAATGCATGAAAGGTTAATCACAAAAAGGTTATGTCGAATCATGACTTCTTGTAACTTAGGTAGCAACGATGCATTGCTAGATGCCATTCATTGTTTGTGACAATAGAATCGTTCTAGTATTACTGCTAACGTTGCAAGAACCTACAGGGTCACACCCTATGGTTAAAATGAACGGAATAAAATATAGTTGGTATTGTGTTTGGTTGTCACATGAATTAAATTAATTAAAGAATTAATTTAATTGGGCAATCAAATATTGAACATATTATACGTACAAGGATGTTGTACACATAATGATAACATAATTTTATTAATATATGAATTTGATTCATATATAAATTTAAATAAATATAGTTTACCGAAATCTTTATTATAATTAATGTAATTATAATTTTCGGATATAATTAATGTAATTATAATTTTCAGTTAAAAACTTTATTGTATTTATTTAATCTTATAATACATTCAAGAGATACCAATTATAAGAGGCCCAATTAAAAGGATACCAATTATAAAAGGCCCAATGAAAAAGACACCCATTATAAAAGGTATTAAAAGGAGACAAAGCAAAAGTAGAAAACCCTAAGTGATTGCTTGTTAGGTCTAGCAGCCGTCAAGCAAATAAACCTCCAAAACAGTTTTGGAGATTTCTTCCATTCATAGTCAAACCGGGTGGATTACGTAGAGGCCGACATCGGAAAAGGTTGTGGCTTGACTCGACAGTAGATCAAAACTCTTGTTGCCAACACGTCGCTGTCTACACAGATTGAAGTTTTGGTAATTTTGAAACCTTTATTTCACCCTGATTTGTTCGTCACACATGGATTCATGGTTTGGATCGCCGGATCTAATTTTATTTTGCTGCGCCATGGGGCACCGGCGTTCCAACAGTGGTATCAGAGCCACTCGTGTGATACGAACTCGGGTTTAAATTCTTGGGTGATGCAATTGTATGAGATCCATGTTTTGATTTGTTGTATTTTCGATTGTTTAAATCGTTTAAGCATAACCTGATAGTTGTTCCTTTCGATAATTGATTAAATGTTAATCATGGTGTTGTGGCCTATTCGATTTTATGTTATTATTGATAACTATTAACAAATATGTAATAATACGATGCTGGTATTTACAGTTTCCAGTAAGAGTTAACTGGATATCGGAACAAGGGTTGTTCCGATATGAAACCTCAAGGATTAAAATCCTAAAGACACGATTCTGTTGATAAAAGTTATCAAATCGTGAGGTTTCATTTGACTGGGGTATGCGATTCGTTAATAAAAGAAATTTATAAACTTGATGGGCCGCAAAAGGTTGAAAGGATATTTTATAATTCACCTGAGCAAAAAACATTGAATTATGTATGCTATTTTTGACATGCACGGTGTTTGAAATGCATAGTTATAGCCCAATGACCCATTCGATAAAAGGTTGTATTTTTTTTATAAATACGGCCTGCGTGTGTGCCTTACTACTATTCTCTTGTATTTCTCTTCTCATCTTATTCCCTCGTATGTAAAATGAGTTTCTGCATATTGTAATTTGCAAGAGTTGCTGTGGGCTAAACGAGAAGGAAGGTGGGACAATTATTGTGGATTGATAGCTTGTGAAATGGCTTACACCTTTAGGTTTCTTTTTGGTTTTCCCATTGGCTTGGGTTGAACCACCTTAGTTTATGGGCTATAACTATTGCATTTATTTATTGCTTTATTTATTCATGTATGAGATGCTATGGATGTCTAAAGCATACCAATTATATATATATATTAAAACTTGATGATAATAAACCCTATTAATTGATGAGATCGATTAGAAGACTAAATGGGCTAAAGTAGACCATAATTGGTGAGATGCAAGAACATTAATAAAATCCCTCTATTAAAATATTAAGTCAACATGGCCTTCCAATTTTGCCCTCGTTAAGGCCTCGATCAATACTATGTAGGTTCTGCCAAAGCGAAGTACTAGTATTTATCTTGGTTAAACGCGAAGAATAAACAAGTGATATTCGTTGGTTAAAAAAAAATTGGTTAATGACTTAACTAGGTTACTCTAATAGGATTAGAAACCTAGAGGTAAGTAAATTGGATAAATCATAAGATGATTAGAACAAGAGTTGTTCACCAAATATTAGGAGTTACATATGATGTAATTAGCAAATGTTGCTTACCTAAATAACCATAATCTTAAGAGTAAATCCAAAGCTGACTTAAGAGGTGGTGAAATATGGATCCTTAACCTACTAGAAATACTTTTGAGAAAGTTTTTCTGAAATTAATATACGAGGGTTATTAATTTTGAAATAAAATAGTGGGAATATCATTTAATAAAGTCTTTTTAATGATTGATATAAAATTGGTAAATTTACTCACATGCATATTTAATTGTTGTAGATAAATTATGGCTGCAAACACTAGCACACTCTAATTGCGATCGGTCTTTGAGAAGGACAAATTGGATGGTTTGAATTTTCTTGATTGGTTCCGTAACTTGAGGATTGTCCTTAAACAAGAACGGAAATTATATGTCATTGAACAACCACTTCCTAATGAACCACCCGCTAATGCCTCGAGGACTGATAGAGATGCTTACAAGAAGTATCTCGATGACATGATAGATGTTGGATGTCTTATGCTTGCCACTATGAATCCTGAACTTCAAAAGCAACATGAGGACATGGTTGCTTATGATATGATCAAGCACCTGAAAGAACTTTATCCGAGGCAAGCACGACAAGAGAGGTTTGATATCTCTAAGGCCCTATTCCAATGTAAGTTGGCTGAAGGAAGCCCAGTAGGACCTCATGTCCTTAAGATGATTGGCTATATTGAAAGCCTGTCTAAGCTTGGGTTTCTATTGAGCCAAGAGTTGGCCACTGATGTTATTTTACAATCGTTGCCGGATAGCTACAGCCAGTTTGTCCTCAATTTCAATATGAATGAAATTGAAAAAACTCAACCACAATTGCTCAGTATGTTACAAACTGCTGAAGGCAACTTGAAAAAGGTTGGACCCAAGCCCATACTGATGGTCCGTAATAACAAGGGCAAAGGAAAAACCAAAGTTCAAACAAAGCCCAAGGGCAAAGGTAAGCCCAAACTTGGAAAAGGAAAGGCTACACTGAAACCTAAAGGTGGGGTGTCTAAGGAAGGAAACTGCTTTCACTATGGTGTGACTGGACATTGGAAACGGAACCGCCCTGTCTATCTTGAAAAAGTCAAGAAGGCTAAAGCAAGCGGAATGTCTGCTTCAGGTATTTATGTTATTGATATTAATTTATCAACTACTACTTCTTGGGTATTAGATACTGGTTGTGGTTCTCATATTTGTACTTCTGTACTGGGACTACAAAGGAGTAGGACTCTGGCTAGAGGAGATATGGACATACGTGTTGGAAATAGAGCAAAAGTTGCTACATTAGCTGTGGGAACATATACTTTATCTTTTCCTAGTGGACTTGATTTATGTTTAGAGGATTGTTATTTTGTGCCCAGTTTGACTAAAAACATTATTTCAATTTCTTGTTTAGACAAAATTGGTTTTGAGATAATTATTAAGAATAATTGTTGTTCATTTTTTCTCAATAATGTTTTCTATGGTTCGACACAATTGATTAATGGCCTCTATATTTTAGATCAAACGAATCCCATTTACAACATAAATACTAAAAGATCTAAAATAAATTACTCAAATCAAACTTATCTTTGGCATTGTCGTTTGGGCCACATAAGTGAGAAACGTATATGCAAACTCCATAAAGATGGTCTTTTGAATTCATTTGTTTTTGAACAATTTGAAGTATGTGAATCTTGCTTATTGGGAAAATTGACTAAATCTCTTTTTACTGGAAAAAGTGAACGAGCTAGTGATTTATTGGGCCTAATACATTCTGATGTATGTGGACCAATAAATACACAGGCCAGAGGTGGATTTCACTACTTCATTACTTTCACTGATGATTTCAGTAGATATGGATATGTTTATCTCATGCGCCATAAATCTGAGTCCCTTGAAAAGTTCAAGGAATTCAAAAATGAAGTACAAAATCAACTAGGCAAAACTATCAAGTCACTTCGATCTGATCGAGGTGGAGAGTATTTGAGCCTAGAGTTGGATGATCTTTTGAAAGAATGTGGGATTGTCTCACAACTTACTCCTCCTGGTACTCCTCAAAGGAATGGAGTATCTGAGAGAAGAAATCAAACTTTGTTAGACATGGTTCGATCCATGATGAGTCATGCTGATCTACCGACTTCCTTTTAGGGACATGCACTTGAGACAGCTACTTTCACACTAAATCGTGTTCCATCTAAATCAGTTCAAAAGACGCCATATGAGATGTGGACTGGGAAACGTCCTAGTATGTCTTTTATGAAAATTTAGGGTTGTGAAGCTTATGTTAAACGTTAGACGTCTACTAAGCTTGAACCCAAATCTGAAAGGTGTATTTTTGTGGGGTATCCAAAAGAAACCAAAGGATATTATTTCTTTAATCCAACTGAGAACAAAACGTTTGTTGCTCGGACTGGTGTCTTCCTAGAGAGAGAATTTACTTCTAGAAAAGGAAGTTGGAAAAGATTGAACTTGAAGAAGTTCGAGAATCACAAGATACCACTGAACCAGAGATTGAACAAAAGCGAATTCCACAAGAAATTGAGGAACAAACAACTGTTGTAGAAACATAACCACCGCACAGATCTTTAAGAGAAGTCGTGCACCTGAGAGATATGGATTTCTCATTACAACACATGGTGACGTTCTTCTTATAGATCAAGATGAGCCTAGGACTTATCAAGAAGCGGTGACGAGCCCAGACTCTAAGAAATGGCTTGAGGCCATGAGATCTGAGATGGATTCCATGTATGAAAACCAAGTATGGACTTTGATTGACCCACCCAAAGGGGTTAAACCTATAGGGTGCAAATGGGTTTTCAAAAAGAAAACTGACATGGATGGGAATGTACAAACATACAAAGGGCGATTAGTCGCTAAAGGTTTTCGCCAAATTCATGGTGTTGACTATGATGAAACCTTTTCTCCTGTAGCTATGTTTAAATCCATCAGGATCTTGCTCGCCATAGCTACATTTCATGATTATGAAATCTGGTAGATGGACGTCAAAACAGCTTTCCTTAACGAGAAAATTGAAGAGGATGTGTATATGACACAACCTGAAGGTTTTGTAAATCCAAAGGATGCTAAAAAGATATGTAAGCTACAAAGATCCATTTATGGATTAAAGCAAGCTTCTCGAAGTTGGAATCTTCGTTTTAACGATGCAATCAAAGAGTTTGGTTTTATCAAAAATGAAGATGAACCATGTGTTTACAAGAAAGTTAGTGGGAGCACTATCACATTCTTGGTACTATATGTGGATGACATACTTATCATGGGAAATGACATACCTACCTTGCAGTCTATTAAGACTTGGTTAAGAAGTTGTTTTTCTATGAAGGACTTGGGCGAAGCCACTTACATCTTAGGAGTCAATATCTATAGAGATAGATCAAGATGACTACTAGGTCTAAGCCAAAGTACATACATGGATAAAGTACTGAAAAGGTTCAGTATGGAAGAATCTAAAAGAGGATTCCTACCTATGAGACATGGTATTTCACTCTCGAAGGAAATGTGTCCTTCAACTCCACAAGAGAGAGAACGTATGAGTAAAATTCCATATGCTTCTGCTATTGGATCTATCATGTATGCTATGTTATGTACCAGTCCAGATGTCTCGTATGCCTTAAGTATGATGAGCAGGTATCAAGTAGATCCCGGTGAAGGTCACTGGACCACAGTCAAGAGTATCCTTAAGTACTTAAGAAGAACTAAGGATACGTTCCTATTATATGGAGGTGAGGAAGAGTTAAGTGTAAAAGGTTACACTGATGCCAGCTTCCAAACCGACAAGGACGATTCTCGATCGCAATCAGGTTTTGTGTTTTGCCTTAATGGTGGTGCTGTGAGCTGGAAGAGTTCAAAGCAAAGTACAGTAGCCGACTCTACAACAGAGGCTGAGTATATTGTAGCCAGTGAGGCAGCAAAGGAAGCGGTTTGGATCAAGAAGTTCATTACTGGACTAGAGGTTGTGCCTAGCATATTAGATGCTATAGAACTCCGATGTGATAACAATGGAGCTATTACACAAGCTAAAAAACCCAGATCTCACCAGCGATCCAAACATATACTTAGACGCTACCATCTTATTCGAGAGATTATCGATCGAGGGGATGTAGAGATATGCAGAGTACCTTCAGATGATAACATTGCTGATCCCCTGACCAAGCCTCTGACACAGCAGAAGCATGATCGTCACACTAAGTCACTTGGTATTAGATATATGAGTGATTGGTCTTAATGCTAGTGGGAGATTGTAAGAGTATGCCCAAAGATCAATCATTAGATGGTTGTAATAACATACTTAATTTACCATGTTTGTTAATATAAAGTGTTGTCATTATTATTTTAGTTTTTCTTTCTGTGTGTATAAATAAATTATTTTATAATAATGTCCTAAGAATAATATGATTATTCTTAAAAGATCCTTAGTCGAGTATTATTGTTGACTAGGACAACAATAATGCATTAAGACTAACATGTAGTTGATTGATGATAAAGAGTTGTCATTGATATGGAGTGTCAAAATCAATGCATGAATATGTGTGTTAGAGAACAACATATTGGATTGACCTGCTATGAGTATGTTTGTTGGATTATTATGTAATTGCCACAACATTACTCATAGTGATTAATATGTATATGATCCTCAGACTTGAGATCATTATTATCCCAACATCGTGAGTTGTATATTTTGATACAGTCAAACGTATACCGTAACAGGTTGTTCTATAAAGGCTGATGTTGAATATACCACAATCTATGTAGAGGGATATAGTTGATCAATAAAGGATAAGTCCCTGCTACATAATAGGAGTAATATCTTAGGCCACTTGATTGAGTGAGACTAGAAATGCATGGCCATGCTCAAATAAGTTGATATGAGATGTCATACTAATTTGTATATCATAGTCTACTCAAGATATCAAGAAACATGAGATGGACTATGCAAGTGTGACTATCCCATGACTTGTATCCGTTCCAGAGATAAAGGACTTAAGGATTAATGCATGAAAGGTTAATCACAAAAGATTATGTCGAATCATGACTTCTTGTAACTTAGGTAGCAATGATGCAATGCTAGATGCCACTCATTGTTTGTGACAATAGAATCGTTCTAGTATTACTGCTAACGTTGTAAGAACCTACAGGGTCACACCCTATGGTTGAAATGAACGGAATAAAATATAGTTGGTATTGTGTTTGGTTGTCACATGAATTAAATTAATTAAAGAATTAATTTAATTGGGCAATCAAATATTGAACATAATATATGTACAAAGATGTTGTACACATAATGATAACATAATTTTATTAATATATGAATTTGATTCATATATAAATTTAAATAAATATAGTTTACCGAAATCCTTATTATAATTAATGTAATTATAACTTTCGGATATAATTAATGTAATTATAATTTTCAGTTAAAAACTTTATTGTATTTATTTAATCTTATAATACATTCAAGAGATACCAATTATAAAAGGCCCAATTAAAAGGATACCAATTATAAAAGGCCCAATGAAAAAGACACCCATTATAAAAGGTATTAAAAGGAGATAAAGCAAAAGTAGAAAACCCTAAGTGATTGCTTGTTAGGTCTAGCAGCCGTCAAGCAAATAAACCTCTAAAACAGTTTTGGAGATTTCTTTCGTTCATAGTCAAACCGGGTGGATTACATAGAGGCCGACATCGGAAAAGGTTGTGGCTTGATTCGACAGTAGATCAAAACTCTTGTTGCCAAGGCGTCGCTGTCTACTCAGATTGAAGTTTTGGTAATTTCGAAACCTTTATTTCACCCTGATTCGTTCCTCACACATGGATTCATGGTTTGGATCGCCGGATCTAATTTTATTTTGCTGCGCCATGGGGCACCGGCTTTCCAACATCCAGTATGCAAAGGAAGTAAACCACCAATCCTATATCCAGCAAAGTTGAAGAAAGGCCAATCCTATATCCAGTAAAGTTGAAGAAAGGACGACTAGATGCCCAATACGGCAAGTTTCTCGAACTTTTAAAACAAATACATATTAACTTACCTTTTGTTGAAGCTATTTCACAGATGCCAAAATACGCAAAATTCTTAAAGGACCTCCTGACGAATAAAAGGAAGCTTGAAGAAGTATCGACGGTGGAACTAAATGTAGAATGCTCAGCCATCCTCCAAAACAAGTTACCAACCAAATTAAAAGACCCAAGAAGTTTTACTATTCCTTGTTTAATTGGTAGCTTAAATATTAAGAAGGCATTAGCTGATCTAGGTGCCAGTATTAATTTATCCTATTTCTGACAGTACTTGGGTAAGTCCTGTACAGGTTGTTCCAAAGAAAGGAGGCATTACTGTAGTGCCCAATGAAAAGAATGAGTTAATCCATACAAGAACAGTTATAGGTTGGAGAGTCTGTATAAACTATAGAAAGCTAACGATGCCACCAGAAAAGATCACTTCCCTCTGCCCTTCATAGATCAAATGTTAGAAAGACTATCCGGGTATATGTACTACTGTTTCTTGGACGGACTCTCCGGCTACTTCCAAATCCCAATAGCTCCTGAAGATCAAGAGAATACAACATTTACATGCCCATACGGTACGTTTGCTTATCGTAGAATGCCTTTTGGATTATGTAATGCTCCTGCTACATTTTAGCTTTGCATGTTGGCAATCTTTGACGAACTTGTGGAAGACATTATGGAGGTATTTATGGATGATTTCTCGGTATTCGGTAATTCTTTCCATCTTTGCCTTAAAAATTTAAAACGTGTTCTCATGATATGTGAGGAAACAAACCTTGTTTTGAATTGGGAAAAATGTCACTTTATGGTTAGAGAAGGGATTGTATTAGGACATAAGATTTCTAGTAAAGGGATTGAGGTAGATAAAGCAAAGGTTGAAACCATAGAAAAATCACCTCCCCCTAGTTCAGTTAAGGCTATTAGAAGCTTTTTAGGACATGCAGGGTTCTATAGAAGATTTATTAAAGATTTTTCTAAAATAGCCAAGCCTTTAACAAAATTACTAGAAAAAGATGTTCCTTTCAATTTCAATCAGGAATGTTTAGATGCATTTAATGTCCTTAAGGATAAATTAATAAATGCTCCGATTATAATTGCATCTGATTGGAATTTACCCTTTGAACTAATGTGTGATGCAAGTGATTTTGCAGTAGGTGCAGTTTTGGGACAGCGAAGAGACAAGCAATTTCGACCAATTTACTACGCTAGCAGAACATTAACACCCACACAAGAAAACTACACTACCACGGAGAAAGAATTGCTAGCTGTAGTCTTTGCTTTTGACAAATTTAGGCAGTATCTAATATTGTCTAAAGTTGTCGTTTACACTAACCATTAAGCTCTCCGTTATCTTTTAACCAAACCTGATGCAAAACCTCGGCTCATACGATGGATTTTACTTTCACAGGAGTTTGATTTGGAAATACAAGATAAGAAGGGAGCTGAGAATCTTGCGGCAGATCACCTCTCCAGACTTGAGAATCCACATATCGAAGTGCTCGGTGAAAGTGAGATAAACGACTCGTTTCCTAAAGAACAACTCTTTCCTATAACACAATCTGAGGTACCATGGTTTGCAAACATCGTAAATTATTTAGCTGCTAACATCTTGCCAAAAAGACTACCACATCACCAAAAGAAGCTATTCTTTGCTGATGCGAAAAACTATTTTTGGAAAGATCCCTTTCTTTTCCGCATATGTGCAGATCAGGTAATTCGAAGATGCATTACAAAGGTATAAGCAAGCAAAATCCTAGAGCATTGCCATTCAAGACCTTCAGGAGGACACTACAGTGGCATCAAGACAGCACACAAAATACTCAAATCAGGTTTTTATTGGCCCACTCTATTTAAAGATGCCAACAGGTATGTTACCTCGTGTGATAAATGCCAAAGAACAGGTAATATTTCTAAACATGATGAAATGCCTCGAACATATATGTCATCATGTGAAATATTTGATGTATGGGGTATTGATTTTATGGGACCATTCCCTAGTTCATTTGGAAATAAATACATCCTAGTGGCCATTCGGCCTTAGTCAACTATTTAGTTGAAATTAAATCAAATAAATTTGGACATTTTAAATTGTTTTAATTATCTGTTGCTTTTAAATAATTTATAATCATTGCATAATTAGTGAGTATTAGTTAATATGTATAAAATAAGACCAAATTAATGGTTGGATGCCTACCCCTTTTATTGGCCGAATTTAATATGATCATTAGTCATCCTTTCTTTTAATTTGTTCAACCAAGACACATGTTTTAAGTTGTTTTTTTTTTTTGGACACTAATGCCAAAATTATTGTGTATGGGCATCTTTTAAGGCCATGTTCGGCCATCATCTTCAAGGAACCTTGGGAACACAAAATGGCAGCCACCAAGGTGTCTTTTGGTCTCATACACGTCCACCAAGGTGATTTTTGGGACAAGCATCATGTTCCATGCGTGGGGGGGATTTTTAAGATGGCATGGGGATTTGAAAATTCCTTTTTACATGTTCCTAGGCTGAATATTAAAAGGGCCTTTACATGCGTTTTCTCTTTTCCCAAACGTCCATTAAAAAGGGAATATCATCAGCATACGTGAAACGTTATTCAAGGCAAATGTTGGGGCACGTTTTGGGACAACATTAAAAGCTTAATAGGTACATTTTTTAAGCCTTTTGTTCCCTCTCGTGTTCAGCAAGAAAGGAACCTTACAGTGCTGCACTTTTAACCGAAATTTATGCCTTGTTGGAGCCTTGATTCGGGAATGCAAAGGGGACAAAGCTTGCCTTTGCTTGCCCATGCGTGCACATCCTTTTAGGCCGATTTTAACACCTTGGTGGAGCATGCATGGACAATTTTCATGGCATTAGTTGCTGGTTTCTTTTCCAAACGAAATTAATGTGCTGTTAGGTGTTTGTTTCTAGCAACGTTGACAAGTATTGAAGAGGGAAATGGCTTAATTGCATGCTGGTTAGTTGCCCATGCGTGGGGGATGTTTTAGTGGCTAAAGTGGGACTTTGGTAGGGCCTTTGCACGTTTCCAATACCACCAAGTACCAAGGCTTGACCGGCCGGCTTTTCCAAGGGCATTTTTGCACACTCCCAAGGCTAAAAATTACTTAGAAAATTAAGCTAAATTTCATGGCTTGTCTGTTAATTTCTCAGCACTATAAATATTCGAAATTTTCCTTTTGTAATGACTTTTTTAGGATGAATTTTATAACATTATTCTGTCAAATTTGTGAGACACTTCTCCAATTTCGTTTTAAGGATTCGTTGGCTTATCTAGTGAATTAGTGGCGTCAACCTATTCCTTTCTTCACTTTCTATATACCAAGGTTCCTATCCTCTGTTGATAGTGGGTTGAGGTCAGATATCCATCAAAAAATCTAGCCTTAAGAATCGTATAAGTAATTTGGGTCGGTACCATTCGGTATTGGTTCTTACTTGAATTCTTAAGCTTTAATCAAAACTTTCTTTCTTCTAATTTTTTTATAACTATTATTCACCCAATATCAATTTTTCGTGTTTCTTAATTACGATAGAGCAACAACGTATACATCTCGATTTCATCTCGAGACCGGGACTGTATCATCTGGTATCAGTGCCGGTTAAACCGAGAATCACGAAGCTCCGACAACTAATTCGAAGCTGTTAAGTAAAGATCCGAAGTAAGTTCAAAAAAAAAGAATCAAATAAAAACAATTCGAACAAAGTTCAATATCTCTTCTTTTTGTGTAGACTTCTTCTTTATTTCTCGACCCAACCTGTCAAAACCACCCGAGATTTCTTTCTTATTTTAGCCTACCCTAATACCCAATACGTTACGACCCTTGAAACCCATTCGTGGCCAACACCTAAGCCCTAATAGGCCTTGGCAAATCCGAACAACGAAATCACGAGAAAGTGTGGAGGTAAAAGGCACGAGAGTGTGAGACCATTCGAGGGGAGGTAAAAGCCGAACTAAGAGAGTAAACACGAGTGGAGTGTCATCAATCTTCCTTCTTTTTGAGTGAATTGTGAGGTTTTATTTGTGAGGAATTAATTCTATTACAATGTCAGAAGAGCCCGGGCAAAACGCGGAGGAACAACAAGAAAGACAACCGGTTCGAAATGTTCCTGACTTCCAAATGCAAGCCCACTTGCGAGAGTTGGAAAGGTTACTTGAACGGAGACTCAACTCCCTTGAGGATCGCCTGTTTCAAGTTGAAGCACAAAGACCACGAGAAGTGACTCCTGAAGTTGCTAGACCACTGCGTGGATGGCCTAATCAAAGGCGTGAGCAACAACGGGAAATTGATGAAGGCATCAGTGAGTTTAGTGAAGGTGAAAGCGACCATGAGTCCAACACCAGTGTTGGTAGGAGAGACTCCCGAAACCGTAGCCAAAGAGATCGGAGGCGAGAAGACGACGATCTCAAAAATATCAAGTTGACCATTCCCCTTTCCAAGGTAAGTCGGATCCCGAAGCCTATCTGGAATGGGAAAAGAAGATCGAACTTGTGTTCGATTGCCACAATTACTCCGAAAATACGAAGGTCAAGTTAGCTGCTATAGAATTTTCTGACTACGCCATGATCTGGTGGGATCAATTGATGACAAGTCGAAGGCGCAAGGGCGAACGACCAATCACTACATAGGTCGAGATGAAAGCGGTCATGAGACGCTGATTTATCCCTTCTTACTACCACCGGGAGTTGCATCAGAAACTCCAATACCTTTCACAGGGGACGAGAAGTGTTGAAGATTACTATAAAGAAATGGAGGTCGTGATGATCCGAGCCAACATCCAAGAAGAACGGGAAGTTACCATGGCTCGATTCTTAGCGGGACTCAACCAGGAGATAGCAAATGTTGTGGAGTTATAACATTATGTCGAGATGAAGGATATGGTCCACATGGCCATCAAAGTATAAAACAATTGAAGCAAAAAGGAGCATCCCGCAGCTATTCCAATCCGAAACCCTCGAAGTGGGGCCAAAGTACAAGCAAGGGGTTTCCCATAAACAAACCGAAAGATTCCCCTTTCACCCATAAGACGAACAAGCCTTTGGCAGAAACAAGCAAAGGTAAGGCTCCAAAAAGTTCAAATGCTAGATCGAGAGACAAAAAATGTTTCAAGTGCCTTGGCCGAGGACACATCGCAAGTCAATGCCCGAATAGACAAACTATGGCTTACAGTGAGATTGAAACCGAAGATGAAGAAGAATGTGAGCTTGAATCCAATTCGAAAGCTGATGAGGACATAAAACAACTGTTGAAGGTGAATTGCACGTCGTAAAGCGAAGCCTCAGTCTTCAAAGCGCGGGAAAAGAGGAGCAACGAGAAAATAATTTTCATTCGAGATGCCAGGTGCAAGGCAAGGTTTGTAGCCTTATCATCGACGGAGGAAGTTGCACGAACGTAGCAAGTACCCTCATGTTGGAAAAGCTAAGATTGACATTGACAAAGCATTCGACTCCGTATAAGCTTCAGTGGCTTAACGACGGCGGAGAACTCAAAGTTAGTAAACAAGTCTTAGTATCCTTTAGCATCGAGAAATACTCCAACGAAGTGCTATGCGACGTAGTGCCAATGCACGCGAGACACTTACTCTTGGGACGTCCATGGCAATATGACCGCGGAGTGGTGCACGATGGCTACACTAATCGGTATTCCTTTAAGCATCTCGGAAGGAATGTGACACTTGCCCCTTTAACTCTTAAACAAGTCTTTGATGACCAGCAAAGGCTTCGAATTTCCATTGATCAATCAAAAGAAAAAGAAAAGAATACAAAAGAGAAAGCTAAGAAAAATGAGTGAGAGAAAAATACGAGTACAGAAATAAATGAGAGAGAACAAAAGAAAGAAAAAGATGAAGATGAAATAGAGAGAAAAAAAATGAGTGTTCTTGCAAAAGCAAGTGATATTCGGAAAGCTTTGAGTTTGAGACATCCTATGTATTTGCTTCTGTACAAAGAAGCGTTTTTGAACAGTAACGATTTATTCGATAATCTTCCTTCTTCTGTATTATCTTTGATTCAGGAATTTGAAGATATATTCCCGGAGGAGATACCATGTGGTTTGCCACCCATTTGAGGCATTGAGCACCAGATTGACTTGGTACCTAGAGCTGCCCTACCCAATCGACCTGCGTACCGGAGCAATCCCGAGGAAACGAAAGAGCTCCAAAAGCAAATCACTGAATTGCTCAAAAAAGGCTACATTCGAGAGAGCCTTAGTCCGTGTGCGGTACCGGTGCTACTTGTGCCAAAGAAAGATGGCTCGTGGCGCATGTGTGTTGACTGTCGCACCATCAACAAAATTACCGTTAAGTATCGACACCCGATACCCCGACTTGATGACATGCTTGATGAGTTAAGCGGAGCGTGAATCTTTACAAAGATTGATCTTAAAAGTGGCTATCACCAAATTAGGATGCGAGAATGGGATGAATGGAAGACGGCTTTCAAAACGAAGCTAGGTTTGTACGAATGGTTGGTAATGCCATTCGGACTTACAAACGCTCCAAGTACTTTCATGCGTCTTATGAATCATGTTTTACGAGCCTTTATTGGAAAATTATGTGTTGTTTATTTTGATGATATCTTAGTGTACAGTAAATCGTTGGAGGAACATGTCCAACACCTACGTGCGATCCTAAAAACATTACGGAAAGAGGTATTGTACGCTAATCTCAAGAAATGTTCTTTTTGTACTGACAAGGTTGTTTTCTTAGGATATGTCGTGAGTGCAAATGGCCTAGAGGTAGACCAAGAAAAGGTTTGAGCCATTCGGGAATGGCCATGTCCTAAGATGATCACCCAAGTACGAAGCTTTCATGGGTTGGCTAGCTTCTATCGCCGATTTGTACCCAATTTCAGCACAATAGCCGCTCCTTTAACGAGTGTGATTAAGAAAAGTTCAGCTTTCCATTGGGCTGAATAACAAGAACGGTCTTTTAATGCAATTAAAGAGTGCCCCATTATTATTCCTTCCTGATTTTTCTAAAACCTTTAGAATTGAATGTGATGCTTCAGGTGTAGGGATCGGAGCCATACTAACTCAGAATGGAAGACCAGTGGCATACTTTAGCGAGAAATTGAACGGAGCTACCCTTAATTATCCTGTATATGACAAGGAAATGTACGCCCTCATAAGGTCACTTGAAACGTGGCAGCACTACTTGAGCCCGAAAGAGTTTGTAATCCACTCGGATCACGAAGCGCTCAAGTACATCAAAGGTCAACATAAGCTCAACAAACGACATGCGAAATGGATCGAGTATTTAGAATCATTTCCGTACGTAATCAAGTATAAGAAAGGTAAGGAAAATGTAGTAGCGGATGCGTTATCACGAAGATATACTTTATTGACTTTTCTTGATTCTAAATTACTCGGTTTCCATCATATAAAAGATTTGTATGTTGATGACGTTGCCTTTGGGAGCATTTATAATGCTTGCGAAAATGGTGCCTTTGATAAGTTTTATAGGTACGAAGGATTTCTCTTTGAAGAGAACAAACTATGTATACCGAACGGCTCTATTCGAGAATTGGTCGTATTAGAAGCGCATTGATACGGGCACGCCCGGGGCACCACGAATTTTAATTTGTGGAGCTCTTTATTAGCTCACCTCTTAGCTCATTCTAATTATTTAATTGTTGGAATAAAAATTAGTTAACTTAATTTAAGTTAATTAAATTGCTAAAGTGAAATTTAATTAATTTAGTTTAAGTTAATTAATTAATTCAGTCATTTATTATTTTTTTGCTACATGTTTAACTAATTTTTATTCCAATAATTAAATAATTAGAATGAGCTAAGAGGTGAGCTAATAAAGAGCTCCACAAATTAAAATTCGTGGTGCCCCGGGCGTGCCCGTATCATCCATGCTTGATTAAAATAACAATAAGCTCCACCTTTGCCGTCCAAGGTAAGTGCATTTTAAAATGGCTTTTTTCTTTGTATTATTTAATTTCACATGCTCTCTTTTAAATCACAAAGTGTGCCGCCCCTTCTCCATGTCCTTTGCCAACATTTCATGCATTTGTTTATTTAATGCAAAGCTCCCATTTAATCCTTCACCATTGAACATTCGGCCTTCATGTTCTCTTTTTAAAAATATTTGGGCTTCACTCCCAAGCACCATACCGTCCATGAACCACATGCAACCTTGGGTGATTTCCTATAAAACAAATAACCCAAACATTAGTTTGAATAAAATTTAACTTGAACCAAAAATTAAAATACTTTATTCTAAACACCAGACATATTAAAAACTATATTAACTAAACAATTTAATTAATATGAAATAACATGTAGCAAAAAAATAATAAATGACTGAATTAATTAATTAAGTTAAACTAAATTAATTAAATTTCACTTTAGCAATTTAATTAACTTAAATTAAGTTAACTAATTTTTATTCCAACAATTAAATAATTAGAATGAGCTAAGAGGTGAGCTAATAAAGAGCTCCACAAATTAAAATTCGTGGTGCCCCAGGCGTGCCCGTATCACGCATAGTGGTGGCCTTATGGGTCACTTCGGACGAGACAAAACGATGTCAAAATTACAAGAACACTTCTTTTGGTCAGGGCTGCGAAAGGATGTCGAACGTGTAACACCCCAAACCCGGTCAACACACCACGACCGAATCTGGCATGATACGGAGTGAAAACATTTTGAAAACGCAAGTTTGTCATATAATTTTTTTGGGAAAACTCTTTTATCGCTTTAAGGTTTAGAAAACCCAGTAATAAGTGATGTTGAGATTGTTTAATAGTTGTCTTAATACTTGGAAAACTCATGTTTGAAAATCCATTTGTTAGTACCGATTTTAGAAAACATTTGATACTTATTAAAAACCGTGTGCGATGAGTACAATCAAGTTGAAAACCATTTGCCTTTGAAGTTGTTTGGAAATTAGAGTTGTAAAAACATCCAAGTTACCTTTATTATCTTGTGAACTTTGTTACCCGATGGTAACGTTGAAACAACCCGAAAGAGATATAATTTTGAAAACGTTGTTTTTACCGGTTATTTAAACAAATTGATATATCCACATATGTATGATATAATCAAACTAGAAGCAAATAACAAAACACCAAAATAATACTTAGCGGCCTTATTACAAAAACCCAAAACCAAATTTAAAGAAAATTAAATAAAACCGAAAGTGTAGTTTAAAGTTGAAACCCAAAATGTAGATGCATGGCCACCTTGACTCCTCCCCGGCTCCATATTCGCGATCGATGCCTCATCTGCAACATATAAGGGAAGGGGTGAGTCACCGAGACTCAGTGTATAAATCCTCAACCTGATGGTTCAAGCACTTACACAGATCATCAGTAAAACATGCAAATCATGCAACCCATAACCTAACCATCCGATCTCCTTTATCTACCCCGTGTGGTCAAAACAACTGGTGGTCAAAACCACTGGTGACCGAAGTCACAAATATATCGGTGTGGTCAAAACCACTAGTGACCGTAGTTACAAATCAAGTGATGGGGCCAACCCATCGTGTGGTCAAAACCACTGATGACAATCCCGTAATAATCATGTGGGGCCAACCCACTATGGTACCAAACCACTGGGACGAGTCACAATATCAATATGTGGTCAAAACCACTGGTGACCGTAGTCACAAATATCATAAGTGTGGTCTAAACCACTGGTGGTCAAAACCACTGGGACTAGTCACAAATAATAATAGTGTGGTCAAAACTATTGGTGACCGTAGTCACAAATCAAATGATGGGGCCAACCCATCTTGTGGTCAAAACCACTGGTGACAGTCCAAATAAATCATCCCCCTCCTCTCATCAATCCCCATCATCATGTACATATCATACGTGTCATAATATCATGATGATGTATATCAAAAATCACATAACAGGGGACTTACCCGGTTTCCAAGTTCATGCCCACAAGGCAAAGTCACTAAAGCCAATGGTTATAACAGTAACATAATAAGCATTATTATACTAATAAAGTGTGTAAGCGTTACACACCTGGCTATTCGTAAATCTAAGCGAATCCCGAAACTACGCAACTAACGAGATCCCGAACGTTGCTCCTCCCTACAATCGATTTTAAAACAACACTTAAAATCCATAGGCCATTCGGCCATAACATAAATCTCAAAACCACATGAGTTAGTCGCCCCTTACCTTAATGACTGATTCGGCCTCTCAACACCAAAGTTCGGCACACCCTAGTGTTATTTAGGGATTTCGGCCACTACATAGAACAAGAGTAAGTTAAGATCTCGATTACCAACGATTGAAAGAGTGTCAAAAGAAGGGCAAAAGAGATTCGGCAGTCCCCAAATCGATCAAGAAGAAAAGAAGGAGAAATCACTTACCAGGAGATTCGACTAACCCAAGCAAAAGAACTAGCAATAGATTCGGCACTTCCGAGAGACTAACACACGTGAGAAAAGAAGAGAATGAGGCTAAGAATATTCAGCCAAGAAGAAACAACAAGGTTTCGGCTTTTGAACAATGGAAAGATGAAGAAGGATAATGCAATGGAGAAGAAGGGATTCGGTACAGGTGAATGAAGGAACTTTCGGCACAAGGGGTTTTGAGAGAGGGAAGAAAAGATGCCGAATGGGGGGTAAGGTTGTTGGTTTTGGCTTTGAGCAAAAAGAAGAAGAAGAAGAAGTGAACAATAGATGGTTTCGGTAAAGAGGGAGTTTCAGCTCTTCAAGGGGTTGCTAAAATGAATCGGTCAAGTGCCTAAATTGCCAAAAGAGAGAGAAGAGAAAAGAATGCACTTTGGTGTTTCAGTTTTGACACTACACGAAATGAAAAGAACCCCTAAGCTAGCCGAAAATGCACTCTCCTATGGCTACTAAGAACATTCGGCAACCCCCCCTTCTCAAGCACCAAAACCGATTGCTTCCCCCAAACTCACTCTACATCCAAAAATTCAGCTAAGCTCAACCCACTCCTACTCAAACACTTGCCGTCCCCCTCATCCCTCCTTGAATTCCTCTCATCCACTCATTCAAACAAATTTGAATGAGTCAAACACCAAATTTTTTTCCCCTCCATCCATTTCAAATTGGTTTGACCCCTTCATCCTTATCACCCAGAGTCCAACCTGAGTACTCCTCCTTTCAGCTTGTGGTGTTAAAAATAAAGGCACATAGGGGATTTCTGCAGCTCGAACCTAGGCTCTCCCACACTCCTTTCCGAGAGATTAACACACGTGAGAAAAAAAGAGAATGAGGCTAAGAATATTCGGCCAAGAAGAAACAACAAGGTTTCGGCTTTTGAATAATGGAAAGATGAAGAAGGATAATGCAATAGAGAAGAAGGGATTCGGCACAGGTGAATGAAGGAACTTTCGGCACAAGGGGTTTTGAGAGAGGGAAGAAAAGATGCCGAATGGGGGGTAAGGTTGTTGGTTTTGGCTTTGAGCAAAAAGAAGAAGAAGAAGAAGTGAACAATAGATGGTTTCGGCAAAGAGGGAGTTTCGGCTCTTCAAGGGGTTGCTAAAATGAATCGGTCAAGTGCCTAAATTGCCAAAAGAGAGAAAAGAGAAAAGAATGCACTTTGGTGTTTCAATTTTGACACTACACGAAATGGAAAGAACCCCTAAGCTAGCCGAAAATGCACTCTCCTATGGCTACCAAGAACATTCGGCAACCCCCCCTTCTCAAGCACCAAAACCGATTGCTTCCCCCAAACTCACACTACATCCAAAAATTCGGCTAAGCTCAACCCACTCCTACTCAAACACTTGTCGTCCCCCTCATCCCTCATTGAATTCCTCTCATCCACTCATTCAAACAAATTTGAATGAGTCAAACACCAAATTTTTTTCCCCTCCATCCATTTCAAATTGGTTTGACCCCTTCATCCTTATCACCCAGAGTCCAACCTGAGCACTCCTCCTTTCAGCTTGTGGTGTCAAAAATAAAGGCACATAGGGGATTTCTGCAGCTCGAACCTAGGCTCTCCCACACTCCTGTGGCGTCATTTCCCTTGTGCCCAAGTGGCGCCTCCCTTGCCACTTTACCACTGGGATTCTTGTGTCTAAATCCACCAATAAATCCTTTTAACCCCTAATTCTCCTAGCTCCTTTCTCTTAAGTGCTAAAACAAAATTTTTGACCATGACCCAGGACTAACCCGAGGTCAAGCCTAGACCCCAAATCATACCAAACGAACACTGTATACGTATCATCACATGCAACACATACAAAATGCAGAGACCCCGATTAAGGATATTACAGAACGGGTATGCGAGCGTTGTATAACCTGCAAACGAGCAAAATCGCGGGTCCAACCCCATGGTTTATACACGCCCCTGCCTATCCCGAACACCCCCTGGACCGACGTCTCCGTGGACTTTATCCTTGGTTTACCGAGATCTAAAACAGGGAAGGACTCAATTTTCGTTGTAGTTGATCGATTTTCTAAAATGTCCTATTTTATTCCTTGTTCTAATACCGATGATGCTGTGCATATTGCAAACTTGTTTTTCAGGGAAGTCGTGCGTCTACATGGAGTCCCGAGAACGATCGTATCTGATCGAGATGTAAAATTTTTTAGTCATTTTTGGCGAACTCTATGGGGAAAGCTAGGAATGAAATTGATATTCTCTACCACTTGTCATCCTCAGACGGATGGACAGACCGAAGTGGTGAATCGAGTTCTATCGACCCTGCTTCGAGCATTGGTGCGAAAGAATCTCAAAACATGGGAGGAATGCCTACCTCACATCGAATTTGCTTACAACCGAGCTGTTCATTCTGCGACTAAATTTTCTCCCTTCGAGACAGTTTACGGGTTTAATCCTCTCACTCCTCTTGATCTATTACCATTACCTTCTGATAAGTTTATCCATTCTGAAGCTAGGAAGAAGGTGGAATATGTCAAAGAACTGCATAGAAAGGTGCGCGAGAACATCGAGGCGAGAACCGAGCAATATACCCAGCAAGCCAACAAAGGACAGAAACAAATTGTGTTTGAACCTGGAGATTGGGTCTGGGTGCATATGAGAAAAGAGCGATTTCCAGCTCGTCATCGAAACAAATTATCGCCGAGAGGAGACAGACCTTTTCAAGTCCTCGAGCGAATTAATGAGAACTCATACAAACTTGATTTACCCGGTGAGTATAATATCAGTGCTAGTTTTAATGTGGCTGATTTGACTCCATTTGATGCAGGTTCTGACTTGAAGATAAGTCATTTTCAAGAGGGGGAAGATGATATAGGCACGCCCCATCATGAGCCGAGCTCGAGCCAAGACCCGATGGTGTTACCTCAAGGACTGATTACGAGGGCGCGAAACGATTTAAAGAGTCAATTGGAGTTTTAATCCAACAAGCTTGGGATGATGCTAAGACTAGTTCAAACGATATTTCAACTCCGTGTTGCATGCTCCTACGGGCTCACATTCCGGAAGAAAATCATATGGCCATTCGGCCTTAGTCAACTATTTAGTTGAAATTAAATAAAATAAATTTGGACATTTTAAATTGTTTTAATAATCTGTTGCTTTTAAATAAGTTATAATCATTGCATAATTAGTGAGTATTAGTTAATATGTATAGAATAGAACCAAATTAACGGTTGGATGCCTACCCCTTTTATTGGCCGAATTTAATATGATCATTAGTCATCCTTTCTTTTAATTTGTTCAACCAAGACACATGTTTTAAGTTGTTTTTTTTTCTGGACACTAATGCCGAAATTATTATGTGTAGGTGCTTTAAAGGACATCTTTTAAGGCCATGTTCGGCCATCATCTTCAAGGAACCTTGGGAACACAAAATGGCAGCCACCAAGGTGTCTTTTGGTCTCCTACACGTCCACCAAGGTGATTTTTGGGACAAGCATCATGTTCAATGCATGGGGGAATTTTTAAGATGGCATGGGGGTTTGAAAATTCCTTTTTACATGTTCCTAGGCTGAATAATAAAAGGGCCTTTACATGCATTTTCTCTTTTCCCAAACGTCCATTAAAAAGGGAATATCATCAGCATGCGTGAAACGTTATTCAAGGAAAATGTTGGGGCATGTATTGGGACAACATTAAAAGCTTAATAGGCACATTTTTTGAGGCGTTTGTTGCCTCTCGTGTTCAGCAAAAAGGAACCTTAAAGTGCTGCACTTTTGACCGAAATTTCTGCCTTGTTGGAGCCTTGTTTCGGAAATGCAAAGGGGACAAAGCTTGCCTTTGCTTGCCCATGCGTGCACATCCTTTTAGATCGATTTTAACACCTTGTCATCCTCAGACGGATGGACAGACCGAAGTGGTGAATCGAGTTCTATCGACCCTGCTTCGAGCATTGGTGCAAAAGAATCTCAAAACATGGGAGAAATGCCTACCTCACATCGAATTTGCTTACAACCGAGCTGTTCATTCCGCGACTAAATTTTCACCCATCGAGACAATTTACGGGTTTAATCCTCTCACTCCTTTTGATCTATTACCATTACCTTCTGATAAGTTTATCCATTCTGATGCTAGGAAGAAGGTGGACTATGCCAAAGAACTGCATTGAAAGGTGCGCGAGAACATCGAGGAGAGAACCGAGCAATATACCCAGCGAGCCAACAAAGGACGGAAATAAATTGTGTTTGAACCTGGAGACTAGGTCTGGGTGCATATGAGAAAAGAGCGATTTCCAGCTCGTCGTCGAAAGAAATTATCGCCGAGAGGAGACAGACCTTTTCAAGTCCTCGAGCGAATTAATGAGAACTCATACAAACTCGATTTACCCGGTGAGTATAATACCAGTGCTAGTTTTAATGTGGATGATTTGACTCCATTTGATGCAGGCTTTGACTTGAGGACAAGTCATTTTCAAGAGGGGGAGGATGATACAGGCACGCGCCATCATGAGCCGAGCTCGAGCCAAGACCCGATGGTGTTACCTCAAGGACTGATTACGAGGGCTCGTGCGAAACAATTTAAAGAGGCAATTGGACTTTTAATCCAACAAGCTTGGGATGATGCTAAGACTTGTTCAAACGATATTTCAACTCCGTGTTGCATGCTCCTAGGAGCTCACATTCCGGAAGAAAATCATATGGCCATTCAGCTTTAGTCAACTATTTAGTTGAAATTAAATAAAATAAATTTGGACATTTTAAATTGTTTTAATTATCTGTTGCTTTTAAATAAGTTATAATCATTGCATAATTAGTGAGTATTAGTTAATATGTATAAAATAGGACCAAATTAATGGTTGGATGCCTACCCCTTTTATTGGCCGAATTTAATATGATCATTAGTCATCCTTTCTTTTAATTTGTTCAACCAAGACACATGTTTTAAGTTGTTTTTTTTCTGGACACTAATGCCCAAATTATTGTGTGTCGGTGCTTTAAAGGACATCTTATAAGGCAATGTTCGACCATCATCTTCAAGGAACCTTGGGAACACAGAATGGCAGCCACTAAGGTGTCTTTTGTTCTCCTACACGTCCACCAAGGTGATTTTTGGGACAAGCATCATGTTCCATGCGTGGGGGGGATTTTTAAGATGGCATCGGGGTTTGAAAATTCCTTTTTACATTTTCCTAGGCTGAATAATAAAAGGGCCTTTACATGCGTTTTCTCTTTTCTGAAACGTCCATTAAAAATGGAATATCATCAGCATGCGTGAAACATTATTCAAGGCAAATGTTGGGGCACGTTTTGGGACAACATTAAAAGCTTAATAGGCACATTTTTTTTGAGCCGTTTGTTCCCTCTCTTGTTCAGCAAAAAGGAACCTTAAAGTGCTGCACTTTTGACCGAAATTTATGCCTTGTTGGAGCCTTGTTTCGGGAATGCAAAGGGGACAAAGCTTGCCTTTGCTTGCCCATGCGTGCACATCCTTTTAGGCCGATTTTAACACCTTGTTGGAGCATGCGTGGACAATTTTCATGGCATTAGTTGCTGGTTTCTTTTCCAAATGAAATTAATGTGCTGTTAGGTGTTTGTTTCTTCCAACGTTGACAAGTATTGAAGAGGGAAACGACTTAATCGCATGCTGGTTAGTTGCCCATGCATGGGGGATGTTTTAGTGGCTAAAGTGGGACTTTGGTAGGGCCTTTGCACGTTTCCAATACCGCCAAGTACCAAGGCTTGACTGGCCTGCTTTTCCAAGGGCATTTTTGCACGCTCCTAAGGCTAAAAATTACTAAGAAAAATAAGCTAAATTTCATGGCTTGTCTGTTAATTTCTCAGCACTATAAATATTCGAAATTTGCCTTTTGTAAGGACTTTTTTTGGATGAATTTTATAACATTATTTTGTCGAATTTGTGAGACACTTCTCCAATTTCGTTTTAAGGATTCGTTGGCTTATCTAGTGAATTAGTGGCGTCAACCTATTCCTTTGTTCACTTTCCATATACCAAGGTTCCTATCCTCTGTCGATAGTGGGTCGAGGTCTGATATCCATCCAAAAATCGAGCCTTAAGAATCGTATAAGGAATTTGGGTCGGTACCATTCGATATTGGTTCTTACTTGAATTCTTAAGCTTTAATAAAAACTTTCTTTCTTCTAATTTTTTGATAACTATTATTTATCCAATATCAATTTTTCATGTTTCTTAATTATGATAGATCAACTACGTATACATCTCGATTTCATCTCGAGATCAGGACTGTATCATCTGGTATTAGAGCCGGTTAAACCGAGAATCACGAAGCTCCGATAACTAATCCGAAGCTGTTAAGTGAAGATCCGAAGTAAGTTCAAAAAAAAAAGAATCGAATAAAAAAATTTCGAACAAAGTTTAATATCTCTTCTTTGTCTGTAGACTTCTTCTTTATTTCTTGACCCAACGTGTCAAAACCACCCGAGATTTTTTTTCTTATTTCTGCCTACCCTAATACCCAATACGTTACGACCCTTGAAACCCATTCGTGGCCGACCCCTAAGCCCTAATAGGCCTGGGCGAATCTGAACAACGAAATCACGAGAAAGTGTGGAGGTAAAAGGCACGAGAGTGTGAGACCATTAGAGGGGAGGTAAAAGCCGAACTAAGAGAGTAAACACGAGTGGAGTGTCATCAAGCTTCCTTCTTTCTGAGTGAATTTTGAGGTTTCATTTGTGAGGAATTAATTCTATTACAGTGTCAGAAGAGTCCGGGCGAAACGCGGAGGAACAACAAGGAAGACAACCGGTTCGAAATGTTCCTGACTTGCAAATGCAAGCCCACTTGCAAGAGTTGGAAAGGTTACTTGAACGGAGACTCAACTCCCTTGAGGATCGCCTGTTTCAAGTTGAAGCACAAAGACCATAGGAAATGACTCCTGAAGTTGCTAGACCACTGCGTGGACGGCCTAATCAAAGGCTTGAGCAACAATGGAAAATTGATGAAGGCATCAATGAGTTTAGTGAAGGTGAAAGCGACCATGAGTCCAACACCAGTGTTGGAAGGAGAGACCCCCGAAACCGCGGCCAAAGAGATCGGAGGCGAGAAGACGACGATCTCAAAAATATCAAGTTGACCGTTCCCCCTTCCAAGGTAAGTCGGATCCCAAAGCCTATCTGGAATGGGAAAAGAAGATCGAACTTGTGTTCGATTGCCAAATTACTCCGAAAATAGGAAGGTCAAGTTAGCTGCTATAGAATTTTCTGACTACGCCATGATCTGGTGGGACCAGTTGACGACAAGTCGAAGGCACAACGGCAAACGGCCAATCACTACATGGGCCGAGATGAAAGCGATCATGAGACGCCGATTTATCCCTTCTTACTACCACTGGGAGTTACATCAGAAACTCCAACACCTTTCACAGGGGACGAGAAGTGTTGAAGATTACTATAAAGAAATGGAGGTCGCCATGATCCGAGCCGACATTCAAGAAGAACGGGAAGCTACCATGGCTCAATTCTTAGCCGGACTCAACCGGGAGATAGCAAATGTTGTGGAGTTACAACATTATGTCGAGATGGAGAATATGGTCCACATGGCCATCAAAGTAGAAAAACAATTGAAGCAAAAATGAGCATCCCACCGCTATTCCAATCCGAAACCCTCGAAGTGGGGCCAAAGTACAAGCAAGGGGTTTCCCATAAACAAACCGAAAGATTCCCCTTTCACCCCTAAGACGAACAAGCCTTTGGCAGAAACAAGAAAAGGCAAGGCTCCAGAAAGTTCAAATGCTAGATCGAGAGGCATAAAATGTTTTAAGTGCCTTGGCCGAGGACACATCACAAGCCAATGCCCGAATAGACGAACTATGATGATACGGGCTAACGATGAGATTGAAACCGAGGACGAAGAAGAATGTGAGCTTGAATCCAATTTGAAAGCTGATGAGGAAATAGAACAACCCGTTGAAGGTGAATTACTCGTCGTAAAGCGAAGCCTCAGTCTTCAAAGCACGAGAAATGAGGAGCAACGAGAAAATATTTTTCATTCGAGATACCAAGTGCAGGGCAAGGTTTGTAGTCTTATCATCGACGGAGGAAGTTGCACGAACGTAGAAAGTATCCTCATGGTGGAAAAGCTAGGATTGACATTGACAAAGCATCCAACTCCGTATAAGCTTCAGTGGCTTAACGATGGCGGAGAACTCAAAGTTACTAAACAAGTCTTAGTATCCTTTAGCAACGGGAAATACTCCGAAGAAGTGCTATGCGACGTAGTGCCAATGCACGCGGGACACTTACTCTTGGGACGTCCATGGTAATATGATCGCCGAGTGGTGCACGATGGCTACACTAATTGGTATTCCTTCAAGCATCTCGGAAGGAATGTGACACTTGCCCCTTTAACTCCTAAACAAGTCTTTGATGATCAGAAAAGGCTTCGAATTTCCATTGATCAATCAAAAGAAAAAGAAAAGAATACAAAAGAGAAAGCTAAGAGAAATGAGCGAGAGAAAAATACGAGTACAAAAATAAATGAGAGAGAACAAAAGAAAGAAAAAGATGAAGATGAAAAAGAGAGAAAAAAAATGAGTGTTCTTCAAAAAGCAAGTGATATTCGGAAAGCTTTAAGTTTGAGACATCCTATATATTTGCTTCTGTACAAAGAAGCATTTTTGAACACTAACGATTTACCCGATAATCTTCCTTCTTCTGTGTTATATTTGATTCAGGAATTTGAAGACATATTCCCGGAAGAGATACCATGCGGTTTGCCACCCATTCGAGGCATTGAGCACCAGATTGACTTGGTACCTGGAGCTGCCCTACCCAATCGACCTGCGTACCGGAGCAAACCTGAGGAAACAAAAGAGCTCCAAAAGCAAATCACTGAATTGCTCGAAAAAGGCTACATTCGAGAGAGCCTTAGTCCGTGCGCGGTACCGGTGTTACTTGTGCCAAAGAAAGATGGCTCGTGGCGCATGTGTGTTGACTGTCGCGCCATCAACAAAATTACCGTTCAGTATCAACACCCGATACCCCGACTTGATGACATGCTTGATGAGTTAAGCGGAGCACGAATCTTTACAAAGATTGATCTTAAAAGTGGCTATCACGAAAATAGGATGCAAGAAGGGGATGAATGGAAGACGGCTTTCAAAATGAAGCTAGGTTTGTACGAATGGTTGGTAATGCCATTCGGACTTACAAACGCTCCAAGTAATTTCATGCGTCTTATGAATCATGTTTTACGAGCCTTTATTGGAAAATCATGTGTTGTTTATTTTGATGATATCTTAGTGTACAGTAAATTGTTGGAGGAACATGTCCGACACCTACGGGCGATCCTAGAAACATTACAGAAAGAGGTATTGCACGCTAATCTCAAGAAATGTTCTTTTTGTACTGACAAAGTTGATTTCTTAGGATATGTCGTGAGTGCAAATGGCCTAGAGGTAGACCAAGAAAAGGTTCGAGCCATTCGAGAATGGCCACGTCCTAAGACAATCACCCAAGTACGAAGCTTTCATGGGTTGGCTAGCTTCTATCGCCGATTTGTACCCAATTTTAGCACATTAGCCGCTCCTTGAATGAGTGTGATTAAAAAAAGTTCAGCTTTCCATTGGGCTGAAGAACAAGAACGGTCTTTTAATGCAATTAAAGAGCGTCTTGTTAAAGCCCCATTATTATCCTTTCTTGATTTTTCTAAAACCTCTGAAATTGAATGTGATGCTTTAGATGTAGGGATCAGAGCCGTACTAACTCAGAATGGAAGACCAGTGGCGTACTTTAGCGAGAAATTGAACGGAGCTGCCCTTAATTATCCTGTATACGACAAGGAAATGTACGCCCTCATAAGGTCACTTGAAACGTGGCAGCACTACTTGAGGCCGAAAGAGTTTGTAATCCACTCGGATCACGAAGCGCTCAAGTACATCAAAGGTCAACATAAGCTCAACAAACGATATGCGAAATGGATCGAGTATTTAGAATCATTTCCATACGTAATCAAGTATAAGAAATGTATGGAAAATGTAGTAGCGGATGCGTTATCACGAAGATATACTCTATCGACTTTTCTTGATTCTAAATTACTTTATTTCCATCATATAAAAGATTTATATGTTGATGACGTTGACTTTGGGAGCATTTATAACGCTTGCGAAATGGTGCCTTTGATAAGTTTTATAGGTACGAAGGATTTCTCTTCAAAGAGAACAAACTATGTATACCGAACGGCTCTATTCGAGAATTGCTCGTATTAGAAGCCCATAGTGCTGGCCTTATGGGTCACTTCGGACGAGACAAAACGATGTCAACATTACAAGAACACTTCTTTTGGCCGGGGCTGTGACAGGATGTCGAACGGATATGTGAGCATTGTATAACCTGCAAACGAGCAAAATCCTGGGTCCAACCCCATGGTTTATACACGCCCCTTCCTATCCCGAACACCCCCTGGACCGACGTTTCCATGGACTTTATCCTTGGTTTACCGAGATCTAAAACAGGGAAGGACTCAATTTTCGTTGTAGTTGATCGATTTTCTAAAATGTCCCATTTTATTCCTTGTTCTAAGCCGATGATGCTGTGCATATTGCAAACTTGTTTTTCAGGGAAGTTGTACGTCTACATGGAGTCCCGAAAACGATCGTATCCGATCGAGATGTAAAATTTTTGAGTCATTTTTGGCGAACTCTATGGGGAAAGCTAGGAACGAAATTGATGTTCTTTACCACTTGTCATCCTCAGACGGATGGACAAACCGAAGTGGTGAATCGAGTTCTATCGACCCTGCTTAGAGCATTGGTGCGAAAGAATCTCAAAACATGGGATGAATGCCTACCTCACATCGAATTTGCTTATTTTCTCTCTTCGAGACAGTTTACGGGTTTAATCCTCTCACTCCTCTTGATCTATTACCATTACGTTCTGATAAGTTTATCCATTCTGATGCTAGGAAGAAGGTGGACTATGTCAAAGAACTGCATAGAAAGGTCCGCGAGAACATCGAGGCGAGAACCGAGCAATATACCCAGCGAGCCAACAAAGTACGGAAGCAAATTGTGTTTGAACCTGGAGACTGGGTCTGGGTGCATGTGAGAAAAGAGCGATTTCCAGCTCGTCGTCAAAACAAATTATCGCCGAGAGGAGACGGACCTTTTCAAGTCCTCGAGCGAATTAATGAGAACTCATACAAACTCGTTTTACCCGGTGAGTATAATATCAGTGCTAGTTTTAATGTGGCTGATTTGACTCCGTTTGATACAGGCTCTGACTTGAGGACAAGTCATTTTCAAGAGGGGGAGGATGATACAGGCACGCCCCATCATAACCCGAGCTCGAGCCAAGACCCGATGGTGTTACCTCAGGGACCGATTACGAGGGCTCGTGCGAAATGTTTTGAAGAGGCAATCGGAGTATTATTCCAACAAGCTTGGGATGATGCTAAGACTAGTTCAAATGATATTTCAACTCAGTGTTGCATGCTCCTACGAGCTCACATTCTGGAAGAAAATCATATGGCCATTTGGCCTTAGTCAACTATTTAGTTGAAATTAAATAAAATAAATTTGGACATTTTAAATTGTTTTAATTATCTGTTGCTTTTAAATAAGTTATAATCATTGCATAATTAGTGAGTATTAGTTAATATGTATAAAATAGGACCAAATTAATGGTTGGATGCCTACCCCTTTTATTGGCCGAATTTAATATGATCATTAGTCATCCTTTCTTTTAATTTGTTCAACCAATACACATGTTTTAAGTTGTTTTTTTTCTGGACACTAATGCCGAAATTATTGTGTGTAGGTGCTTTAAAGGACATCTTTTAAGGCCATGTTCAGCCATCATCTTTAAGGAACCTTGGGAACACAAAATGGTAGCCACCAAGGTGTCTTTTGGTCTCCTACACGTCCACCAAGGTGATTTTTGGGACAAGCATCATGTTCCATGCATGGGGGGATTTTTAAGATGGCATGGGGGTTTGAAAATTCCTTTTTACATGTTCCTAGGCTGAATAATAACAGGGCCTTTACATGCCTTTTCTCTTTTCCCAAACGTCCATTAAAAAGGGAATATCATCAGCATGCGTGAAACGTTATTCAAGGCAAGTGTTGGGGCACGTTTTGGGACAACATTAAAAGCTTAATAGGCATATTTTTTTGAGCCGTTTGTTCCCTCTCGTGTTCAGCAAAAAGGAACCTTAAAGTGCTGCACTTTTGACCGAAATTTATGCCTTGTTGGAGCCTTGTTTCGGGAATGCAAAGGGGACAATGCTTGCCTTTGCTTGCCCATGCGTGCACATCCTTTTAGGCCGATTTTAACACCTTGTTGGAGCATGCATGGACAATTTTCATGGCATTAGTTGCTGGTTGCTTTTCCAAACGAAATTAATGTGCTGTAAGGTGTTTGTTTCTTCCAACGTTGACAAGTATTGAAGAGGGAAACGGCTAAATTGCATGCTGGTTAGTTGCCCATGCGTGGGGGATGTTTTAGTGGCTAAAGTGGGACTTTGGTAGGGTATTTGCACGTTTCCAATACCAAGTACCAAGGCTTGACCGGCCGGCTTTTCCAAGGGCATTTTTGCACGCTCCTAAGGCTGAAAATTACTTAGAAAATTAAGCTAAATTTCATGGCTTGTCTGTTAATTTCTCAGCAGTATAAATATCTGAAATTTGCCTTTTGTAAGGAATTTTTTTGGATGAATTTTATAACATTATTCTATCGAATTTCTGAGACACATCTCCAATTTCGTTTTAAGGATTCGTTGGCTTATCTAGTGAATTAGTGGCGTCAACCTATTCCTTTCTTCACTTTCCATATACCAAGGTTCCTATCCTCTGTCGATAGTGGGTCGAGGTCTGATATCCATCCAAAAATCGAGCCTTAAGAACCGTATAAGTAATTTGGGTCGGTACCATTCGGTATTGGTTCTTACTTGAATTTTTAAGCTTTAATCAAAACTTTCTTTCTTCTAATTTTTTGATAACTATTATTCACCCAATATCAATTTTTCGTGTTTTTTAATTACGATAGAGCAACTACGTATACATCTCGATTTCATCTCGAGACCGGGACTGTATCACAAAGCTTCATGTAACACCTTTCAGAATCGAGATGTGAATCTAGGGTCCCTATCTGATATGATAGACACTAGTACCCTATGCAGCCTCACAATTTCTGCCACGTATAACTTGGCCAACTTCTGTAACGAGTAGTCTGTGCGAATCGGTATGACGTGCGCGGACTTAGTCAACCGGTCAACAATTACCCACACTGAATCTTTCTTAGTAGGCGTTAGAGGTATCCCACTAACAAAACCCATTGTTATCCTCTCCCACTTCCAGAGTGGAATCCTTACAGGTTGCAGCAGTCCTGAAGGCAGTTGATGCTCCGCCTTCACTTGTTGACATGTCAAACACTTGCTTCCGAAATCGGTAACCTCACGTTTCAGTCCTGGCCACCAGTACAGTTCACGTAGATCCCGGTAAATCTTGTTTCCACTGGGATGCATAGCGTACGGGCCATTATGCGTCTCCCATAGAAACATCTGTCTTAACTCAGAGTCCTTTGGCACACGAACTCTTCTACGAAAACATAACATCCCTTCACTATTCAGCCGAAAATCCATCGTCCCCCCACTTTTCACCTGCTGAAACTGAGAACCCAACAACTCATCCAATAACTGCTTCTCTTTAATATGATTAACCCAAGTCAGTTTCACCTGAAGTTCTGCCAACAAACTACCATCCTCGAATTGACTGAGACGAGCAAACATTGCTCTCAAATTAGATACCACCTTACGACTTAATGCATCCGCTACCACGTTGGCTTTTCCCGGATGGTACTCAATCGAGCAATCATAATCCTTCAACAGCTCTATCCATATCCATTGCCTTAAATTCAACTCTTTTTGGGCAAGGAGATACTTTAGACTCTTATGGTCAGTGTAGATGATCGACCTTTCCCCATACAGGTAATGTCTTCAAATCTTTAGTGCGAACACTACTACAGCTAATTCCAAGTCATGAGTGGGATAGTTCACCTCGTGTGGCCTAAGTTGACGAGATGCATATGCCACCACCTTCCCTTCTTGCATCAGTACACAACCCAAACCTGTGTGCGACGCATCACAATAGACAACAAATTCTTTCCAAGCCTCAGGCTGAATCAATACCGGTGCTTTAGTCAGAATCTATTTCAACTTCTCAAAACTCTTTTGCTGTTTATCTGCCCAAACAAATGGTACTCCCTTACACAGTAACTTAATTAGGGGTGCAGCAATCAAAGAAAACCCCTCAACAAACCGCCTGTAGTACCCAGCCAAACCCAGAAAACTTCGGATCTCTGATATTGACTTCGGTGGCTTCCAATCCAGTACAGTTTCAACCTTCCAAGGATCAACCCTAATCCCCTCGGCAGACACAACATGCCCCAAAAATGTCACTTCCTTCAGCCAAAACTCTCACTTACTGAATTTGACGTAAAGTTGATTTTCCCTCAATATTTGCAGCACAACTCAAAGATGTGAATCATGCTCCTCCTCAGTTCTTGAATACACCAAAATGTCATCTATGAATACCACCACGAACCGGTCTAGATAGGGTTGGAAGACCCAGTTCATCATATCCATGAAAGCAGCTGGTGCATTCGTCAATCCGAACGACATGACCAGAAACTCATAATGCTCATAACGAGTTCGGAATGCAGTCTTGTATATATCTGCCTCCTTGACCCTTAGCTGATGATATCCCGATCTTAAATCTATTTTATAGAAAACTAAAGCTCCTCGCAGCTGATCGAACAGATCGTCTATCATTGGTAACAGGTATTTGTTCATAATCGTTAGCTTGTTCAACTAACGATAGTCAATAGACATACGTATTGACCCATCCTTCTTCTTCACGAACAACACCGGCGCTCCCCACGAAGATACACTTGGTCTGGTAAAGCCTCGATCCAACAGCTCTTGGATTTGAGCCTTTAGTTCTACCAGCTCCTTTGGTGCCATCCTATAAGGGGCGATAGACACCGGAGTCATTCCCGGTAACAGCTCAATGCCAAATTCAACTTCACGATTTGGAGGCAACCCCGGAAGCTCTTAAGGAAATACATTCGGGAATTCCTTTACGGTTCTGACATCCCCAACAGACAATTCCTTAGCTTCAGATGTGCTGAAAAAGGCTAGAAACGCCTTGCACACTTTACACACCAACTTCTCGGCCCTTAACACTGAGATTACATTGGACAGGTAATCCCTTCTCTCTCCCATGACAATCATTTCCTCATCCTCTGAGGTCTTTAATACCATATGCTTAGCAGCGCAATCCAAGTTCGCACGGTGTTTCACTAGCCAATCCATGCCCAGTGTAAAATCAAATTTGTCGAACGGCAGTTCCATCAAATCTGTCGGGAATACAACCCCTTGAACTTTTAGGGGCACATTTCTAAACAACTTATTCACTACCACATATTGTCCTAAAGGACTAATTACCGACATTTCTCTATCAGCAAACTCAAACTGTATACCCAAAATTCCAGACACAGTACAAGCAATATACGGGTGTGTAGACCCAATATCAATTAAAGCTGTAAATGGCACATCATGTATAAGAAACGTACCGGTTATGACGTCCGGTGCATCACCATCCTCTCGACGTCGAGCAGCATAAACCAATCTGGGCTGCCTCGCCTCTCTATTACCTGCATAACCCGTACCTCTGCCCGGTGCTCCACGACTACGTCCTAACCCATTTCCCCTCTGGGCGGACCACAACCCCTCAGTGGCTGCTGGCCACCTCTCCTGGCTGCACAAACCTCTGACCTACTACTTGCGTCCGAACAAGCTCCCGAGGACAGTCTTTGAACCCGTGATCCTTAGACCCACATTTGAAACACCCACCAGTTTTTCTCCAGCACTCCCCTGAATGTAATTTCCCACACTCCACAAAAGGTTGCAATTGACCCGTAGCAACTGGAATCCCAACTTGAACTGGCCCATCCAACCTAGGCCTCTTATGAAACCCCTCTAAAGGACCTGAAAACCCAGAATCTCTCTTAATCTTGCCCTTTTCCTTATCACGATTTTGTCTCTCAGAACATTTCACTTCTTCGGTAATCTTTGCCTTCTCAATCAAAGTCGCAAAATCTCTTTCTCTCTGCGGAGCTATCAATATCCGCAGCTCATCTCGAAGACCATCCTCAAACCGCACACAGCATTCATGATCGGTCGTGACTAAATGTAACACCCCGTATCCGTGACCGATGTTAGGACTGGATACGAGACATTACCATGCTTGAATTCACATAATCATACACCTTTGGGCAGTAAAATTTCGTTCTGATTTAAAAACTTCTCTTTCTTAGTCTAAACAAACATTTTATGGGCCTACGAGGCCTTAAGCACCTATCAGAAAACTTTCGAAACTTAATCGAAAACTCATTTTTGAAGTAGCGTTCACACGCCCATGTGACTTGGAACACGCCCGTGTACCCTTGGACACGCCCATATCTACAAACTGTGGGGAGTTACTGACAATATTCACACGGCCTTAACACGCACGTATCTTCCAACCGTGGGAAGCTACTGACTTAATCCACACGACTTGGGCACACGCCCATGTCCAAACCATGTGTCCTACACAGCTCATGCACACGGCCGTGGAATTTACCCGTGGTCTATCCTGATTTAATACGTAAAGGTGTAGGGTACGCACGGCCTAGACAGACGCACGTGTGTCTAACCGTGTGGCCACTTGGAGGCTATTTACCAAGCCACTAATCACCCTGAGATAAAGATCATACTCATACTCAAATCAACAATTCAATATTAACACATCTTTCATGAATAATACTACGTATTTCATTGATATCTATATACAAACAAACTTAAACAAATTTGGCCAACCACTTAGCCATATACAAAAGAATAATAAACTTGATAGCCTATACAATGGCCCTTCTTAAAACATGTTCTCAAAATGAATGCTTCCAATACATGCCATACTTAGTAAAATAACTTGGCTATACCAAAATAGAGATTGATAGTGTGCTACGAGCTCCGACTCCAATGATCCACAAGTTAGCTTGGCGGGACTACATAGAAAGAAGAATTAAAGACGTAAGCATTTAGCTTAGTAAGTTTGCATGTGAAACATATATCAATAAATTTGCTTAATATAAACCATTTAACATAACAATGGTATCATAATTCTAGCTATAAAACTTACTTACTCATACTTGACTCTTACTTGTCTCATGAAACTTACTATTCTCATACTTGTAAGGTAAACAAGGTACCTGTATCTCTTGATCACATTGATCAGCATACTTTAATATAATAATCATGATCCCTGACTCATCATTCATAACATAAATAATACTCAATTTTAACTTGGTGATAGCTTTACTTTCCTAGCTTTCTTGTTATCACATTTTAACTTTACTCATTTGCCCGATGAATTTCTGCGAATAACCGAGGATACTAAATCTCTTGCCATGAACCTGATGCCAAAGCCATATCCTAGATATGGGCTTACATGGAATATCTCTTCTTGAATCAATTCCAAGCTTACCTTGGACTTACATGATAACTTGCTTGATAACTTGATCAATGCCAAGCTTGAGTCCTTGGACTTACATGATAACTTGATAAATGCCAAGCTTTAGTACTTGGACTTACATGATAACTTGTCTCAATGCCGATGCCATGTTCCAAACATGGTCTTGCACGACTTTCTCATTTCATGGGGTAGATCGAGTATCCTGGGAAATTCATTTCAACAGGGACTTTCTCATACTTAATCTCATTGATTTCTTGGTTGAACATAACAATAAACAATTCATGAAAATAGTGTACATTATACTAAGCAATTCAATGATAAAAATCATAACGCTTAGAAATCATACAAACTTACCTCAATATACAAAATGTATGTAGATATGCAATTTAGTCCTCAACTTTGTTCTTGCCTCGGTTTCGATCTGAGCTTTGTTTTTCTTGATCTATAATCATAAATAGATCATTTAATAATCATATTGACTAAATTGACTCATTACTCATACTTTGGAAAATTTACTATTTTGCCCCTATATTTTCTCATATTTGTACTTTTGCCCCTAAGCTCGTAAAATGATTTTCATACAACTTTCTTAAACTACATGCTTTGCAGATTAATAGTCTCAACTATAGCAATCATCAATTCTTACTATTTCTAGTATGTATGACCCATTTTTATAACTATCACAAATTGGTGCATAGTATCATTTTTCATGAAATTCATTAAGGAAAAGATGTTTATCTAACATCAAACTCTCATAAACTTCCATAAAACACCATTTAACAAGCATGTCATTCATGGGTAGATTTTTGAACATGCATCTTAGCTCATTTTCTAGCTAAAAATAGCTAATTCATAATATGAGAACTTCAAAAATATGAAGAATATCAAAAACCGGGCTTAAGAGCACTTACTAGCAAGCTTGAAAAATTGAAAGAGCCCTAACAACGGCTTTGGAAATTTTTGGCAGCTTAGGGAAGAAGATGAATGGATTTTTGTCATCTTTTTCCCATTTTAATCATTTAATAGGTAAATGACCAAAATGCCCCTCTCTTTAAAATTTTCTATAATACCATCTCATGGCCAATTTTGTCCAAAAATTAAATTTTTGGCAAATTGCTATTTAAGGGCTTATAATTATTATTCTAAAGCTATTTCATACAAAAAGCTTCTACAAACTCATATTTTGCAACTTTTGCAATTTAGTCCTTTTTGGACCAATTGACCTCAACTTAATAAAATTGCTTCATAAAACTTTCACACTAACATGCAAACATGGCATAAACTTTAAAAACTCATAAATTCACCTTGGGTTCGTGGCATCGCACCACTATCCTGACTGAGCCCTAAATCGGGCTGTTACGATTCTCCCCCTTAGGGATTTTCGTCCTCGAAAATCTTACCAGTAAAAAGGTTTGGATACTGGTTTCTCATAATCTCTTCTGGTTCCCATGTAGCTTCTTCTATTCCATGTCTTTGCCACAATACTTTCACAAAGGCAATACTTTTATTTCTCAGTTGCTTGACTTTTCGAGCTAAAATTTTGACTGGTTCTTCACCATAAGTCATGTCGGGATGAATCTCTATCTCTGATGGGGTAATTACATGTGAAGGGTCTGATCTGTAGCATCGCAACATTGACACGTGAAACACATTATGTATCTTCTCTAATTCTGATGGCAAAGCCAAACAGTAAGCTACCGGCCCAACTCTCTCAGTAATCTCGTAAGGTCCAATGAAACGTGGACTTAACTTGCCTTTTCGGCCAAATCTGAGAACTTTTCTCCATGGAGACACTTTCAAGAAGACTTTATCCCCGACTTGGTACTCTATCTCTTTTCTCTTTAAGCCCGAATAGGATTTCTGTCTATCTGATGTAGCTTTTAAACATTCTCGTATCACTTTCACTTTCTCTTCAGCTTCTCTAACCAAATCAACCCCGTGTATTTGGTTTTCCTTAAGTTTAGTCCAAAACAAAGGTGTTCTGCACATTCGTCCATATAGAGCTTCATAAGGCGCCATCTTTAAGCTCGATTGAAAACTATTATTATAGGCAAATTCTATCAATGGGAGAAACTTTTCCCAACTGCTTTGAAATTCTAAAATACAACATCTGAGCATATCCTCGAGTACTTGAATTAACCTCTCTGACTGACCGTCAGTTTGAGGGTGAAAAGCTGTGCTAAAACTCAATCTTGTACCCAAAGCTTCTTGCAGCTTCTTCCAAAATCTGGATATTAATCTCGGATCTCTATCTGATATAATCGATAAAGGAACCTCGTGAAGCCTTACTATTTCTGAAACATATAAGCTCGCCAACTTGACGAGTGAGAAATCCACTCGTACAGGTATAAAATGGGCTAACTTCGTGAGTCTATCAACTTTAACCCAAATAGCATCCTTCTTGCTTGGCGACAATGGTAACCCCGTCACAAAATCCATGGTGATCCGGTCCCATTTCCACTTAGGAACCAAGATGGGCTGAAGCAAACCCGATGGTACTTGGTGTTCAGCCTTTACTTGGAGACAAATAACACATCTAGAAACGAACTCTGAAATATCTTTCTTCATTTTTAGCCACCAATACTGTTGCTTCAAGTCATTATACATCTTAGTACTTCCCGGATGTACAGACAAACATCCGTTATGTGCTTCATACAAAATTCTTTGAATAAGCTCCTCTTTTCTCGATACACAAATTTTATCTCTAAACATCAAGTATCCATCAGAATTAATCCAAAAGTTGAATTCAGCATTTGACTCGCATTGAGCCCTCTTGACTTGCAACTCATTATCTTCTTTCTGAGCCTCAACGATTTCTTGAAAAAACATTCGTCTAGCTCTTAACTCAGCTAAAATGGACCCATCGTCAGATAGAGTTATCTGTGAATTCATTGCCCTTAATGCAAAAAGGGACTTCCTGCTCAAAGCATTGGTGACCACATTCGCCTTTCCTGGATGGTAGTCAATAACCAACTTATAGTCTTTTATCAACTCTAACCATCTCCGTTGCCTTAAGTTCAATTCTTTCTGCGTCATCAAGTACTTCAGACTTTTGTGATCAGTAAAAATTTGACATCCTTCACCATATAAATGGTGCCTCCAAATCTTCAAAGCGAAGACTATGGCAGCTAATTCTAGATCATGTGCCGGATAATTCTTCTCATGAGGCTTCAACTGTCTAGAGGCATAAGCAATAACTTTGCCTTCTTGCATAAGTACACAGCCTAATCCATTTAAGGATGCATCGCTGTAAATTATAAATTCCTTCCGTGCCTCGGGTTGTACTAAAACTGGAGCTTCTGTCAATATTGCTTTCAACTTCTCGAAACTTTGTTGGCATCTTTCTATCCACTCAAACATCACATTTTTCTGTAACAATTTAGTCATTGGGGTTGCAATCATGGAAAACCCCTTGACAAATCGTCTGTAATAGCCGGCTAGGCCTAGAAAACTTCTAATCTCGGAGATGTTCTTTGGTGGCTTCCAATCCATTATAGTTGAGATTTTACTTGGATCTACTCGGACTCCATCTCTTGAGATAATATGTCCAAGAAATCCTACTTCCTTGAGCCAAAATTTGCTTTTACTGAACTTGGCATACAACTGATTTTCTCGAAGAGTCTGCAAAACTGTTCGTAGATGCTCAACATGCTTATTCTCGTCTCGAGAATAAATCAGTATCTCGTCAATAAAAAAGACTACAAATTTATCGAGGTATGGTCTAAAGATGCGGTTCATTAAATCCATGAATACTGCAGGAGCATTAGTCAACCCGAAGGGCATGACTAAAAATTCATAATGCCCATACCTCGTTCGAAAGGTGATCTTGGATACATCTGAATCTTTCACTCTCAACTAGTAGTGTAACACCCCAAACCCGGACAAGACACCACGTCCGAATTTGGTATGCTACGGGGAAATCGTTTTTGAAAAGTTAGATTTTCCGTTTAAAAACTGAGTGAAAACTCAGTGTGTTTGAAACAAATTTGAGTAGTCTCGTTTGAAAAACAGTTGATGTATTTGGAACCCAGAGATTTTGAAAACTTAGCCAGAATGTGTAGTTAAAACGAGTTTAAACCATTTAAAACCTCATTAGTTTCTTAGTGATACATTAAAACACTTTTAGACTTAGGAGAACTACAAGTTTGAGTTGAAAACCATTTGTATTTGTTTGTCATAAAGACTTAGTGTGATACCCGATGGTATAGTTTAAAAACACAGTGCGTTATAGTTTTGAAAACATTATCTTTCCGGGTTTTAGTAAAATTTATTCCAAGTTACTCTGTTAAGGCATATTAAAATCAACTTTAAGCATAAACAACATAAAACATAACTTTAAAGGCCTTTTACAAATCCAAATTTAAACCCAAATTAAAGTAAATAAGCTAAGTACCCAAATGAAAAAAAAAATCTGAGCAAAACTTTTATTAAAGCATGGCATGTGCGCCCCGAGTCCATCCCGGCTCCATGTCCGCAGCTACGAGTCACCTGAAATGTCAAAGGAGAGGGTGAGTCGAGTGACTCAGTGTGTAAATCCCGCTCCCGAAGAATCAACATGCTAACACATATCATACATAGCAACATAATTAATGCAACCCGATCCTAACCAACCATATCGCCTTTTCTACCCCGTGTGGTACCAAACCACTGGTGGTGCCAAACCACTGGTGACATATAGTCACAATGTGTTACCAAAACACTGGTGTCCCAAAGACACAATATCCGTCATTGTGGTACCAAACCACTGGTGTCCCAAAGACACAATTGTGCTGCCAAAGCACTGGTGACCGAAGTCACAAATCCAATGATGATGGGGCCAACCCATTGTGTGATACCAAATCACTAGCAGACGATCCCATATCTCAAGTGGGGCCAACCCACGGTGGTCAAACCACAGGGACGAGTCGCAATGAGGTGCCAAACCTCTGGTGTCCCAAAGACACAATGTGCTACCAAAGCACTGGTGACCGTAGTAACAAATCTGGTGATGGGGCCAACCCATCGTGTGATACCAAATCACTGGCGTCAATCCCGTATAATCATCCGTGGGGCCAACCCACTGTGGTACTGAGCCACTGGGACGAGACGCTGAGGTACCAAACCTCTGGAGGTGCCAAACCTCTGGTGACCCAAAGTCACAAAGTTGTGCTACCAAAGCACTGGTGCTCGTCAGCACAATATACTACTGCTCCCTCCTCTCGTATCACCCACACATATCATACTCATGGGATTATGCATCTCATACAAGCCATGCATATCATGCCAACATATCAAGCATTACAACTCATAACATGCATAACATAATTCATGATATCATGTATTATCATTAATACTCATCATAGAACAGACTTACCCGAATCGTACACATACCCCTTTTTGGGTATCCAATTATCCTTCTCACTGTTTCAATCTTATTAAGCAATCAAGTTTATTAACAACGTTACTAAGTAGAGGGTGTGTTAGTTACACACCTGATAATACGAGTCCAAAGATCCCTACGAATGATCTATGTCCTTCGATTGTCAAGCCCCTTGAAGATGATCTGGTTTCCTACCAAATCTGAATCAAGCAGTGATTCCTCTTCCAACAATCAGCACCCTAATAAACCAATAGTTAATCACTAATCACTTTAAACTTAATCGAAATCAACTGACTGCACTAACAGAAATATACCAACTGCTTACCCCTTACTACACTTACCAATCGGTTCAAAGAGTCGACGGCTCTTCTTGGCTACTTTTCGATATCCAAGACCCTAACACAAGATGATAATCCAAAAAGGTTAACACCCTTCTAACTGACCATAATCGGCCCTTAACCAAAACACAAGCAACAAAACCAAAAGAGGGAGATATGGCCATTCGGCCTTGCACTTACCAACACCCAACACCAAAATTCGGCCAACCAACACCAGGGAAGAGAGGAGATTCGGCCAAGGCTTCAAAAGAAGAGGATTCGGTCTTTAAGTGCTCAACACCCTTGGGTTCGGCTTAGTGAGAAAAGAATGAGAACAAGGGTGAGAAGAGATAGAGAAACGACACTAGTACTTAGGAAAGAAGGAAAATAAAAGATGAATCCAAAAGAAATAAGAGAAACGGTGGAGGTGTTTGGAAGATGAGAGTTTCGGCTATCTAGGCTCAACCAAGAAGAAAATATGAGAAGAAGAGACTTTTTACTTTCGGCTCAAACAATTTGAAATAGAAAGAAGGTTGAAAGAATAGAATTTCGGCTATTAAGAAAAGTTGACACAAAATAATTTCGGCAACTAGATGTTTGCACATTCGGTTTCAAAAAGAAAGTGAAAGAAATTCTTTAGGAATTCGGTTTTGGTAAAACAAAAAGGAGAATTCGGCTTGCCTCCAAGTGACCGAAAATGCAAAGTTGCCTATGTGAATTTCGGCCACCAACTCTCCCTACCAAACCGTCCACTTCCCCCACTCCATACTCCCCCAAAACACTCCAAGCCACTAGTTCAAAATAGTTTGAACAAGTCAAACTCCTACTTTCACTCTCCACCTACCAATCCCTCCTTTGACCAAGTCTTAGGCAGAGTTTGAACTGCCACAAACTCCTCCCTCCATGCTGTCAAAATGAGTGCCAAAAAGTGGCCACTCCGCAGCTCGAACACAAGGCCTCCACCTCATGTGAATGACGCCACCTAGCTCCCAAGTATCACAAGCCTTGCCACTTTACTAACTCCTCATTTGTGCTATAAAACCACAATTAAAATTCTTAAACCCCAGCTTCCTCAGCTCCCTTCACCTCACACCCAAAAACCAAAATTTTCCCATTCACTCAGGCATTCACCTAGGCTACAATTAAGCCCCTAAAACACCGAAATAGCAGCACAGCACACTAAATACATACAGTAACAGGCAGTAACAAAATAGCCCCCCAACCCGGGATATTACAGTTTTACCCCCCTTAAAAATAATTTCGGCCTCGAAATTACCTGATCAAAAGAGTTGCGGGTATTGCTGTCTCATCATATCCTCGGGCTCCCACGTCGCTTCTTCTACACCATGATTCCACCAAAGTATCTTAACCAAAGGCACAGACTTCCTACGCAGAACCTTCACATCCCGATCAAGAATCTGCACAGGTTCCTCCTCCATAGACAAGTCTGGATTTACCTCGATCTCTTCCACCGCTACCACATGCGAAGGATCTGAACGATACCTCCGAAGCATCGAAACGTGAAAAACGTCATGAATCTGACTAAGCTCTGCTGGCAACTCAAGCTGGTACGCCACTGGTCCAACTCGTCTCAAAACCTTATACGGCCCAATGAACCTCGGACTTAGCTTGCCTTTCTTCCCGAACCTCAGTACCTTCTTCCAAGGCGAGACCTTCAGAAACACTCGATCCCCAACAGCAAACTCTATATCTCTCCGCTTAAGATCGGCATAAGACTTCTGCCGGTCCGAGGCTTCCTTCAATCTAGCTTGGATCACTTTAACCTTGTCCTCAGTCTCAGCTACCAACTCGGGTCCCAATAACTGACGTTCACCTAACTCTGTCCAACAAGTAGGTGAGCGACACTTCCTACCATACAACGCCTCATACGGTGCCATCTTAATGCTTGCTTGGTAACTGTTGTTGTAGGCAAACTCGGCTAATGGTAGAAACTCCTCCCAACTACCTCTAAAATCCAAGACACAACCTCTCAGCATGTCTTCTAAGATCTGAATAACCCTTTCTGATTGACCGTCAGACTGCGGGTGAAAAGCCGTGCTGAAATCCAAACGAGTACCCAGAGCCTGATGCAATGCCTTCCAGAACCTTGAAGTAAACCTGGGATCCCTATCCGAGATTATCGAAACTGGCACACCGTGCAACCTCACTATCTCCGAAACATACAGCTTTGCTAGCTTCTGAAGTGAGTAGTCAACCCTCACCGGAATAAAGTGAGCTGATTTAGTCAGACGGTCCACCACTACCCAAACTGAATCCTTCTTGCTTGGCGTAAGTGGTAACCCACTGACAAAATCCATGGTTATCCTTTCCCACTTCCACTGCGGAATCTTCGCAGGCTGAAGCAAACCCGACGGCAACTGATGTTCAGCCTTGACCTGCTGACAAGTCAGACATTTCCCAACAAACTCTGTCACCTCTTTCTTCAAACCAGGCCACCAAAACTGCTCTCTAAGATCCTTATACATCTTGCTACCTCCAGGATGCATAGCATGAGGACTGCTATGTGCGTCCTGAAGAATCTTCTGCCTCAGCTCAACATCCTTGGGCATACAAGCCTTACCCTGAAAACACAACACCTCATCACTAGACAAGCTGTAACCCTCCAAACCACCATTCTGCACTTGTAACTTTCGCGCGCTCAGAACCTCATCCTCTAACTGTTTTTCTCTGATCTGCTCAACCCAAGAAGGCTTAACTTGCAACTCTGCTAAAATACTCCCGTCGTCATTCAAACTCAAATGGGCAAACAATGCTCTTAAGTCCGAAACAACCTTACGACTCAACGCGTCTGCTACCACGTTAGCCTTGCCCGGATGATACTCAATCGAACAGTCATAATCCTTCAGCAACTCAACCCACCTACGCTGCCTCAAATTCAAATCCTTCTGAGTCAGTAAATACTTCAGACTCTTATGATCCGTGTAGACTATCGATCTCTCTCCATATAAGTAGTGCCTCCAAATCTTTAAGGCGAAAACTACAGCCGCTAGCTCCAAATCGTGCGTCGGATAGTTGACTTCATGTGGCCTCAGCTGCCTCGAAGCGTAAGCCACAACCTTACCTTCTTGCATCAGCACACAACCCAGACCCGTATGTGATGCGTCGCAGTAGACTGTGTATTCCTTACCAGCCTCAGGTTGAATTAGAACCGGAGCCTCAGTCAAAATCTTCTTTAACTTATCGAAGCTTTCCTGCTGTTTCTCAGTCCAAACAAACGGAACCTCTTTCCTTAACAACTTCGTCATCGGCGCTGCTATCAACGAGAAACCCTCAACAAACCTTCGGTAGTACCCAGCCAAACCCAGGAAACTACGTATCTCAGCCACTGACCTAGGCGGCTTCCAATCCAAAACTGCCTCAATCTTACGAGGATCTACCCGAATCCCTTCACCCGACACTACATGACCCAAGAACGTCACTTCTCTAAGCCAGAACTCGCACTTACTAAACTTAGCATAAAGTTGCTTTTCCCTCAAAATCTGCAGCACCACTCTTAAATGCGCATCATGCTCTTCCTCTGTCCTTGAGTACACTAAAATGTCATCTATAAACACCACCACGAACCGATCTAGATACTGCTGAAACACCCTATTCATCATATCCATAAACGCTGCCGGTGCGTTAGTCAACCCGAATGGCATTACCAGGAATTCGTAGTGCCCATACCGAGTCCGAAACGCTGTTTTATGGATGTTCGCCTCCTTAACCTTCAACTGGTGATACCCAGATCTCAAGTCGATCTTCGAAAATACCGCAGCGCCCTTCAGCTAATCAAACAAGTCATCTATCCGGGGCAACGGATACTTGTTTTTAATCGTCAGCTTGTTCAACTGGCGGTAGTCTATGCACATCCGCATTGTGCCATCTTTCTTCTTAACAAAAAGAACCGGCGCACCCCACGGCGAAACACTTGGCCTGATAAAACCTCGATCCAATAACTCCTGGATCTGAGCCTTAAGCTCCACCAATTCCTTTGGTGCCATCCTATACGGAGCAATAGACACTGGCGCAGTCCCGGGTAACAAATCAATCCCGAACTCTACCTCTCGATCTGGCGGCAAACCCGGAAGCTCCTCAGGAAACACATCAGCAAATTCCTTAACAGTACGAACCTTCTCAACAGCAGACTCTTTAGCCTCCAAGGCATACACACGAACCACATACGCTTCACAGCCCTTCCTGACCATCTTTTCCGCTTTCAAAGCAGATACCACATTTGATAAGTAATCCCTCCTATTACCTATCATAGCCACCTCCTCACCATCAATCGTCTTAAGAACCATGCGCTTGGCTGCGCAATCCAACCTCGCCTGGTACTTAACCAGCCAATCCATCCCAAGAATCAGATCGAACTCCCCAAACGGCATTTCCATCAGATCAGCAGCAAATACTACCCCTTGGAGTTCTAGAGGTACATCTCTAAACAGTTTATCTACTACTACAGAGTGACCTAGAGGGCTAATCACAGTCATCTGCCTAGAAGATATCTCAGAGTCTAATTCCATTGTCTCTACTATACTACTGGCAACATAAGAGTGCGTAGAACCCACATCAATTAAAGCAGTATAAGGAATACCAAAAATCAAAAACGTACCGGTTATGACGCCCGGTGCGTCGCCCTCCTCTCGGCGCCTCACAGCATACACCAATCCAGGCTGCCTAGCCTCAGAACTACCTGCACCTCTGCCCGGTGCTCCACGGCCCCGACCAGATCCATTACTACCTCTGCCATTACCACGGCCCCTCTGCGGTGGCGGTACATTACCTCTGAACTGATTACGGCCCTGACTCTCAGACTGAATCCTGGTCATCCTACGCGGACAGTCCCTAATGCGATGCTCCAGAGAACCACACTCGAAGCAACCTTTACCTCCAGTCCAGCAACCACCCCAATGAGATTTCCCACACTGATTACACTGCGGCGGTCCCTGCCTAGCAGCAACAAACCTAGCAGACTGATTCTGCCCACTCGATCTAGCCCTCTTCTGCGGATTACCCAACGAACCAGAAGACCCAAAGCTCCTCTTAAGTCTACTCTTGTCCATGCTCTGCCTTACCGACTCCTTAACACCCTCGGCTACCTTAGCCTTCTCAACTAAGACAGCAAACTCGCGCTCCTGCTGAGGAGCAATCAGCAGCCTCAACTCGTCTCGCAGACCATCCTCGAAACGAACACACCTCTCATGCTCAGTGGCTACAATACCCCTGGCATACCTACTCAGCTTCAGGAACTCAGCCTCGTACTCAGCAATAGATTTACTCCCCTGAACCAACCTCAGAAATGCCTTTCTCTGGGAGTCGATGTAACTAGCCCCAATGTACTTCTTTTGATATGCAGTTCTGAAGTAATCCCATGTCAAATCCTCCGCGGCCACACTATCCCGAACCGTGAGCCACCACTGATACGACTCATCCCGGAGAAGCGATATAATACCCTTCAGCTTCTCTTCAGCCGTCAATCCAGATCATCCATGATCCGCTCAGTTGCCTCCAGCCAATATTCAGCAGTGCTAGGAGCAACACCAGATACGCCTCGAAAGAATTCAGCCCCATTAGCCCGGAGTCGCTCAGGAACTGATTTCCTAACTCCTGCACCACCACTTGCCCCAGCTACCCTTTCCAACACTCGCAGCATCGCCTGTGACACTGCGTCGTCTCCAGTCTGATCTTGGAACTCACCACCTCCAGCTGGTGGCGGAACCGGTATCTCATTTTCTGAACCCTGCCCAGATCCTACGGGCTCAGAAACCGTCATTCTACCTCTACCTCTACCACGAGTGTTACGACCACGTCCGCCTCGAGTGCTCATGTCTAATCTTTCTACGTATCTGATTAGAGAATTTTATGCATCAGTATTTATTCCACTTGTTTAAAAAGCAAGTCTTATGAATATTTAATGAGGATTTGTTCTCGCGAGTTCACAAAATCCTATCGGTTTCAATCTCTAAAGTAGTGTACTATTGCTAATCATCAAATCATAATCATATCCAATCAAATCACAAGTAATAGTACGGGGTACTTACCTGGGCGAACTGGTGCCGGAGACTCGGTGCCATGCCTTTCAAACCATAATTTCAAAACAATCACTTAAAACAGACTTTGAAACATTTTTGGGCCTCGGGCCCACAGCCGAGCCTTTGAACTTGGCTCTGATACCACAATTGTAACACCCCAAACCCGGACAAGACACCACGTCCGAATTTGGTATGCTACGAGGAAATCGTTTTTGAAAAGTTAGATTTTCCGTTTAAAAACTGAGTGAAAACTCAGTGTGTTTGAAACAAATTTGAGTAGTCTCGTTTAAAAAACAGTTGATGTATTTGGAACCCAGAGATTTTGAAAACTTAGCCAGAATGTGTAGTTAAAACGAGTTTGAACCATTTAAAACCTCATTAGTTTCTTAGTGATACATTAAAACACTTTTAGACTTAGGAGAACTACAAGTTTGAGTTGAAAACCATTTGTATTTGTTTGTCATAAAGACTTAGTGTGATACCCGATGGTATAGTTTAAAAACACAGTGCGTTATAGTTTTGAAAACATTATCTTTCCGGGTTTTAGTAAAATTTATTCCAAGTTACTCTGTTAAGGCATATTAAAATCAACTTTAAGCATAAACAACATAAAACATAACTTTAAAGGCCTTTTACAAATCCAAATTTAAACCCAAATTAAAGTAAATAAGCTAAGTACCCAAATGCAAAAAAAAACTGAGCAAAACTTTTATTAAAGCATGGCATGTACGCCCCGAGTCCATCCCGGCTCCATGTCCGCAGCTACGAGTCACCTGAAATGTCAAAGGAGAGGGTGAGTCGAGTGACTCAGTGTGTAAATCCCGCTCCCGAAGAATCAACATGCTAACACATATCATACATAGCAACATAATTAATGCAACCCGATCCTAACCAACCATATCGCCTTTTCTACCCCGTGTGGTACCAAACCACTGGTGGTGCCAAACCACTGGTGACATATAGTCACAATGTGTTACCAAAACACTGGTGTCCTAAAGACACAATATCCGTCATTGTGGTACCAAACCACTGGTGTCCCAAAGACACAATTGTGCTGCCAAAGCACTGGTGACCGAAGTCACAAATCCAATGATGATGGGGCCAACCCATCGTGTGATACCAAATATCTAGCAGACGATCCCATATCTCAAGTGGGGCCAACCCACGGTGGTCAAACCACAGGGACGAGTCGCAATGAGGTGCCAAACCTCTGGTGTCCCAAAGACACAATGTGCTACCAAAGCACTGGTGACCGTAGTCACAAATCTGGTGATGGGGCCAACCCATCGTGTGATACCAAATCACTGGCGTCAATCCCGTATAATCATCCGTGGGGCCAACCCACTGTGGTACTGAGCCACTGGGACGAGACGCTGAGGTACCAAACCTCTGGAGGTGCCAAACCTCTGGTGACCCAAAGTCACAAAGTTGTGCTACCAAAGCACTGGTGCTCGTCAGCACAATATACTACTGCTCCCTCCTCTCGTATCACCCACACATATCATACTCATGGGATTATGCATCTCATACAAGCCATGCATATCATGCCAACATATCAAGCATTACAACTCATAACATGCATAACATAATTCATGATATCATGTATTATCATTAATACTCATCATAGAACAGACTTACCCGAATCGTACACATACCCCTTTTTGGGTATCCAATTATCCTTCTCACTGTTTCAATCTTATTAAGCAATCAAGTTTATTAACAACGTTACTAAGTAGAGGGTGTGTTAGTTACACACCTGATAATACGAGTCCAAAGATCCCTACGAATGATCTATGTCCTTCGATTGTCAAGCCCCTTGAAGATGATCTGGTTTCCTACCAAATCTGAATCAAGCAGTGATTCCTCTTCCAACAATCAGCACCCTAATAAACCAATAGTTAATCACTAATCACTTTAAACTTAATCGAAATCAACTGACTGCACTAACAGAAATATACCAACTGCTTACCCCTTACTACACTTACCAATCGGTTCAAAGAGTCGACGGCTCTTCTTGGCTACTTTTCGATATCCAAGACCCTAACACAAGATGATAATCCAAAAAGGTTAACACCCTTCCAACTGACCATAATTGGCCCTTAACCAAAACACAAGCAACAAAACCAAAAAAGGGAGATATGGCCATTCGGCCTTGCACTTACCAACACCCAACACCAAAATTCGGCCAACCAACACCAGGGAAGAGAGGAGATTCGGCCAAGGCTTCAAAAGAAGAGGATTCGGTCTTTAAGTGCTCAACACCCTTGGGTTCGGCTTAGTGAGAAAAGAATGAGAACAAGGGTGAGAAGAGATAGAGAAACGACACTAGTACTTAGGAAAGAAGGAAAATAAAAGATGAATCCAAAAGAAATAAGAGAAACGGTGGAGGTGTTTGGAAGATGAGAGTTTCGGCTATCTAGGCTCAACCAAGAAGAAAATATGAGAAGAAGAGACTTTTTACTTTCGGCTCAAACAATTTGAAATAGAAAGAAGGTTGAAAGAATAGAATTTCGGCTATTAAGAAAAGTTGACACAAAATAATTTCGGCAACTAGATGTTTGCACATTCGGTTTCAAAAAGAAAGTGAAAGAAATTCTTTAGGAATTCGGTTTTGGTAAAACAAAAAGGAGAATTCGGCTTGCCTCCAAGTGACCGAAAATGCAAAGTTGCCTATGTGAATTTCGGCCACCAACTCTCCCTACCAAACCGTCCACTTCCCCCACTCCATACTCCCCCAAAACACTCCAAGCCACTAGTTCAAAATAGTTTGAACAAGTCAAACTCCTACTTTCACTCTCCACCTACCAATCCCTCCTTTGACCAAGTCTTAGGCAGAGTTTGAACTGCCACAAACTCCTCCCTCCATGCCGTCAAAATGAGTGCCAAAAAGTGGCCACTCCGTAGCTCGAACACAAGGCCTCCACCTCATGTGAATGATGCCACCTAGCTCCCAAGTATCACATGCCTTGCCACTTTACTAACTCCTCATTTGTGCTATAAAACCACAATTAAAATTCTTAAACCCCAGCTTCCTCAGCTCCCTTCACCTCACACCCAAAAACCAAAATTTTCCCATTCACTCAGGCATTCACCTAGGCTACAATTAAGCCCCTAAAACACCGAAATAGCAGCACAGCACACTAAATACATACAGTAACAGGCAGTAACAAAATAGCCCCCCAACCCGGGATATTACAAGTAGTACCCTGACCTCAAGTCTATTTTGGAGAACACAGTGTCTCCTTTCAATTGATCGAACAAATTGTCGATTCTAGGCAATGGGTACTTGTTCTTTACTGTCACTTTATTAAGTTGACGGTAATCTATGCATAATCTCATAGTGCCATCTTTCTTTTTCACAAATAAAATCGGAGCACCCCATGGTGAGCAACTTGATCTTGCAAAGCCTTTGTCTGTCAAGTCTTGCAACTGTGACTTCAGCTCTTTCAACTCTGTTGGAGCCATTCTGTAAGGAGTAATAGATATCGGTACAGTACCAGGAGTTAGTTCAATGCTGAACTCAACCTCTCTAACTGGTGGTAGTCTTGGTAATTCCTCAAGAAAAACATCTACGTACTCACATACTATCAGCACCGACTCAATCTTCAACTCTGTTTCTTTATCATTCATCACAAAGGCCAGATATGCTTCATACCCTTTTCTTAAATATCTTTGTGCCGTCATATGAGAAATCATTGCTGGAGATCTACCTTGTTCATCTGATTTTACATGAAGAGTATCCCCATTCTCACATCTCATCTCAATGTATTTCTTCCCACAATTAACTATTACATCATGAGTAGTCAACCAGTCCATACCAAGAATGAGGTCGAACTCATCAAATGGTAGCAACATAAGATTTGATTTAAAACAATGACCTATAATCATTAATGGACAATCTTTACAAATTTTATCAACTAACACACTCTTGCCTAAAGGATTAGACACCTTAAGCATAAATTATGTAGAGTCTATAGGCATTCTCAAACCGGATACTAATTTCATGCAAATGTAAGAGTGTGTAGATCCGGGATCTATTAAAGCAATAACTTTGATATCAAAAAGAGAAAAGGTACCCGTAATAACATCATGGGAAGATGCTTCTTCGTGAGTGCGAATGGCATAGGTCCTTGCAAGCGCTCTACCCTCGGGTCTCACGGCCTGCTCCCGGGAGTTACCTCTTTTACTTGCCCCACTTCCCGAGTTTCTCTGTGATCTTCCTCAGACCATACTCCCGGATCTCGGATTCTGAGCTCTTTCTTCTTTCATCATCTCTGAACAATCTTTTATATAGTGATCTTGTGAACCACATCTAAAACATGCATTTTCATGTGCTCGGCATTCTCCAAGATGACGTTTGCCACAATGTGGGCATTCGGTTCTGTCAAATTGAACATTCCCTACACTAGCAACTGAAGTAGTCTGTGCTCTGTTCCCCGAATACTGTTTACTCTTGTCTTTCCTTGAAAACCCAGTGGAAGTAGCCGATTGAGTAGGGAAATCTCTGGACTTCTTGGATGAAGATTGGAATAACTTATTCCACTATCTCTTTCTAGCATCACGAGACTCCATTTCAGACTTTTTCTTCTCTTTTACTAATTCTTCGTCTTTACAAGCCCTTTCTACTAGCACAACAAATTCCTTTAGTTCTAGGATAGCAACAAACAATTTAATATCCTCATTTAACCTGTCTTCAAATATTTTACTCATGATAACCTCAATGGATACACATTCGCGAGCGTACTTGCTGAGTCATACAAATTCACGCTCATAATCACTCACTGACATCTTGCCTTGCTTCGATTCTAGGAATTCCTTCCTCTTTTGGTCTATATACCTTTGGCTAATATACTTTTTCTTGAACTCTTCTTAGAAGAATTCCCATATGACCCTTTCCCTCAGTACTACCGACACAAGGGTGTTCCACCATTGATAAGCAGAATCTCTTAAAAGAGAGACTACATAGTTCATGCATTCATCAGACGTGTAGGATAATTCATTAAATACCCTGGTGGTATTTTCTAACCAGAATTCTGCCTTCTCTGGATCATCATCTTTTCTAGCCCGGAATTCTTCTGTCCCATCTTTCCTGATCCTATCAATTGGAGGTTTATCTCCTCTTACCACCTCTACTACTTGAGGGGCTACTGGAGCAGGTTGTGGAACAGGCGGGGGTGGAGGGGGTTGTGCATTCAGGTTCGCACAAACGAACTCCGTATACCATGTATTCATCATATGGAGGAAGGCTTCTCTAGCCTCTTCTCCTCCTCATTGACTCACCGTAGTGGGTCTATTCTCGTTCTCATTCGGCACCGTCCCTTCAGCGGGAGCTGGTGCGTTACTTTCTACATAATCTGCCACAGCTCTTTCAGGATCCATTTACTATATGTATAAACATAATTTAAGTTGTTAGGAGTCGTCACACTATCACTATAAAAACATTCTTACGTATGGCATGTACAGCTAGACTCATGCTCGTGCTACGTTAGTCCTAGAACCGACTAAACCGTAGCTTTGATACCATTAAATGTAACACCCCGTATCGGTGACCGATGCTAGGACTGGATACGAGACATTACCATTCTTGAATTCACATAATCATACTCCTTCAGGCAGTAAAATTATGTTCTGATTTAAAACTTCTCTTTCTTAGTCTAAACAAACATTTTATGGATCTACGAGGCCTTAAGCTCCTATTAGAAAACTTTCAAAACTTAATCAAAAACTCATTTTTAAAGCAGGGTTCACACGCCCATGTGACTTGGAACACGCCCGTTTACCCTTGGACGCGCCCATATCTACAAAACGTGGGGAGTTACTGACTATATTCACACGGCCTTGACACGCACGTATCTTCCAACCGTGGGAAGCTACTGACTTAATCCACACGACTTGGGCACACGCCCATGTCCAAACCATGTGTCCTACACAGCTCATGCACACGGCCGTGGAATTTACCCGTGGTCTATCCTGATTTAATACGTAAAGGTGCAGCGTACGCACGGCCTAGACAGACGCCCGTGTGTCTAACTGTGTGGGCACTTGGAGGCTATTTACCAAGCCACTAATCACCCTGAGATAAAGATCATACTCATACTCATATCAACAATTCAATATTAACACATCTTTCATGAATAATACTACGTATTTTATTGATATTTATATACAAACAAACTTAAACAAATTTGGCCAACCACTTGGCCATATACAAAAGAATAATAAACTTGATAGCCTATACAATGGCCCTTCTTAAAAAATGTTCTCAAAATGAATGCTTCCTATACATGCCATACTTAGTAAAATAACTTGGCTATACCAAAATAGAGATTGATAGTGTGCTACGAGCTCCGACTCCAATGATCTACAAGTTAGCTTGGCGGGACTACATAGAAAGAAGAATTAAAGACGTAAGCATTTAGCTTAGTAAGTTTTCATGTGAAACATATATCAATAAATTTGCTTAATATAAACCATTTAACATAACAATGGTATCATAATTCCAGCTATAAAACTTACTTACTCATACTTGACTCTTACTTGTCTCATGAAACTTACTATTCTCATACTTGTAAGGTAAACAAGGTACCTGTATCTCTTGATCACATTGATCAGCATACTTTAATATAATAATCATGATCCCTGACTCATCATTCATAACATAAATAATACTCAATTTCAACTTGGTGATAGCTTACTTTCTTAGCTTTCTTGTTATCACATTTTAACTTTACTCATTTGCCAGATGAGTTTCTGCGAATAACCGAGGATACTAAATCTCTTGCCACGAACTTGATGCCAAAGCCATATCCTAGATATGGACTTACATGGAATATCTCTTCTTGAATCAATGCCAAGCTTACCTTGGACTTACATGATAACTTGTTTGATAACTTGATCAATGCCAAGCTTGAGTCCTTGGACTTACATGATAACTTGCTTGATAACTTGTTCAATGCCAAGCTTGAGTCCTTGGACTTACATGATAACTTGCTTGATAACTTGATCAATGCCAAGCATGTCAGTGGTTTGGTACCACATATATCAGTGACTCTGTCACATTATTACAGTGGTTTGGTACCACATATATCAGTGACCCTGTCATATTATTTCAGTGGGTTGGTACCACATATACTTATATATCAGTGACTCTGTCAGAGTGGTTTGGTACCACAGTGGCTTGGTGCCACAGGTGTTTGGCTAGTTCAGGTGATGTAGAGGATGGAATACTAGGTTGGGCTGGGCTGCATTGCATACACTTTTTTTAATATGCCATGTTGTGAGGGCTAAAGCCCAATGTGCTTCTGTGGGCTTAGGCCCAGAATGCATTCGTAAGGGGAATTACACATTGAGTCTTGGTCACTCACCCCTCTGCTTAATCTTGGAGGTAATCCCTAGTTTGAGGGTTTGGAGCCGAGGAGGACTCTGAGGTGGCCATGCAATATTTCTTCCGTAAACTTCATTTTCCTTATTTAAACTTATTTTTAATTTGGGAGTATGTTATGTAATAAGGCCTCCATGATTTTAAATATGGTTTTTGGTTTATTGTAGTTATTATATATTACAAAATGCCAAATACAGAGTTCTTCCTAAAAATATAAACAATCATTTTCTTTCCAAAATGTTAACAAACAGATAACAAGCAGATAAATAAGTAACCTCGGAAATTTTCTTAGAACTTCAAACAATGTTTTCAAAATGTCACGTTTCTAAAATCCACTAGTTTTCGTTTTTCGTATCACAAAACCTGTTTTCGACTATTAGTATAATTAATAAAAATTTGCAAGGAAACTTTAAAACTGAATTTGATTTTCAAAATGTTAACACAACGTGAAGTATTCTTTTTTTTAAAAAAAATGTCAAGGTTTTTTAAAACTATCTTTCCATGTGACATACCAGATTCGGTCGTAACGTTTAGACCGGGTTTGGAGTGTTACAATTGTGGTATCAGAGCCAGGTTTGCAAAACGCGGCTGTGGAACGGGTTCAAAAACGTATTCCAAAATTGGGTTGAAATATGGTTTAGAAAAATATATGTTTTCTAGAAGTCACCCGAGTCTTCGGCATCAAATCTGTACAGTAAGTCTTCTGACTATTGGTTGATTTGTATGAAAAGATTATATTGTGCTGTGATTGCTAGTGCTAGGAGATTCAACTTTTGAGATTGAGACCTTTAGAAATATGTTTCGTGAAAAACTACTTCTAATTCTATTTTCATAAGACTATCCGGTAATAAACAGTGGAAGATATACTAATTCATAAAATTTTAATCAGATTAATTCGAATCAGTAATCATGAGTGCTAGAGGACGTGGGGGTGGTAGAGGCCGGGGTGTTGAGGTGGGACCCTTGGAATCAGGACATGGGCCGGAAGGTGAAGTGCCAACATCACCAGTAGCGGAAGCAGGGTCTTAAGACCGAACTGGAGGGGACGATGCTTTGTTCCAAGCTATACTGCGTGTTTTGGAGAGGGTTGCTGGAGCAAGCACGGGATTAGTGGCTCGAAAATCTATTACTGAGCGACTTCGAGCAAATGCGGCCGAGATATTTAGGGGTATTTCTAGTGTGGCTCCAAACATAGCGGAGTATTGGCTGGAAGTAGTCGAGCGAATTATGGATGATTTGGACTGCACGGTAGAGGAAAAGCTGAAAGGAGTAGTGTCCCTCCTTCGGGATGAGGAATACCAGTGGTGGCTCACGGTAAGGGATGGTACACCAGCAGATTGTATTACCTGGGACTTTTTTAAGACAACATTCCAGGGGAAGTATGTTGAGGCAAGTTATGTGGACGATTAGAGGAAGGCATTTTTAAACTTGGTCCAGGGGAATAAGTCGGTGGCTGACTATGAGGCAGAGTTCCTGCGTTTAAGCCGCTATGCTCGGGGTATCGTCGCAATTGATTACGAGCGTTGCGTACGGTTTGAGGATGGTCTGAGGGACGAGCTGCGGGTACTGATAGCTCCGCAACGGGAAAGAGAGTTTCCTATTCTGGTTGAGAAGGAAAAAATAGCCAAAGAGGTGAGGCGGTCTGAGAGGCAGAATCAGGATAAGGTAGGGGTAGGAATAAGAGAAATTTCAAGACGTCAGGATCTGCTGGAGGTTTCCAAAAGAGGCCTAGATTTGATGGGCTGGGTCGAGTTGCGATGCCTGTTGCCGTTGGTCGGCCTTAACCGTGTGCTCGATGTGGGAATTTTCATTCGGGAGAGTGTTGGGTAAGAAATAGAGGATGCTTCAGGTGTAGATCTATGGATCATTGGATAAGGGACTGTCCATAAGGGGAAGACAAGGCGCGGTCGGTAGGTCAAGGTTATGCACAGTCCGAAAGAGGTGGGCAGCAGCCACCAAGAGGTCATGGTCCAGTTAGAGGAGGAAATGGTTTTGGTTTAGGGCGTGGAGCACTGAGCAGAGGTGTTGGAAGTATAGATGCATGACAGCCTTGTTTTATGCAGCTAGACGTCGAGAGGATGGCGATGCACCGGACGTCATAACTGGTACGTTTCTTATATTTGGTGTACCCTATACAGCTTTGATAGATATTGGGTTTGCAGATTCATATGTTGCTAGTACTGTGTCTGGGACTTTGAGTATAGTATCTGAGATTGCTTCTAGAGAAATGACTGTGATTAGCCCTTTAGGACAATCAGTAGTGGTGAACAAATTGTTTAGGAATGTGCCTTTAGAAGTTCAAGGGGTAGTGTTTCTGGCAGACTTGATGGAATTGTCGTTCGGTGAGTTTGACTTGATTTTATGCATGGACTAGTTAGTTAAGTATCGAGCAAACTTGGATTGTGCTGCTAAGCACATGATATTAAAGACTCTCGAGGATAAGGAGGTGCTAGTGATAGGTGAGAGAAGGAATTACCTGTCGAACGTGGTGTCCGCTTTAAAGGCTGAAAGGATGGTGCGAAAAGGGTGTGAGGCGTTCTTAGCTTTCATCAGTGCTTTGGAGGCCAAAGAATTGTCTGTAAGGGATGTTAGAACGGTGAAAGAGTTCTTGGATGTCTTTCCAGAAGAGCTTCCAGGGTTACCTCCGGATCGCGAGGTGGAGTTCGACATTGATCTACTGCCGGGAACAGCTACGGTGTCCGTTGCCCCATATAGGATGGCGTCGAAGGAGCTGGTAGAACTTAAAGCTCAGATTCAGGAATTGTTGGACCGTGGTTTTATCCGACCGAGTGTGTCACCTTGGGGAGCATCGGTGTTGTTTGTTAAGAAAAAGGATGGGTCGATGCGGATGTACATTAACTACAGGCAATTGACAAAGTTGACGATTAAGAACAAATATCCTTTGCCAAGGATTGACAACCTGTTTGATCAGCTGCGATGCGGTTCGGTCTTCTCCAAGATAGATTTGAGGTCAGGGTATGATCAGTTAAAGGTCAAGGAGGTGGATATTCATAAGACTACTTTTCAAACTCGTTATGGTCACTACGAGTTCTTAGTGATGCCGTTCGGGTTGACGAATGCACCAGCTGTACTTATGTATATGATGAACCGGGTATTCTAACCCTACCTGGATCGGTTTGTCATTGTGTTCATAGACGATATCCTAGTATATTCAAGGACTGAGGAGGAGCGTGATTTGCACCTTCGGATAGTTTTGCAGTTTTTGAGAAAGAAGCAACTATATGCCAAATTCAGCAAGTGTGAATTTTGGTTGAGGGAAGTTACCTTTTTGGGGCATGTTGTGTCTGCCGAGGGGATTAGGGTTAATCCCCGAAAGATTGAAGCTATTTTGGATTGGAAACTACTGAAGTCAATAGCTGAAATTCGAAGTTTCCTTGGGTTAGCTAGGTACTACAGAAGGTCGTTGAGGGATTCTCGTTGATTGCTGCACCATTAACCAAGTTATTACGGAAAAGGGCACTATTTGTGTGGACTGAAATAACAGGAAAGCTTTGAGAAGTTGAAGAGGATTTTGACGGAGGCACCAGTGTTGATTCAGCCTGAGGCTGGAAAGGAGTTTGTTATCTATTGTGATGCATCACACACAGGCTTAGGATGTGTGTTGATGCAAGAAGGGAATGCGATAGGGTATGCGTCTCGACAATTAAGAACACATGAAGTGAATTATCCCACTCATGATTTACAGTTAGTTACAGTAGTGTTCGCCCTGAAGATTTAAAGACACTACTTGTATGGAGAGAAGTCAATTATCTACACCGATCATAAGAGCCTGAAATATCTCCTTACCCAGAAGGAGTTGAATTTAAGGTAGCGGAGGTGGATTGAATTGTTTAAAGACTATGACTGCTCGATTGAGTATCACCCGGGTAATGCTAATGTAGTGGCGGATGCGTTGAGCCGTAAGATGATATCGAAATTGAGGGCAATGTTTGCTCATCTCAGTTTGTATGAAGATGGAAGCTTGTTAGCCAAACTTCAAGTGAAGCCGTCATGGGTAAGTCAGATTAAAGAGAAGCATCTGTTAGATGAATTGTTAAGTTCTCGACTTTAGCAAGTGGAAAGGGATAAGGCAGAAGATTTTGGCCTAAACAGTGATGGGGTATTATGCTTTCGGGGAAAGGTTTGTATGCCAAAGGATTCTGAGTTAAGATAGATGATTCTTCAGGAGGCGCATAGTAGCCCATACGCTATGCATCCCGGTGGGAGTAAGATGTATCGAGATTTACGTGAACAGTTTTAGTGGCCAGGTCTGAAGCAAGAAGTTACCGAGTTTGTCAGTAGGTGTTTGACTTGTCAACAGGTGAAGGCAGAGCATCAGTTGCCTTCGGGATTGCTACAGCCAGTGAAGATTCCACTTTCGAAGTGGGAGAGGATAATGATGGATTTTGTTAGTGGGCTACCTCTTATGCCTACTAGGAAAGACTCTGTGTGGATGATTGTCAATCAGTTGATGAAGTCCACTCACTTCATACCGGTTCGTATCGACTACTCATTGTAGAAGTTACCCAAGTTGTTTGTGGCAGAGATTGTGAGGTTACACAGGATACCAGTGTCTATCATATCAGATAGAGACCTTAGGTTTACATCGCGATTTTGGAAGGCATTACATAAAGCGTTGGGTACAAGACTGGATTTCAGCATGGTGTTTCATCCACAGACTGATGGTCATTCAGAAAGGGTAATTCAGATTATGGAAGACATGTTGAGAGGTTGTGTAATGGACTTCAGAGGTAGTTGGGAGGATTTCTTACCGTTGGCAGAATTTGCATACAACAATAGCTATCAATCCAGTATTCAGATGGCAGCCTATGAGGCGTTGTATGGTCGTAGGTGTCGTACTCCTACCTGCTGGACAGAGTTAGGTGAGCGACAGTTGTTGGGTCCGAAATTGGTCTCAGAGACGGAGGAAAAGGTTAAGTTGATTCAAGCTCGGTTGAAGGAAGCTTCCGACAGGCAGAAATCGTACGTAGATATGAAGCGTAAGGAGATAGAGTTCTCAGTGGGTCATCCAGTTTTTCTGAAAGTTTCACCTTAAAAGAAGGTTCTAAGATTTGGACGGAAAGGCAAGTGGAGCCCCAGATTCATCGGGCCTTATCGAGTGTAGAAACGCGTGGGACCAGTAGCTTATCAGCTTGAGTTACCTCTGGAGTTGAATCGGATACATGATGTATTCCATGTTTCAATGATAAGGCGCTATCGTTCGGATCCATCTCACATAGTGTCGATGGAGGAAATTGAAGTAAGACCTGATCTGTCTTTTGAAGAAGAACCAGTGCAGATCTTGGATCGAGATGTCATGGTGTTGAGAAGGAAGTCAGTTCCTTTGGTCAAGGTGTTATGGCGTAATCACGGTACAGAGGAAGCCACGTGGGAGCCAGAAGATGTGATGCGACAGCAATACCCTCACCTCTTTTGACCAGGTAAATATCGTGGCCGAAATTTCTTTAAGGGGGTAGAACTGTAACATCCTAGAATTAGGAGTTCGCATTTTGGTGCTATTTTATGTGATGGACTTCTGTTGCTTGTTATTTAGGTGTGTTTGGGGGTCCTGGGGAGGCTCGGGTTCAAGCCAGAGCATTGATAAAATTTTGGTTTTTGGGCATAAGGGGGGAAAGCTAGGGGAAGCAGGCTTTAAGAATATTTATGTGTGTTTGTTGACACAAAAAGAAGTGTGGTGTGGTGGCAGGGTGACGTCACTTAAGGATCAAGGGAGTGGCGTCACAAGGGAGCAAGAGGGGGAAGGAGTTCGAGTCTCATCTGCTGCATTGTGGAGCTTTAATTTTTGTGCTCAAGGTGGGGAAGAGGTGGCATTCTGCTGGGACTCTACCTAGGTGGTTGTTGAATGAGTCAACAAATTCAAATGGATGGACAAGAGAGCTTGGGGGAGTTTGCATAGGTCAAACAATTCAAGTTGGTGGATGGTGAATGAATGGAGGAGAAAATCGTGGAAGGGGGGAGAGAAGGAGTGTTTGGCCGAATATGGGTAGTGCTAAGGGAGCATTTTTGATTTTTAGCTAGTAGGGGTGTGTGCCAAATTCTCTTTTGATTACTTAGGCATTTCTTTTTAGCTTGTTCGGTTATAGTGGTGTGGGGAGAGTGTCGTTTCTTGAGAGATCAATTGAGAGGTGATTCTTTTGACTCTTTTGCATTTTGACGTAAATCATTTCAAGTCTTTTGTTGCTCTCCTTGCCGAAACCTTTGGTTGCCATTCTCTTTTTCTCCTTTGTCTCTTCTCATTTTTACTTTTGTGTACATTTTGAGCCGAAACCTTTGTTTTCTTCTATTCATCTTTTTCACCCTTTCTTCACAAAGCTGAAACTCTTTTCTTCTTCTACACTTCTTCTATTTTCTTCATCACTTCTCATCTATTTCTTACTTCACTAGCCAAACCCCTCTTTCACCACTTGTTTTCTCACCTAGCCGAACCTTGCTACTTCTCATCTTTTTCTCTCCATTTGCTTCATTTTCTTTTCTCTTGGTAAACACTTTCTTTTGCCATTGTCGAAATGCCCTAGCCGAACCCTCTTCTAGTCTTTTCTCTTCCTTAGCTGAACATAAAACTCTCTCAAACAGTGATCTTCTGCTCTTAGGCCGAATACTCCTCAGTGCCAAGCTAGCCATTTTGATTTCACGATTGGCAAGAAGGGGACTCGTTGAGCATCTATTGGATTTTGCGATCTTGGTAATCTTTTTTTTCTTTCGTTCTTACATTTTCATAGCCGAAGCGATTACCTTGTTTTAGTGTTAGTTCACAACTAATCTTTTCTGTCCTACTCTCAACATGGCATGTTTGTTTCGGATTAATCTATAGCTGAATCTCTTCAGCCGACTTTAGGATTCCCTTTGGTTTGGTCCATAGCCAAATCTGGTGTGGAACGACTTCTTGTTAACCAAGGTAAGGGGTTTCTCTCTAGTCCTATACGAGTAGTCCCTCTTTCGTTTTACTCTGCCTTAACCCAATCTCTTTGTTAGACAACCATCGTTCTCTTTGAGTACTGATTAAGGTTCTCTTCATGGATGTAACATCCCGAATTAGGGCCTAGTCGGAACAGTGGTTTCGAGATGACAAATTCGACGAGGAAAATTTTATTTTTATTATATTTTTATGGTCTACGATTTCACGAAAAGATTCTGTGAAAATTTCGTTCGAAAATTTCGACGTTTGGGCACTCAATTTAGTCAAAAGAAATTGTAAAAAGTGCAAAAGTTGAGTTCTACATGTTAGAGGTGTCCAATTGTTATGAAATTTTAAATTAGAGGTCCTTAAATGATAATTAGACCATTGGTTAATTTGGTGGACAAAAATGGACATGGATGGGTATGTTTCAAAAGATTTTTTTTAAGGGGCATTTTGGTAATTTAATGAATTAAATGAATTAAAAACAAAATTTAAATGCCAAATATGTCCATCTTCTTCATTAAGAGGAAATTACAAGGGTTTTCCATAGCTAGGGTTTGTTTCAAGCTTCCAAGCTCCATAGTAAGTGATTCCAAGCCCCGTTTTTAATGTTCTTTATGTTTTTGGAATCCAGTAACTTGGTTTAACTTATTCTAGCAATAATGTAACCTAGGGTTCATATTTGGAAAAATACCCATAGGTGAAATGTGTTTATTTTGATGTTTTATGATAGGATATGAAGGCTGAAATTATGTTAAACAACTTTTGCTAAGCGATTTTACGTGAAAACGAGTAAAATGACATAATCGGTAAAAATACCTAATGTTCATAAGTACATGTTAGAGTGAGAATTTGATGTTGCTATAGAAGGGAAGAATGTTCAGCATGTTATAAAACATAATAATAAGGGATGAAGTTTAATTTTCGAGCCTAGGGGCAAAATTGTAATTATGCAAAAGTTTAGGGGCAGAGTTGTAATTTTGCCAAAGTTTGATTTAGGGATTGCTTTGAGTAGTACATTAATTAAATAAGTGAAATGTGATGTTTTAGACCCTGAAAAACAAGATTTTAATCTAGAACTGGAGGAAAATTGAAAAATCGGGAAAGGTTGTAAAATGACCGTTTCGGCATTCGAGGTAAGTTGGTGTGTAAATAATAATGCAATAATGTCGTAATGTATGTTTGAAACCTAAATTGTGGTATTAAATTGATTTTGCTGAATTACATGTTTTGTATATTATGTTGGTGAATTGATTTAATAATAATGTTTATGATAAAAGGTGACATAGGTGACATGGAAAATGGGTCGAAATGTTGTGCTTAAAGGTGTTTTCTATGACTATGGTTATTATGTGAAATGGAAAGTTGATATGTAAATAATGCGTTTATTTTACTTGTTGAATAATTATTTTGCTAGATATTATGGAAATCATTGGGTGATAACTATAATATGAAAATGTATGGAATGTGAAATTCTCGATTGAACTTTCAGAAAATCGAGAGATACGGACAATATGTAGCTAGGTCACATGAGCGATAAGGGACCTTCACCGTGTGCACAAGAAAGCTACGAGATGGCAAAATTTGATATGTAGCTAGGCCACATGGATGATAAGGGACTTTCACCATGTGTACAAGAAAGCTACGGGATAATAATTTCATATGTAACTAGGTCACATGTGTAATACTGTGTGTATACCATGTGTACAAGAAAGTTACGGGTAATGAGTAGCTAGGTCACATGAGTGGTTCCTAGAGTTGGACACCATGTAGACAAGAAAGCTACAAGATGTAATGGTTAGGTCACATGGGTGATAAGAGACCTTCACCATGTGTACAAGAAAGCCAAGTTATAGGTAGGTGGAGCTATGTGCTGAGACCACAGAGTATCGGGTGTTTTTCGAAGGGGTTAAACGAGATAAATTACTAATGGTGATTGGTACGATCATGTTATGAATAAGTGCAAGAGTGAATGTGATCAATTGAGAAATGTGGCAAATGTACGTGTGAGCAAGGGTGCATGTGACTATGTGTATATGTGTATAATGTGTTTGATATGTGATACGTGATTAAAATTGTGGTAAGGCTGATATGGTGTAAGCGCCATTATGAGTACCTTTAAATATTGGTGATGATTATTCATTTGTATGGCTAGTATTGAACATGCTTGGTGTTATGTGTGCATATATGGAAGTAATATAAAGAAAACATGGGAGAGTAAAATTTTTAGTAAAATAGATTGAAACAGCACCAGTTACATGATTTTGAAAAATCACCATAAATAGTAGAAATTTAATGTTGGATCAGATATTGATTTAAAGCTTATTGAGTCTATTTTTATATAAAAGAAACAAAGAAAGCAAAGGATTCGTATATTTTGAGATATTTGAATTTCTGTGAGACTGGTTCAGAATGGTTACGTGATCCCCTGTTCTGCCCTAGAAAAATCATTAAAAATTGTAAAAAAATAATTGTGGGATATAATTTACATGCCTGAAATCCTGAATGAGTCTATTTTCTAATGAACTAAATAATAAGGTCATATGAACTCTGTACGAGGAGAAAATTGATTTGTAGTGAAGAGAGATCAGAATAGTTGAATAGTAAAATAGGGGAATCTTTAATGAATAAACTTTATTGATTGGCTAAACCAAAAAGTTTGGAAATTTTATGGTAAGACGATATATGAGTTTGGTTTCATGGAAAATTAACGGATCTTAATTTGGAGTTCTGTAGCTCCAAATATAAATAATTTAATGACTATAACTCAAGAAAACAACTTAACTGGAATTTGAATAAATAGGAAGAATATGAAAACAACATGTTATCACATTGCTTATTAGTTTCATGTGAGCTTACTAAGCGTAAAGCTTACTCCCTCATTTCCATTTCTTTTAGTTTTGTCAAGTCAGCTCAAGGTTGGAGATCGTCGGAGGTAGTATCACACTATCGGGCCATTATCCTTGGAGTATTGGCATGTGTATGTTAAATGTTTTCAATTGAGTGGCATGTATAGGGACTTAGTTTTTTTTTTTATTGATGTTGTTGTGATTAGCCAAATGTATTGGCTTATATTGATTTGTTGATTATACCCATGAGATGTGGCTTATAATGATTTTGGCCTGTAAGCCTATTTTGTCCATGCATGTGCTTGAAAAGTTTTAATTTTGGGCAAAATTTGGTAACCCGGTTTTTTATGATTGTGAATGTTCAAGTCCAGTAATGCCTCGAACCCTGTCCTGGAGTTGGACACGGGTGAGGGGTGTTACAATGGATGCAAGTGCTAGCCAATCTAAGGAAGGGAGTGGACTCGTAGTCTCTACTCCTAAGTTCAAACGGCATGCTGTGTCGGCGGTTCGAGACTTTCCGCCGGGGTGTGGTAGAGAGCCAACATCCGTTTGGGATAGGCAGATAGTGGTTATTCCCGCTAGTGAGAGTAGTAACAATCAAGAGTGTCTAGTTCTTCACGTATTCAGGTGTGTAATTCTCACATCGTAGTTTGTTTGATTATTAATGAGCATGTGAATTGTTTAAAAGCCGAAACATCGGTAACGGCTGTTAAGTTACCCTTGGGGAGGGGGTAAAATCAGAGATGCCAGGTTAGTTACCTCTTGATTATGTTATGTAAATATTTTATCATGAATATATGTATGCCCTGATATTTCGATTTACATTGACACATATTGCATTCATTATATTATGAGTATATGTTGCATGGGATTGGGATATGAAACTGATTGAAAGGGGAAGAGCATATCAGTGCTTTGGTACCATAGTGGTTTGGTACCACATATATCAGTGACCCTGTCACATTATTTCAGTAGTTTGGTACAACATATACATATATATCAGTGACTCTATCATAGTGGTTTGGTACCACATTGGCTTGATGCCACAGGTGTTTGGCTGGTTCAGGTGATGTAGAAGATGGAATACTAGGTCGGGCTCGGTTACATTGCATACACTTTTTTTTAATATGCCATGTTGTGAGGGCTAAGGCCCAATGTGCTTCTATGGGCTTAGGCCCAGAATGCGTTCGTAAGGGGAATTACACATTGAGTCTTGGTGACTCACCCCTCTGCTTAATCTTGAAGGTAATCCCTAGTTCGAGGTTTTGGAGCCAAGGAGGACTCTGAGGTGGCCATGCAATATTTCTTTCGTAAACTTCGTTTTCCTTATTTAAACTTATTTTTAATTTGGGAGTATGTTACGTGATAATGCCTCCAGGATTTTAAATTTGGTTTTTGGTTTATTGCGATTATTATATATTACGAAATGCCAAATACAGAGTTTTTCCATAAAATATAAACAATCATTTTTTTCCAAAATGTTAACAAATGGATAACAAGTAGATAAATAAGTAACCTCGGAAATTTTCTTGGAACTTCAAATAATGTTTTCAAAATGTCAAGTTTCTGCCACCAGTTTCCATTTTTCGTATCACAAAACCTATTTTCGACTGTTAGTATAATTAATAAAAATTTGCAAGGAAACTTTAAAACTGAATTTGATTTTCAAAATGTTAACACAACGTGAAGTATTCTTTTTTTTTTAAATTTCAAGGTTCTTTAAAACTATCTTTCCATGTGACATACCAGATTCGGTCGTAGCATTTAGACCGGGTTTGGGGTGTTACAAGTGGTCATGCAGAGCATCTGAGGATTGTCTTACAGATTTTGAGAGACAAGCAGTTATATGCTAAATTTAGTAAGAGCGAGTTTTGGCTTTGAGAGGTTGAATTCTTAGGACACATTGTGTCAGGTGAGGGTATTAGAGTTGATCTGAGAAAGGTCTTGGCTATTGTGGGGTGGAAACTGTCGAGGAACGTGTCGTAAGTTAGAAGCTTTTTAGGTTTAGCGGGGTACTATAGGCGGTTCGTGAAGGGATTCTCTATGATTGCTACTCCGATGACGAAACTATTACACAAGGATGTTAAGTTTGAATGGACTAAAAAATACCAACAGAGTTTTGAAAGATTGAAAACGCTGTTGACAGAGGCACCAATTTTGGTACAACCTGAGTCGGGAAAAGAGTTTGCGGTCTACAGTGACGTGTCGTTAAATGGTCTCGGTTTTGTGTTGATGCAAGAGGGTAAGGTAGTCGCTTACGCCTCAAGGTAGCTAAAACCACATGAGAAGAATTATCCGACTCATGACCTGGAGTTGGCCACAATTATTTTCGCGTTAAAGATCTGGCGACATTACTTATATGGTGAGAAGTGCTGAATCTTCATGGATCATAAGAGTTTGAAGTAGTTGATGAATCAAAATGAGTTAAATTTACGACAATGACGGTGACTTGAATTATTGAAGGACTATGAGCTAGTGATCGATTATCACCTGGGGAAAGCGAATGTAGTTGCAGATGCTTTAAGTAGAAAATCCTTGTATGCTTTGAGAGCTATGAGCACGAGTTTGTCATTGTTTGGAGATGGTGCTATACTGGCCAAGTTGAGAGCTAGACCACTATTTGTTTAACGAATATGGGAGGCTCAAAAGAATGATAGCGAAATACTAGCTAAAAGAGCTAAGTGTGAATCAGGGACTAATTCTGAATTCTGGGTGAGTTTGGATGGTTACTTAATGTTCCATGATAGAATTTGTGTACCCAAAGATGACGAGTTGATCCGAGAAATTTTACAAGAAGCACATAGTAGTTATTTGTCAGTACACCCGGGCAGTACGAAAATGTACAATTATCTGAAGAAATTCTACTGGTGGCCGGGAATGAAAAGAGACATCTCAAAGTATGTAACAAGATGTCTGATTTGTCAACAAGTGAAAGCTGAGCATCAAGCACCTTCGAGATTACTTTAGCCAGTGATGGTTCCTAAGTGGAAGTGGGATCGGATTACTATGGATTTTGTTACGGGCTTGCCTATGACTCCGAAGAAGAGAGATGCAGTGTGGGTTATTGTTAATAGATTAACGAAGTCGGCCCACTTTATACCTGTGCGTATTGATTATTCACTAGAGAAGTTAGCTGAGTTGTATATTGCAGAGGTAGTAAGATTACATGGAGTGCCTGTATCTATTATCTCGGACAGAGACCCGAGATTTTCTTCGAGGTTTTGGAAGAAGTTATAGGAGGCCTTGGGTACTAGGTTGAATTTCAGTACTGCATTCTATTGTCAAACTGATGGTCAGTTAGAGAGAGTAATCCAAGTTCTTGAGGATATGCTCTGATGCTGTGTGTTAGAGTTTGAAGGTAGTTGGGAAAGATACCTACCCTTGGTCGAATTTGCTTACAACAATAGTTATCAGTCGAGCATACGGATGGCACCGTATGAAGCCTTATATGGTCGAAAATGTCGAACTCCCTTGTATTGGACCGAGGTGAGTGAGAAGCAAATTCATGGGATTGATTTAGTTAAAGAGACTGAGGAGAAGGTGAAAGTGATCCAAGATAGTCTGAAGGCTGCTTCGGACCGACAAAAGTCTTACGCGGATTTGAAAAGAAGAGAAATTGAGTTCCAAGTGGGCTACAAGGTATTTCCGAAAGTGTCGCCGTGGAAGAAAATATTGAGATTTGGTCGAAAGGGTAAATTGAGTCCGAGATTCATAGGGCCGTATGAGATTACTAAAAGGATTGGGCCTGAGGCATATCGGTTGGCTTTACCGGTAGAGTTAGAGGAAATTCACAATGTGTTCCATGTGTCAATGTTAAGGCATTATCGTTCCGATCCTTCGCATGTGATTCCCCCAACAGAAATTGAAATACGACCGGATATGACATATGAGGAAGAACCGATTAAAATCTTGGCTTGAGAAGTAAAACAATTGAGGAATAAGGACATAGCCTTAGTAAAAGTGTTGTGGCAAAAACACGGTGTAGAAAAGGCTACGTGGGAACCGGAGGAAGCCATGAGAGAGCAATATTCAAACCTCTTTATTGGTAAGATTTTTGAGGGCGAAGATCCCTAAAGGGGGAGAGTTGAAATAGCCCAGTTTTGGGGCTAGTTAGAATAGTGGTTATGAGACCACTAAATTGAGGTCGAGGAAAATTATTTTGATGTTATTTTATGTGTTGTAGCATAATTATATGGATGCATGAAAATTTTGGTGTTCTAATTTGAGTGATAGCATGCTTAATTGCGAAAAAGGACTAAATTACATAAAGTACAAAAGTTCTATTTTATAAGGTAGAGGTACCTAATAGCTGTAGAATGTAAATTGGAGGATTTTAAAGTGCAAATAGGCCATTTATCTAGTGATGGCTGGCCATATAGGAGCTAGGGAAGCAAAATTTTAATGTTGGTCAAATTTGGTGAGAATTAGGTGATAGAAATGAATAAAATAAGTTGACTAAAGGAAGCTATCATCTTTCACTATTCATCACCCCCTCTACTACCAAAGATTTTAGCAAGTTTGAGCGTTTGAAAGCTTGAAAATTTCAGCCACATCTCATCCTTGCAAGTAAGTATTTTTTGAGGTTTTTCTTAATGATTTTTGTACTTTAGGAGTCCCCAAAGCTTAAGCTAGCTATTGAGGGGACTAATTTGTGATATGGTTGAAAGTCTAGGGACTTACCATGGGAGATATTATGTTGATAGCTGAGTTTTTATGGAAGAAAATGAATGCTAGGAAGATGAGAAATAACTTTTGTGAAAGGTGTTATCATGAAAACACCTAAATAGGACTTAAATGCATAGAAAGAATTTTTGTCATAAATGCATGAAATGGTGAGAATGGTGAGTAGTTGTAAGAGAAATAAATGTTCAGCTAGGCTTATTTGTTAAGAAAATGTGATGAAAAATGAATTACGAGCCTAGGGGAAAAATTGTAATTTTGACAAAATACAAGGGCAACATGGTCACTTTTGCCCAAGTGCGGATTTTAATGCATTATGATCATAGAATGATCTAAACGAATTGAATTTCCTTGTTATAGACCAAGAAGAGCGTGGAGTCAACCTTGACCGTGGAAAAGGCAAGGTGACGGATTAAGTCGTTGGTTAACACTTTTTGCACCGAGGTAAGTTTATGTGTAAGCAATATATATTTTTGCAAACATTATGTTGCTAATTAGAGTATGGCATGATTGAGAACATATGTGGTACTAGTAGACTGAATGTGATAGGCATTGAATAATTATCGTATGAATGAGGAAATAATCATGTGAATGTGTAATGACGACACTTAATGGTGGGTTGTGTGCGATACCACCTAACTAATCCTTTTGTGGGCTGTGTGTGATACCACCATAACAAATCTTTTGGTGGGCTGTGTGCGATACCACCGTAACTAATCTTTTGGTGGGCTATGTGCGATACCATCCTAATAAAGACTGATGGTGGGCTAAGTGCGAAACCACCGAGTAATTTGACTTTGAGTATTGGATTTAAATATAGTGATGAGTTGTATTATGTGACCTTATGATGCTAAGTGCAGGGGAACTGTTAATGAATGTATGCATTATGCTTATGATGTGGTTGGAATGTGTGAATCGAGAAAATGAGTAAGCATGATCATGAATGTAGATTGTTTCTTGCTTAGTATATAATGTTATGAAATTGTTTAATACATGTTAAATTGCTTATATTGTTTATACATAAACTTACTAAGCTTAAAGCTTACTCACCTTTCTTTCCCTTGTTTTATAGAGCTTAAGAGCCGAGTTGGAATACGCTGATAACCAGGAGACCACCCACACTATTAGTTCTTCTCGGTATACCTAGACTTAATGATTTTCTAAATGGCATGTATAGGTGCTAGACTAGTTGGATTATTTTGTTATTTTGGCCTAAGGTGTATTGGCTCTTGTTAAGACATTAATTTTGTAAATTTCCATGAATGATGGCTCACCTTACCATTTATGAAATTACAAAGGTATCTATGGGATTTCATGTTGAGGTTATGAGATGTTTATTAGTATGCTGAATGGGTTCATGTAGTGTAAGCTATAGGGGTGCAAAGAGCTTGGCAAACAGCCCCGTTCTTGTCCACATGGGTAGGCACACGGGAGTGTGTCTAGGCCTGTGTGACATACGATCGAGCCATGGGTGTGTGTCCAGACCGTGTGAAGTCTGTAGCTTGAAATATGAATTTGAATTGTCACACGGTTGAAGCACACGGGCGTGCTCAGGCTGTGGGGAAATAGTCAGAGGCGACCATGGACCAGCCATATGGGCGTGTGTCCAGGTCGTGTGACCCAAGTCAGGCTCGCCCACGGGGTTCAAACACGGGCGTGTGACTAGGCTTCGAGATCGTGCGTGTGAAGTTAGTATTCACCACGGTTGTGGAGCATGGGCGTGTGTGTCTACACACGGGTGTGTCTCTTTTACACGGGCGTGTGATCCCTGTATAGAAAAAATTTCAAAGGTTGAAAAAGTTCCGGTATAGTCTCGAAAGTCTTCGTGTGTATGAGTGAGGTCTCGTAAGTCGAGAATGAGGTTGTTAAGGCGACTAGAGAGAGTAGTCATGATGGTCTAAGTGGCAATTATGAGGACTTTATTAAGGTAACACCTTGAGCCTGGTTCCGGCGTTGAACACGGGTAAGGGGTGTTACACGTGTGTCCCCTACACCTTAAATTTGAGAAAAATAGAATGCTCAGGATTGAGCACACGGGAAGAGACACAGGCGTGTGTCTCAACCGTGTGAGAGACATGACAGTGAACGCTAGAGTGTGCCTTGGCCGTGTTAAACCTGCACCTAATTCGAATTGAATTAATTAACCACGTGTCTTAGCACATAGGTGTGTTGCATGGCCGTGTGGCATAAGTCATTAAGCTACCTAATTTCGAACACGGCCTGCAGCACGGGCGTATCCTAGGGTCAGATGGGCGTGTGAGCCCTGCATCTTGGAAAATTTTTACAATGTCACGAAAAATTCTTAGAGTTTCCAATTAAGTCTTGACTTGATTCTAATGTTCGTATTGGGCCTCGAGGGTCCATCTGAGAGACGTTACGAATGATTTCAGAAAGAGTATAGTGATTGACATGATTTATCTGTAAATGTTTCTGAATGTTTCGATAATGCTCCGAAATCCTGTTCCTACAACGGACACAGGTTAGGGGTGTTACATTTAGTGGTATTAGAGCTACGGTTTAGCCGGTTCTCGGATTGAACGTAACATACGTGGAGTCTAGAAATACATGCCATTATTTAACCTGTGATAGTGTGATATCTCCCGAATCTAATGAAAATTGTTTTACAAATAGACAGAGATGCTTTCTAATCGAGCTAATTATGATGACTTCGAAAGAGATACTCAAGTATCTGAGTAAAATGTTACTGATGATGAAATAGAATTCGAAAAGGTATGGATAATTTTTTTATAGTGAACATGTTAATGGTACACGTTAAGTGATATGTCTGTATTTAGAAAAGTTAATTTTTGAGGCTTACGATCTCCACCCCTTTACCAGTATAGTGTTATACAATGAAATTCACAAGATTTATATGGATTAAACTCATGAACGTGGAACTGAAGAGCTCAAAGGCTGAATGACTAATGATATAGTTAGAATGAGAATGGGTTAGTAAGTAAAGACGATATTAAAAGAGATATTAGATTTTTCTGAAGATTATTCTGAATATGTGAAGTCATTGTTAAGGAAGAAGTTATTCATGAGTAATTAACTTATCCAGATATGATAATTACAGAATGGATTAGCCAAAAATTCTTCCGAATTGACTCTTTTAGTGAACTGAATAATGTAAGATTATTGACGACTTTATTAGTTAGTGGAATAGTGATGAATTTGCAAGGATATTTGAATACACCTGTTATAATTAAGTATATTACAACAATCTCTTCTGGGTATTCTATATGTTCTGTTATTTTTAGAGGCATACGAAATTGTGCATGTACAAATGCAATATTATCGTATTGAAAGACTAGTAAATTATGATAAATGAAATTACTGAAAGTATGGTTGATTCATGAGCGATATTGATCTATTTTACTTGGGTTGCTAATTCATCATGAATGATATAAGATTTGAGGTAAGATTCAGGTGATGTTATTTTCTACTTCTACTGATTGAAGACCTGAATTGCGAATGTGCAATTATATTGTCTTTATCATAGTTGTTTCTACTAAGTATGTGTGACATTACACTTCTGAATTTTCTCTGAGATATAATCAATCTCTTTATTATTCAAACATGGTTTATCTGTTAAAGATATTCATTGGCCAAAAGTAATTACATTTATTATCATTATAAATATTGACTCGATCATGAAGTCTGATGATAGACATCACAGATTATAGAAATTGTATTATTGCATTGGTTATTATTGGGGCCACTTTCACTTCTCCCTCTTATAAATTAAGGTACACTATTGATATTGAAGTGTTGCTTTATCTATATAGATGAAATGTAGGTCATAATATAGCACTATGGTTTTGAATCTATTTGATGGTTATGGCTTTGGAAAATAACTCAAAGCTTCAATGTTAGCAATTGAAATAGCTACACTGATGATCCAATTATTACAGAAAAGAGTTAAGATTTGAATGGATCGATAAATATCAGTAAAGTTTTGACCAGTTGGAAGCTCTGTTGACCGAAGTATTAATCCTGGTTCAGCTAGAATCAGATAAGGAGTTTGTTATTAGAGTGATGTATTATTGAATAGGATTAGTGTAATATCCTAAAAATGGGGATTTGGCATTTTTGTGTTATTGCATGTGTTGTGCTTGATAATCTTGTTATTTGGGTGTGTTCGGGGGTCCTAGGGAGGCTCGGGTTCGAGCCCAGGTCCTGGTGAAATTTTGGTGTTGGGCGCTTTTGTGAGGTGAGCTAGTGGAGGCAGGACTTAAGTGTAATTAATTGTATTTTAATAACACAATATGAGCATATGGCCTTGTGGTGTTGGCGTCACTTATGAAAGAAGGAAGGTGGAGTTCGAATCCCACAAACAGCAGATTGGAAGGTTTTATTTTTGTGCTCAGGCAAGGGAGGTGGCTGAATGGAGATAAAACTCTGTAGGAGAGAGCGAAGACTGGGTCAAATAACTTGAATGGGTGATGGAGAGTGTATGGGGGAGTAAAGCAAGGAGTAAATCAAAGGATATGGGAGTGTGGCGATAGTTGGCCGAAAATGGGAAGTGCATGGGGGTGAGAATTTCGGCTAGAGTGGAGAGTAAGGTAGCAAATTCGGCATTGGGTGTGTAGCTTAGGGAGAAAATTGGAAACCTCTTGTTGTGTGTCGAAATTCTCTACTAACTCTTAGTTTTTCTTTTTTTTTTTCATTTTCGGCTTTTGCTCTTTTTACATTCTGGTATTTCTATTCAAGTGTTTCAGATTTTCCCTTTGGCATTTTTTTTCTTTTCTCCTCTTCGTGCGTTTCCTTTCTTCTTGTTCTATCGTTGGAAACTGGCCACTTGTGCAATTCTTGTTCAACCTTCATGCCTTTCAATTGTTTTTCTTCTCAATAGCCGAACCCCCTACCTCTTTTCTTCTAGTTTTCAACAAGCTTTCTACATTTCTACTTGTTTTGGATTCTTCATTTTGGTTAACCTCTTAGCTGAATCTTGGTGGTGGTGGTAGCTGAAGCTTGTCATTCCATTCGGTTTATCCTTGGTAGTTAGGTAATGGTTCTTCTTCTTCCACTTACTCTCGTTCTCTTTCTCTTGCCTCTGCTTAAGCCGAACGTAACCACCTTTTTGGCCTTGAATCTTTTGTGTTCTCTTTTGGGATAGGACCGAATCCTTCAGAGTGCAACTCGAAACATGTTGGTTCAATCTGCTTCGAAATCTCACCTTCTTGTTGGTAATGGTGGGGATGATCGTTTAGGGGTGTTATGTAATATCCTGAATTAATGGGCCTATGCGTTTAGTGTGTGGATATGTTTAATGTGTTAGTTTAACTGTTAGGGGTCCAAATTGGGCTCAGGATGTGGTCAAGGCCTTGGTTAAATTTTTGTTTGGGCACTATAGGGTTTAAAAGGTGGTATCTGTGTTTAAAATATCAAAACGGGCTTGTGGCCCAGTGGTCAGTAGCGCCACTTAGGGAGCAAGGAGGTGACGCCACACAATGGAGTAAGGGGCCCAAATTTAAGTTTCATGGAGCCCAATTGTTTTAATTTAAGTTAGCTAATTTTCGGCATTAGGGTTAGGTGGAGTGGACGGCAACAAGGCTCAAAAATAGGAGGATTTATGTGAATGGGATAATGTAGATATTATAGTTGATAATATGGAAGATAAAAGGAGAAAAGATAGGAGCTATCTGCAAGGCTAGGTGTTGGCCGAAATTCCATCACCTAGAGGAAGGAAGAAATCGGTTTCTTTATGGCAAAGGGGTGCCGAAATTTCCCCTACTATTTGATTAGTTGTTAGTTATCAGGAAGGGCATTTTCGGTTTGAAGCAGTAGGTGCCGAAATCTTCTTTAAATAGAGGGGATATCTCTTCAATTCCGGCATTTGGAACCCTATTCTTTCTTCTCATTCTCTATGCCGAAACCCTTAGCCATTCTCTGCAATCTTTTCTTTTGATTTCTTCAAAAGCCGAAACCTCTCACTTCACTTTCTTTTCCATTCTTTTTCCTCTTGGGCTGATTTCTCCATAAAAGCCAGAATCTTCTCTCAAGCGCTAGTCGAATCTTCTCTAGTAAGGTAAGTGTCGACTCTTGTTATTCCTTAAGATCTCTTTCGGTGTTTAGGAGACAACGCCGAATGGCCACTTGGTTTGTTTGAGGCTAATATTTTCTCTCTTCCTGCGTTTTGTGGGGCATTCCGGGATTTGAAGGAAACCTGATCGTTTAGATCTAAAAGCCGGAAGTTGCTAATCTCTAATTTCGAGATTTCAAGGTAAGATTTTCAATTCTCCTTAAGATGATCAATCATTTTCTTCTAGTTGGTCGTGCCTTAACCTAATGTTTCGTTACCAGCCTCTGAACAACACCTTAGGCAGATAACAGCTGTGTTGACTACGGATAGCATCGACGTAGAAAGTTTTGTTCCAACGGTAATCAGGTGTGTAGATCTCTAACACACTAGTTAACTGTAATTTATATGTGTTATGGGCTAAAAAGCTGGAAAGTGGCTGTGTGGACAGTCGAATAAAACCCTAAAAGGGTTAGGCAAAGGATGCCAGGTATGTAATCATAGAAATCTCTATGTGTATCGAAATATATGAAAGCCTGTTTCTTTTTAAGGATGGTATGATGTTTTCAATTTTTTTTCATGTGTGTATGCATGGGGTGGGATTATGATAATGAAGGGGAAGTGCATGATAGGTCACTTGGTGATCGGTGGTTAAACCACAAATTCAATTGTTAGGTCACATAGTGATCGGTGGCTATGCCACCACGTTTAATGATTCCTGATTAATAGGAATAGGTAGTACGGCTGTCGTTATGGTGTGTAGCGGATGGAGGGTTGATTGTAGAAATCCCCAAGGTGTGATGGTTGGTACGGGTTGGTGTGTAGAGGATGGAATTCAAGGATGGGTTCGGCTATTCATCATTCATAATTTTCATGTAAGTATGATTGTTGCCTTTATGTATGGGCCAGAGCTTATAATGTGTTTGTGGGCCTGAGGTCAGTGTGTCCGGGATTTATACACTGAGTCTTGGTGACTCACCCTTTCATTTTCTCTACTCTTTCAGATGAGCAGTAGATCGTAGACATGGGAGCCGAGACAGACTCGAGGGGCCATCAAGTTTTTATCTTTAAAGATTATTTCGGCTTTTCTTCAAGTTTTTAATTTTTGGAATATTTATGTAATAAGGCCTCATGGTTTATATTTCACTACATAGTTTTTAATATTTGCAACTTATGAAATTTTGTCAAGGGTTTAATTATTCAAAATAATAATAATACAAGGTTTTATTTTCAAATGTCACCTATTAATTCAAATATTGTCTAATTAACTTACGATTTTCGAAACCAACAAAGCAAAAGTTTTCAATGTACAACCTATAGCATACCAGATCTGGTCGAAATATATGGGCCGAGTTTGGGGTGTTACATTTGGTATCAGAGCCCAGTTCAAAACTCAGGCTGTGAAAATGGGCCTAGTAATTTTTTGTAAAGTTGATGTGAATTTGGGAAAAAAATGTGTCTTGGATGAAGATATGGCCTTCGAGTCTACCGGCACCCGATCCACGCAGGTAAGTATTCTAACTCTTGATGTGATATATTTGTGGGGTTGATGGGCTTTATGGACATAGACTAGTATGATAGTATTAATGGACCTTAGGCTTAGATAAACAACTCTTCAATTCCATAAGACTTAATCCAACTAAACAAACCCGTGAACGAGTTGATGGGTTAGGGTGTGGCAACATGCATACGCATGTCTAGGATTGGATTCAGGGAGAGCTTGGTATTTAAGCAGTCCTAGTGACTCACCTCCTCTTCGTTGGAATCCTACCTGGTGCGTAGTGACTGTTCACCTTAGTTACGAGGATTTGTTGACGGGCCAAAATCTATAATTAAAACCCGAAAGGGACCAGCCACCCTATTTCACAATAAAAAAAACCCCAAGTTTTGTAAATTTCCAAAAATACACTTGATTTGTGAAAAATTTCCAGAATAATCCAGAATTGCGAAACTACCAAAATTTGTGAAAATTACCGAAACACTCCGGTTGGCAAAATTTTCAAAATACCCTTGGTTTGTGAAAATTTCCAAAACAACTGTAATTTTATAAAATACTCATGTTTTGCAAATTCACCCGAAAACCCCTAGATTTACAAGAGTAACCAGGTTTGCGAAACTAAATTTTCTAAAGTACCCCTGCTTCAAAAGAAAAGAAAACAACAACAACTTCAAAATATCTGGATTTCGAAAAAAACTCGTTTTCCAACATACCTTTGTTTTATAAAAAATGTACCAAAGTACCTCCAATTTGAAAAAAAAATCACCAAGATACTCTAATTTTGAAAATACCCTGTAGGAAAAAACTACGAAAATACCCCTGGGTAGAGAAATGATGAAAAAACTCTTATGCGATGAATGTGAGTGCATGGATGCTATTTGTATGTTGATGTTTGATGATTGAATGTATGTGCTTCCTAGAACTAGGAGATACGAACTTGAGACTGAAACTTGTAGATATAATTGCGAATCCGAAAGAACTACTCTTAAAACTACTTTCCATAAGATTGTTCGTGGTTAATTGATGGAAGAAATTAATAAATCATAAAATTTATAACCAGATAAACGCGAATCGGTAGAATGAGTACAAGGGGTCGTGGACGTCCTGTGCGTGGCCGTGGTAGGGGTAGAATGGCCTTGTCAGAACCAGTAGGATCTGGTCATGGGTTAGGAAACGAGATGCCAGCTGCGGAGGAGGAATTTCAGGATCAGACTGCCGGAGATGACGCGGTATCTCAGGCAATGTTGAGGGTTTTAGAGAGAGTTGTTGGGGCAGGCATGGGCACAGTAGCCCGAAAATCTGTGCCGGAGCGACTTAGAGCCAATGGGGCAGAAGTGTTTGGGGGAATTTCTGGTGTAGCCCCGAGTTCAGCTGAGTATTGGTTGGAGGCGGTGGAACGCATAATGGATGATTTGGATTTGACGGAGGAGGAGAAGTTGAAAGGGGTTGTATCTCTCCTGCGGGATGAAGCATATCAATGGTGGCTTATGGTTAAGCATGGTGCGGTAGCTGACCGTATCACCTGGGATCTCTTCAAAACGGCGTTTCAGAATAGGTACATTGGATCGAGTTATGTGGATGCGCAGCGCAGAGCATTTCTGAATCTGGTTCAAGGGAGTAGGTCAGTGGCTGCGTATGAAGCTGAATTCTTACGCCTTAGCCGATATGCCCGAGGAATGGTGGCCACAGACCATGAACGTTGTGTTCGATTTGAGGATGGTCTGAGGGACGAACTGCGTGTATTGATAGCACCACAGCGGGAGAGGGAATTTGCTATGCTTGTGGAAAAAGCTAAGATAGCTAAGGAGGTAAAGCGGATGGAGAAACTGAATCGAGATAGAGATGGGGGTGGAAGTAAGAGGAATTTTGAATCGTCAGGGGCAGTTGGGCAAACTCAGAAAAGACCTAGGTCAGACGGGCTGAAACGGGATGATAGACCTGCTGCTGCTAGTCAGACACAGAAGTGTGCTCGATGTGGTAAATTCCATGAAGGTGAGTGTTGGGTGGGCAGTGGGAAATGCTTTGGGTGTGGTTCTATGAACCACTAAGTTAGAATCTGTCCACAGTAATGGGGCAGTGAAGTATCCACATGTCAAGAGAATGCACCGCCGGGAAGAGGAGGTCAACAACCACCAAGGGGTCGTGGTCAAGTCAATAGTGGCAATGGCACAGGACATGGTCGTGGAGGTGCAGGTTATGCTGAGGTGAGGCAGCCAGCTTTGGTCTATGCAGCACGTCGCCAAGGGGACGAGGACGCTCTAGATGCGAATACGGGTGCGTACTCTACCATAGTATACTAAGTGTTTTTTTTTTTGGCTTTAGAATTAGAGTGCGCAGTGAAAGCATAGTAGTGAGACTTGGGTAGTACGATTAATAGTTAGTTGGAAATTTCGAGGATAAAATTTTTTTAAGGGGGTAGAACTGTAACATCCTGAATTAATGGGATTATGCGTTTAGTGTGTGGATATGTTTAATGTGTTAATTTAACTGTTACGGGTCCAAATTGGGCTCATGATGTGGTCAAGGCCTTGGTTAAATTTTTGTTTGGGCACTATAGGGTTTAAAAGGTGGTATCTGTGTTTAAAATATCAAAATGGGCTTGTGGCCCAGTGGTCAGTAGCGCCACTTAGGGAGCAAGGAGGTGGCGCCACACAAGGGAGTAAGGGGCCCAAATTTAAGTTTCATGGAGCCCAATTCTTTTAATTTAAGTTAGCTAATTTTCGGCATTAGGGTTAGGTGGAGTGGACGGCAACAAGGCTCAAAAATAGGAGGATTTATGTGAATGGGATAATGTGGATATTATAGTTGATAATATGGAAGATAAAAGGAGAAAAGATAGGAGCTATTTGTAAGGCTAGGTGTTGGCCGAAATTCCATCACCTAGAGGAGGGAAGAAATCAATTTCTTTATGGCAAAGGGGTGCCGAAATTTCCCCTACTATTTGATTAGTTGTTAGTTATCAGGAAGGGCATTTTCGGTTTTAAGCAGCAGGTGCCGAAATCTTCTTTAAATAGAGGGGATATCTCTTCAATTTCGGCATTTGGAACCCTATTCTCTCCTCTCATTCTCTGTGCCGAAACCCTTAGCGATTCTCTGCAATCTTTTCTTTTGATTTCTTCAAAAGCCGAAACCTCTCACTTCACTTTCTATTCCATTCTTTTTCCTCTTGTGCCAATTTCTCTATAAAAGCCAGAATCTTCTCTCAAGTGCTAGTCGAATCTTCTCTAGTAAGGTAAGTGTCGACTCTTCTTATTCCTTAAGATCACTTTCGATTTTTAGGAGACAAGGCCGAATGGCCACTTGGTTTGTTTGAGGCTAATATTTTCTATCTTCCTGCGTTTTGTGCAGGATTCCGGGATTTGAAGGAAACCTGATCGTTTACATCTAAAAGCCGTAAGTCGCTAGTCTCTAATTTCAAGATTTCAAGGTAAGCTTTTCAATTCTCCTTAAGATGATCAATCGTTTTCTTCTCGTTGGTCGTGCCTTAACCTACCAGCTCCTAAACAATACCTTAGGCAGATAACAGCTGTGTTGACTACGGATAGCATCGACGTAGAAAGTTTTGTTCCAACGATAATCAGGTGTGTAAATCTCTAACACAATAGTTAACTATAATTTATATGTGCTATGGGCTAAAAAGCCGGAAAGTGGCTGTATGGACAGTCGAATAAAACCCTAAAAGGGTTAGGCAAAGGATGCCAGGTACGTAATCATATAAATCTCTATGTGTATCGAAATATATGAAAGTCTGTTTCTTTTTAAGGATGGTATGATGTTTTCGATTTTTTTTCATGTGTGTATGTATGGGGTGGGATTATGATAATGAAGGGGAAGTGCATGATAGGTCACTTGGTGGTTGGTGGTTAAACCACAAATTCAAATGTTAGGTCACATAGTGATCAGTGGCTATGCCACGTTTAATGATTCCTAATTAATAGGAATAAGCAGTACTGCTGTCGTTATGGTGTGTAGCGGATAGAGGGTTGATTGTAGAAATCCCCAAGGTGTGATGGTTGGTACGGGTTGGTGTATAGAGGATGGAATTCTAGGATGGGTTGGGCTATTCATCATTCATTATTTTCATGTAATTATGATTGTTGCCTTTATGTATGGGCCGGGGCTTATAATGTGTTTGTGGGCCTTAGGTCAGTGTGTCCGGGATTTATACACTGAGTCTTGGTGACTCACCCTTTCATTTTCTCTACTCTTTCAGATGAGCAGTAGATCGTGGACATGGGAGTCGACACGGACTCGAGGGGCCATCAAGTTTTTATCTTTATAGGTTATTTCGGCTTTTCTTGTAACACCCCAAACCCGGCCTAAACATTACGACCGGATCTGGCATGTCACATGAAAGGAATGTCTAAAAACTGTGCGTTCGTTAAAAAGCTCGTATTCTTTATAGTTGTTGTGAAAAATCGAGTTTAAGTAATTTTGAATAAGAAACGGTTTATTATCATCGTAGGAAAATCCCATATTGATCATATAATAATAAGCAGTAAGCAAATCAAAAGCTAAACCAAATAAAATACCAAAAATACAGTTAAAGTGGCCCTATTACATAACAAAAATCCCAGTTACAAATAAGTTTAACTAAGAGAACGAGTTTACGAGAAAAACATTGTATGGCCACCACAAGTCTGCCTCGGCTCCCAAATCCGCGATCTAACGATTACCTGCAAAATTAACTAAGGGGTGAGTCACCGAGACTCAGTGTGTAAATCCCCATCCAAAAGATGTTAAGCTCGTACACAAATTCATATGCGAATATGCATGTCATGCAACCCATCCAACCTATCCATCCGAAATTCCCAGATCTACCCCGTGTGGTACCAAACTACTGGTGGTGCCAAACCACTGGTGACCCAAAGTCACTGATATCAATATAATTGTGGTGCCAAACCACTGGTGACCCAAAGTCACGAATAATCCATATGTGGGGCCAACCCACGTTGTGATACCAAATCACTGGCGACAATCCCGTTATATCAAATGTGGGGCCAACCCACTGTGGTGCTAAGCCACTGGGACGAGTCGCTATAAGGTGCCAAACCTCTGGTGACCCAAAGTCACAAACATCAATAATCCAAGTGTGGGGCCAACCCACATTGTGATACCAAATCACTGGCGACAATCCCGATATCAACTGTGGGGCCAACCCACTGTGGTGTTAAACCACTGGGACGAGTCGCTATGAGGTGCCAAACCTCTGGTGACCCAAAGTCACGAAATTAATTGTGGTACCAAACCACTGGTGGTGCCAAACCACTGGTGACCCAAAGTCACGGATATCAATCTTCCCCCTCCTCTCATCATACCCATGTCCATGCCATGTTCATCAGTCATAATAATTCGTGTATGCAGTATGCCAAGTATGCAAATCATATATCAAAGATAACGCATGAAATGTATGACCATCATAATCAGAACAACAAATACGATATAACCAAGCTAATCAACCTCTAAAGGGTATAACAGTAATTTTTACCTACCAAGGGCATTTTCGTAATTTACCTTTCAGGGGTATTTTGGTAATTTACCCACTAAGGGTATTTCAGTAATTTCATACCTGAAATGGCCTTTCCGAAGGCCCAATGTTGCCCCGAGCGACTCAACTACCAATTCTGGTCGTACTAGACTATTGGGCCTAAAGCCCAATTCTAGCCCATTCGGGCCCACACACTCGTGTAGCCCACCTAACACAAATCTAGCCACGTATATAAGTTCCACCTAGTCTAGTTCACTATATACTATATCATCATACATTTTACTCAATTGGGCCCACGGGCCCATTGGGCCCACTTCGGCCCATCGCGGCCCAAGCAGCCCCAACCCACAAGAATACTATTGTTGGCCTCAACTATCGCGTCGAAGCCCCACACGTGCGCTCGCATGCTCGTGTGGCTACTATTGCAGTGATCGGCACTTCGGCATTTGCCGCTCTACAACTAGAGTAGAGAGAGTTACACACCTGATAGGACTCTGGTGTTACACCGCGCCGCGCCCACTCCTGTGCCCAAACGCCCTCCAAGATGTGTTTACTCTCCTCCTAGGATGCTCTTTATATAGCTAGCTCTTCACCTTCATTCTTTGTGTCTTTCCGATGTGGGATCCCTTCGTCAGTAGAGTTTAAATTCAACTGAAACTCTTGCCGTCCAATCCGCAAAATAAATACTCCCTTGCTTCTCATGAGATTCGAACCCAGGCTCCCTTGTAGCATAATCCACGCCGCTAACCACTTGGCCACAAGCTCCTCTTGTGTCTTAAACCATGCGCAACTAAATATAAACTATGGGCCAAATTCTAAGATCCATGTAAAAAGAAAATCAAAATGCAAGAGCTAAGACTTGAACCTTGGACCTCCTTCCTTCCTTGTGGCGTCACCCCCTTGCCCCTTATGTGGCGTCACTTTGCCACTACACCACACACTCCACTTGTGTCATTTTCTCCATATTTTATTCTTAAGGCCTACCTGCTAACTTCCAGGGTTTTTTTCACCTAAAACCAAAATTTCCCCAAAGCCAAAGTTTGATCCCAGGACTTCATAGAAGCCCTCTAACCTTCCAAAATCACTTACCTAATAAGTCTAACTTGCATTAATACCGTTCTCTAAAATTTTAAACGCTACTACGCCTAAGGCCCATTGGGCTCAATCTTACTAGGCCCTCGAAGATGTGTTTACTCTCCTCCTAGGATGCTCTTTATATAGATAGTTCTTCACCTTCATTCTTTGTGTCTTTCCGATATGGGATCCCTTCGTCAGTAGAGTTTAAATTCAACTGAAACTCTTGCCGTCCAATCCGCAAAATAAATACTCCCTTGCTTCTCATGAGATTCGAACCCAGGCTCCCTTGTAGCATAATCCACGCCGCTAACCACTTGGCCACAAGCTCCTCTTGTGTCTTAAACCATGCGCAACTAAATATAAACTATGGGCCAAATTCTAAGATCCATGTAAAAAGAAAACCAAAATGCAAGAGTCAAGACTTGAACCTTGGACCTCCTTCCTTCCTTGTGGCGTCACCCCCTTGCCCCTTATGTGGCGTCACTTTGCCACTACACCACACACTCCACTTGTGTCATTTTCTCCATATTTTATTCTTAAGGCCTACCTGCCAACTTCCAGGGTTTTTTTCACCTAAAACCAAAATTTCCCCAAAGCCAAAGTTTGATCCCAAGACTTCATAGAAGCCCTCTAACCTTCCAAAATCACTTACCTAATAAGTCTAACTTACATTAATACCATTCTCTAAAATTTTAAACGCTACTACGCCTAAGGCCCATTGGGCTCAATCCTACTAGGCCCAATTTCAGGATGCTACATTTCTTCAAGTTTTTAATTTTGGGAATATTTATGTAATAAGGCCCCATGGTTTATATTTCACTACATAGTTTTTAATATTTGCAACTTATGAAATTTTGTCAAGGGTTTAATTATTCAAAATAATAATAATACAAGGTTTTATTTTCAAATGTCACCTATTAACTCAAATATTGTCTAATTAACTTACGATTTCTGAAACCAACAAAGCAAAAGTTTTCAATGTACAACCCGTAGCATACCAGTTCTGGTCAAAACGTATGGGTCGGGTTTGGGGTGTTACATGTTAACTCTCTTATTTTGGTTGAAGTCTTTGGGACTGAAATGGGTTTCTTCTCTCATTCTCATTCTCTTATCTTGAATACGCATTACTAATGCAATCTCTTTGCTAGGGACACGAAATTCGGATTAGGAGGAGGTGGGCTGATTCCCCTCTTCAGAAGGGAGGGAAATATTTGTTGGTAAGCTTAACCGGGGCTCTTCTTTTGTCGTCTATTAAGTATTCAAAGATTGGGTTTTTGGCGTACGGGAGGACTAACTGTAACAGATTGTGTCCTTAGGTGCTTCAGAGAGTATTGTGTTTCATTTTCCAAACAGGTGTGTAATCTCACACCGTCACCATGTAGTTTCGTAATACTCTACAGTGTTGGTAAAAACCGAATCACTGTTATCTGCATGATTAATAATCTAGAATGCTGCATGGAATCGAATAACTCGCTTTAATAACCTCAATTTGAAATTTGCTAAAAACATTGTTAACTGGTTGAGTAACCAAAATTCCCTTGGTGGGCCGATTTACCAAAATGCCCTTGGTGGGCCGATTTACCAAAATGCCTAAGAGGGTAAATTACCGAAATACCCCTGGATGTGAAATTACTAAAATACCCTCGCTGGGTTGAATGATTGTTTTACCCTCAATGTTGTCTAGTAACGTGTGTATGTTTACATTACATTTTTATATCTTGATATGTATGCTGCATTTTGTCATGTTGCATGGGGCGTGTTAATGAATGAAGAGCAGTGTAGCCTTGTGGCATAGCCACAATATGTATATATTTACATATACATCAATACATAATTATGACTCCGGTGGCTCAGCCACAAACATTCTGTGAATAGCAGCTTGACTGCAATATTGGTGTGATTGGCAGGGTGGGTTGACTTGATCCCACAGGTGTGATTGGCTGGTCGGGGGTGTGTTGGTTGGATTGGGTTGGGTTGCACTATTTCATTTGCACTTCCATGGTTATAGGGCTCAGGCCCAAATTGATGTCTTATGGGCTCCGGGCCCAGTAATGCCGGTTTAAGGGATTGCACATTGAGTTCTCGTAACTCACCCCTTTTCACTAATCTCGCAGGTAATCCCCAGCGATAGAGGACTTGGAGCCGTGGAGGACTCAGTGGTGGCCATACATAGGAGATTTCATGTGAACCTTAGTAAATTTAGTTTTTACCTTATTATTAAGATTATTTAATTTAGGTGTAATGTTTTGTAATAAGGCCTCTAGATTTAAATTTCCTTTTAAACATGCTTTCCATTATTATTTATTGTTAAATGCTTAATACGGGAGTTTTCTTAAAAGTGTTAACAAACTGGTTTTAAAATATCACGTTTCCGCAAGTTTTCAAATTCGGATTTCATAATCAAAGCAGTTTTTAAAATAATAACAACTTCTTAGAGAATCGGACCTTAAACGAGTCGTATGGTTTTCAAAATAAGTAACGAAACTCAGAATTTTCAAAAGAGGTGCAACATTTCCAACAAACTACTATTCTAAACAATCGCTTAGCTTTTCCAACAGAGATCTAACTTAAGGTTCCAACTTCTTAACAAACACGCGATTAATTTGTTTTTAAAAGACCTTTCTATGTGACGCGCCAGATCCGGTCATAATGTCTAGGCCGAGTTTGGGGTGTTACAATTAGATTGTGTTTTGATGCAGTAAGGCAAGGTAATAGCCTATACTTTCAAACAGTTAAAAAAATCACATGGAAAGAATTACTCGATACACGAACTAGAATTGAACGCTACTAATTTTGTATTGAAATCTAATAACACTAGTTAAGTGAAAAATGTCATATATTCACCGATCATAAAAATTTGAAGTATCTGATGTTGCTAAAAGATTTGACTTTGAAATTGCGTATATGGCTTGAATTATTGAAAGACCCTGATTTGGGTAATTGATTATCATTCAGGAAAAGTAAATATAGTTGCTGATATATTGTGTAGAAAATTCTTTGTTTGCTTTATGAGCAATAAATACTCGATTATTATTGTCTAATGAAAGAATAATTTTAGATAAGTATAGAGCTTAACTGATGTTTCTACAACAGAACAGTGAAACTCAGAAAAGTGATAATGAGTTGTAAGTTAAATGAATATAGTGTGAAATATTTTTGATTCAGAATTTCAAAATAGATTCGATAAAGTTCTGTTATTCGGAAGCAAAGTCTAGGTACTGAAGGATTTGGAGCTTGTACAAAAAATTACAAGAATGATCATAGTGGTACTATGTCTGTTTATCCTGGGAATGATGAAATGCATAATGATTTGAAAAGGATGTATTAGTAGCTCGGAATGAAATGTGGTAATTCTAAAATTGTATTTAAATGTTGGATGTATCAGCAATATAGAGATGATACTTTCAAGATGGTTATAGTCAGTGAAAATACCGAAATGGAAATGGGACAAAGTTACTATGAATTTTATATCAGGATTCTCACTGACTATGAAAAAGAAAGATACTATTTGAGTACTTGTTGATTGTCTGATGAAGCCTATACATTTTATCCCGGTATGAATGGATTTCTCACTTGATATATTGCTTGACTTGTTTGTTTTTGAGATTGTTAGATTATATGATGTGATAACTTCTGTTATTTCTAATAGAAATCTATAATTTATATTCCGACTCTGAAACAAGTTACAAGAAACTTTGGGTATACGGTTACATTTTAGTACCATGTTTTATTTTCAGACGGATGATCAATCTGAACATATGATTCAGATTTTGGAAGATATGCTTCGATGTTGTGTACTTGAATTGAAGGTAACTGAGAAAAGTATTTGCCTTAGGCTGAATTTGATTATTATAACAGTTAACAGTCAAATACAAAATTATACTGTACGAGGCTTTATATGGTCACAAATGTAAAACTCCGGTGTTTTAGACGGAGTTCAATGAGAAAAGATACATGTAGTAGGTTTAATTCTTTGAAACCGAAGAAAGATGAAAGTGATCTGAGACAGTTTAAAAGCAGTATTTGATCATTAGAAATCTGATGTGGATCGAAAATGAAAAGAAATGGAGTTTTGATGGTAACAAGGTATTTATGAAAATTCACCATGAAATAAAGTTATTCAGATTGGAAACAAAAAATTTTGAAAGTTTTGCCATGAAGAAAGTTCCCCGGTTTGGTTGTAAAGACAAATTAAGTTTGTGGTTTATCGGGTCATATGAAATCATTGAAAAGAATTGGACCTGTTGCGTATTGATTGGTATTATTATCAGAGTTCTGCAGAATTCACAATGTTTTTATGAGTATGTGTGTTATGGTAGTATCGATCAGACCCATCAACTGTTATTGCTTTGACAAATGTTAAATTCAGCCTGACACAACATACAGTGAGAGATTGATTGAAATTCTGGCACTTGAAGAGAAAAACTGAGAAATAAAAAGGTAGCCTTAATAAAAGTTTTCTAACAATGACATGATATAGAGGGAGCTACCTAGGAACTGGAGGAAAATATGAGAAAGTAATATCTAAATCTCTTTACTGGTAAAATTTTCGAGGACGAAAATTCCTCCAGGGGGAGAATTGTAACAACCCAATTTTGGTGAAGTCGGAACAGTGGTTTCGGGACCACAAATTCTAGCCGAAAATAAGATTTATTTTTATTTTATTATATGGACAATATTATGTTAGAAAATTCATGTGAAAATTTTGATAAGAAAATTTTACTAATAATGTGCTTAATTATGAGCAGGACCATATCGCATAAAATGCGAAAGTTGAATTCTAGTAGTTAGAGGGATTAAATAGCTATGGAATTCAAAACTAGAGGTCCTTATATGATAATTAGACCATTAATAAAAAGTTACTAGATATTTTTGGATGACTCATCCATGGAAATTTAGAAAAAGGGCAAGGACTAAATTGAAAAGTGAAATAATTTAATTAATTAAAAGATGATAAAAAAGAAATATCATATTATTTTATCATCTTCTTCCCCAAAAATACATGGAAACCCTAGGAAAGAGAGGAGAAACTTTCATGGCCAAATTGGGTAAGTTTCCTTGTCCCGTTTTTAATAATTTTGATATTTTTGAAACTGGGATAGCTTAATCTATCTATTTGGGGGATCAATTTGAAAAGTTATCAAAGTATGGAAAATGGGTCATGGATGAATATGCTGAAAATTAGAAATTTATGGTAGAAAATGAAAGATTATTTCAAATAAACAACTTTTGCAGAGTGATTTTTGATGAAAACATGATTTAGGGACTAAAATGTAAAGTTGTCAAATTTGATGAAAAATTATGATTTTTTATGAATAAATGTGCTGTAAATTTGGTGATGGAATTTTGGTTTGGCTTGGAATAGAGAGTAAATTGCACAAATTTCATTTTTCGAGCCTAGGACGAAATGGGAATTTATGAAAAAGTTAAGGGAAAAATGGTAGTTTTGCTTAGGATGAAAATTGAGTTCACTTGATTATGAAATGTAATAAAATCATGTTGAATTTACTCACATAGATTTGGATAGACCAAATTTGGAATTAAAATGAGGAAAAGAGGAAAATGTCGGATTAATAGATTTTAGGTACACGAACAATTATCGAGGTAAGTTCGTGTAACTAAATTGTCTAATTTATATGCTTGAATTAGATGTTGTGTTTGCGAATTGTATGAATATCATATATGTATATGACATTGAAAATATACCTGAGAAAGCCCGATCAATGATAATGCCCGATAAAGGATAAATGATAAAAATGTTACTTTTATGCCTAAAATATATGAATGTTATGGATGTATGAAATAATCACATGCTCGATAATGCTTGAAAAATGTTTAAATCCCAGTTGAATAAATGGAAAATCGATGGATATGTGATTTCCTGAAATGAATGAAGTCCTGCATTTGTTGCTAAGGAGATTTAGCTCGGACGAGTAATCCTATTAACCTCATTACAGAAAGGATTTAGCCTGGACGGGTATTCCTGATATAAGCCCTCTCGAGCATATGTTATGGGTTGGATTTAGCCTAGATGGATAATCTAGATCAAGATCCTAAGAGCATATGTTGTAAAAAGGATTTAGCCTAGACTGGTAATCCTATTGTATACATGAGTGGCTCGAGAGTGTACTCCCTAAAATTGTACCTTATGGGTACCATTGAATATGAATTGACGGATCCTGATCTGTACACCTAGAGTGTACTGCTTATGTATCCATCGATATTTCAAATAAATTTAATGGGTGACAATTCCAGACATGAGAAGATATGAATAATAAAATGAGTTATTACACGTATCCGTCTAAAATACAAGAAAATGATGATACATGACAACTGATATATGAAAGTATGAGATGATGGTATTTGTACGTGGAAATTATCTTATGAGAATGTTCATCCTTGATTATAGGCCTGTACAACTTGAGTGTACTACTACTCATGTGACATTGATATTTCGAATGATATGAGTAAAGTTCTGACATGAAATAATCTGAACTCGAGATGAACTATTATGAAATTAAACTTGTATTATAAAAAGATGATATAAACATGTTAAATGAATACATGATGTGGAAAGCATATGTGCATGGAAACTTGATTGTTGTTGAGCCCATATATGTCTTGATGATTATGGAATATGTGACTAACAAGGGCAATGAGGATGTGTGTAGGGCTTGAGGTCAAATTGATTGAATATGCCTTACATAGTTACCTCAAAATATAGTGAATGGTAAGTAAAATACCATGTTATACGAACTTACTAAGCATTTTATGCTTAGTTTTATTTCCCTATTTTATAGTAAATCAGAATGTAACAGACCAATTTTGACCCTAATCGGAACGGTGGTTCCGGGACCACGAATCCGAGCTTGAGGGATATTATAATATTATGTTTCGTGTTTGTTATGTGTGATTTAGTGAGTGCAAAAATTTCGTAGAAAATTTTAGCTATCTAAGTGTCTAATTTGCTAAGAAGGCTTAAATTGCAAGAAGGATTAATGTAGTGGGCATTAATGAAAAGGGGGCTAAATGAATTGTCCATAAAACATGGGAATTTGCATGTCAAATTTCCCACATTTGAACAAGGTGGACGGCAAGCATGCATATATGCTCTCTTTTTTATATTTTTGTATGACATTTAGGCATTTTATATTAAGCATGCTATGATTATATACTTTTTAATTGTATATTTTGATTTTTAATAAAATTAAAAGAGGAAGCATGCTATAATCTATGTTGAAAAAGAAAAAAATAAAAACAAAGGAATAATTCTCTTATCCTTCATTCCTTCTTGCCGAAACCACCATCAAGAAGAGAAGGGAAGAGCTTCATCCCCCTATTCGGCCTTGCATGCACTAGGATAGGTAAGAGCTTGATCTTGATTTTGAAAACTCACCTTGATATGGCTTAAAATTCTTAATCTTTTCTTTTGAAACAAGCAAAAAGACTTTGTTAATATGGGTAGGCTTGATGAAATTCGGCCATGGGTGAGGAATGGTGGTTTGGGTTGTCAATAAACTTTGATAATATGAGAGGGAGAAGAAGCTTGAGTTTGTAAGAAAATGGTTTAAATTTAGGCATGGGGATGCCCTTATATTCAGCCGAATGTGAGACCACCTATTTTGAATCCTTTTCCTTGTGTTAATGTTCGGCTATACTTATATTGTATAGTGATTAGACATGGATGGATGGTTTTGCATGGTTGTGTTGGTAGTCTTACATACTATCGAGTTCTTGTGCAAAAATTTGAGATTTAAGCTCTCCTTAGATTCGGCCATGACTTAGTTCTAAGGCCTTTTTCATATGTGATGAAAGCATGGTGGCTATGGTTGGTCACATTGTTTGATAGATAGAAAAAAAAAAAAGAAAAGAAATGGTGGATACCTTAGCTTGATTTAATAAGTCTTATGAAGTAGAAATTGTTTGCTTAGGATACTAATAGAAAAATCATGTTAAATTTTGGGTTTAAACAAGCTAATATTCGGCTGGAATTAGGATGAATAAGTTGTGGTTATCTAGCTTGTTTCTTGGTCGTATGTTGAAAAAATGCATGGGTACTTTAAATTGGCATATTCGGCCATAGGAGAGCATGAAATTGAGTTATTGAATTCGGGTACATAGGCACACTTTTATCAAGTTAATATATGGCCATGGATGGCAAGATAAGTTTTAAATTAAAGCACGTTGATGAGATCATTATCAAAGTGTTCCCAAGTATTTTGAATGCACTTGAACAAAGTAGTGCATGAATGCCGAATGCAAATGTTTATGTCTTGCAATTTATTTATCATATAATTTTGCTTTCGAATTGAATGGAAGTGTGGTTTAAATGGGTTTAATTGAACCAATTTAGATCAAGATCAAAAGGAGAAGAAGTTGGAGCGAGGAAAAGCTAAACTAAACGAATAGTTGGAGATTTTGAATCTATTTACTTTTAAGGTAAGTCCTTTAGTTAAATCATGTCAAAGCGTAATTATGGTTATCTTGACTATTAAAAAGTTATGTATGCTAATGTCTAATTTCATCTTGGCCGAATGCATATTGACATATTGGTTGATGATTTAAGTTGAGAATGTGATGGAAATTATTTTGGCTAGTGCAAGGTGAATGAGTAAGTTTTTGAGCTACCTTATATCTAAAGATTCTTTACATATCTAGTGAATGATATAAATTGTATAAACTTGGTATAAAACCATGAGTTGGTCGATTGCGATAGTGATGGATTTGATGGATTTCAAATTTATTAAATGCATTGGTAATAAAGGTATATGATTCGATATGTATAGTGAAAATGTGAAAAGCATGTAAAGACATTTTGGCATTCGGGCTTTTATGCCTAGCAGGCCTCGTGCCGGTGTTATCTATCAGGCTTTTACGCCTAGCAGGCCTCGTGCCGGTGTTATCTATCGGGCTTTTGTGCCTAGCAGGCCTCGTGCCGGTGATACCTATCGGGCTTTACGCCTAGCAGGCCTTGCGCCGGTGTTACTTTTCAGGCTTTTACGCCTAGCAGGCTTGATGCCGGTGATGAAATTTACCTAAGAGGAGTTTAATCCTTGTCAAGACAATCTAGAATTGAATTGTCACGAATATGGTTCGGGTAAGTATGTAAGGTATGTTATGTTAAATATTACTTGTGCCAAATTGTCATTGATGAATGTAATTGGACGGAAGTCGAGCTTAGAACATGCTATTATGGGACAATTGATTTGCATGTATGACTGCTATGAAAGTAGGTTTCGAATTATTAATATTTGGCCTTGTGTAAACTATTTACTTAGTTGTTTATGTAGAATGTCATATGTGGACTGTTTTATCGTCATAAATAATTAAATGTTCTAATTTAAATGAGTTGGGACTTACTAAGCTAGAAAGCTTACTCGTTGAGATGTTTCCTCTGTTTTATAGATTAGGAGCAAGCCACAAGCTCACCGGGATCGTTGGAAAGTCGCTCACACTATCAACCTACATTTTGGGTACTCCTTCATTTTGGGTTGGTCTTTAAAAGAAGGCATGTATAGGATAGGCTTGGTTTGTTTTGAGGAAATTTTACGGTTCACATGTAAACCCTAAAGGAATGGCCATGCGAATATGGCTAAATTTCTAGTTAAGTACGTTGTTGTATTGTTGATGTGTATGTTGGCTCTTGATGGCAAGGTTTATGCTTTCTAATCAAAGTTAAATCACTTTGTTAAGGAAATGTTTATATATGGAATGAATCCTTGAATTAGGAATGTAGGTAGGTTTGGTTAGAAGCTAGTCTTTCATAAATTGCGACAAAACAACTGGTAGTAACAGCAGCGAAGCGAGTTAGAAAAATCACCAAAAATAGGATATATTGAATTTGGAGATGAGTGAATTATGAAATTGAACCTGATTGCGTCTATTTTTATATGGAAGAAATAGAGTAAGCAAAAGATTTTTATATTATGAGATAATTCAGTTTTAGTGAGACCTACTCTGAATGCATTCGCGAGTCACTGTTCTGCTTTGGAAAAATTGTCAAAAATTGTATAAAAATAATTAGGAAGCATGGGTTATATGTGTAAAACCCTTATTGAGTCTATTTTTCATTGGTATAAACTAGAACAGTATATGAAAATTGTGCAATGAGATAACTGCAGTTTTATAGGGACAGGTCAGAACTGTCCAGCAGTGTAATAAGGGTAACTTTGATGAATAAACTGTACTAATTGGCCACATGAAAAATTCTAGAAAAATTATGGTGAATAGATATATGAGTCTACTTTCAAGGAAAATTTACGGATCTGAATTTCGAATTTTGTAACTCGAGTTATAGCCGAGTTAGTCGGCACAACGCAGTTTGACAGCTTTAAGATTTTCATGTTCTGAACTAGTAGTCAAGTCTAGTAATGCCTCTTGCTCAACTCCGGCGACGGTACCGGGTACGGGGTGTTACATTTGATTGGTATCAGAGCTTACGGTTTAGTCGATTCTAGGACTACCGTGGCGCGTGTGAGTCTAGCTATACATGCCTGTGGTTATATGTTGATAGTGTGGTGACTTCTGACAGCCTGAATTTTGTTTTATATAGTAAATGGACTCTGAACCAGAAAGAGCTGTGGCTGATGATGTGGAGAGCGTGGCGCCTGACCGTACCCACGGATCAGCGCCGATAGACTCTCGACCTGTTTCGGGTAGCCACGAAGGAGAAACAAAGCAAGCCTTTTATCGGATGATGAATGATTGGTTTGCCCAATTTATCCAGAATAACCCGAATATACCCCAACCTCCACCCCCGAATAATCCAACTCCGGATCCTCTAGCTCCCCCAGTGATAGATCCAATGAGATCTAGTAGGCCCCCAGTTGACAAAATTCGAAAATATGGGGCCGAAGAATTTAAAGCCAATGACGATGATGATGCTGAGAGAGCCGAAATGTGGCTTGATAACACTATTCGGGTACTTGGTGAGCTGTCTTGTACTCCGGATGAATGCTTGAAGTGCACTATATCCTTACTACGGGACACTGCATATCACTGGTGGAATACACTAGTATCAGTGGTTCCGAAAGAAAAAGTGACATGGGATTTCTTCCAAACTGAATTCCGCAAGAAGTATATTAGCCAAAGATTTATTGATCAAAAGCGAAAAGAGTTCCTTGAGCTGAAACAAGGACGAATGACTGTAACGGAGTATGAAAGAAAATTCGTTAGGCTCAGCCGTTATGCTAGAGAATGTGTCTCTACTGAAGCCATTATGTGTAAAAGGTTCGAAGACGGCCTAAATGAAGATATAAAGATGTTTGTTGGCGTTCTTGAAATCCAAGAATTTGTAACTTTAGTTGAGAGAGCTTGCAAGGCTGAAGAGCTCGGGAAGGAGAAAAGAAAGGCCGATACCGAAGCCAGAGATATCCGGAAGAGGTCTTCGGGCAAAGTCTTCCATCCCACGAGCAAGAAGCCCAGAGATGACTACAGCCGACAGAGAACTACTACAGATCCGCCTAGACGGGATCGACCTCCTATGAGCTCCCGAGCTACCTCGATAGCCAGTGTTGGTAACATTCCACAAACTAGAGTTGAATGCAAGCACTGTGGGAAATGGCACTCAGGGAGTTGTAGATTCCATGATCGGACTTGCTATAAGTGTGGATCGTCAGGTCATTTTATCAGAGAGTGTCCGAAATTAGCTGAGCAGAATGCAGTTCCGGACACTACACCGAGCAACGTGCCAATGCGAGGTAGACCACCCAGACATTCAGGCAATGTAGGTGGTAGCCAGAAAGGAACGACGAATGCTACAGGTCGATCTGAGGCTAGAGCTCCGGCTAGAGCATATGCTGCGCGAGCTAGAGAGGATGCTTCCTCCCCCGACGTCATCACCGGTACTTTCACTCTTTTTGATATTACTGTGATTGCATTAATTGATCCTGGTTCGACTCATTCTTATGTTTGTGAAACTTTAAAATTTGGTAAGACTCTGCTAGTTGAGTCTACCGAGTTCGTAATTCGTGTGTCCAACCCTTTGGGTAGATGTGTGCTTGTAAATAAAGTGTGTAGAGGTTGCCCGTTGATGGTACGAGATTATTGCTTTCCAGCTGACTTAATGTTGCTGCCCTTTGATGAATTTGATATCATCTTGGGTATGGATTGGTTAACTTCACATGAGGCAGTGGTGGATTGCAAAAGAAAGCTTATTAAATTGAAATGCCGAAACGGTGAGACAATCAGAATAAAATCTGGTGATGTAAATGAGTTGCCTACAGTGATATCCTCAATGATAGCCCAAAAGTATGTGAGAAAGGGGTGTGAGGCCTATTTGGCTTATGTACTGGATAATAAACTGTCCGAGAAACTAATGGAATCGGTACCAGTTGTATGTGAATATACCGATGTGTTTCCTGAAGAACTACCGGGCTTACCCCCAGTACGAGAGGTTGAGTTCGGCATTGAATTAGTGCCGGGTGCGACCCCAATTTCGATAGCTCCGTACCGAATGGCGCCTACTGAATTGAAAGAATTGAAAGCGCAGTTGCAAGAATTGACAGAGAGGGGTTTCGCACGACTGAGTTTTTCTCCGTGGGGAGCACCAGTCTTATTTGTGAAAAAGAAAGACGGGACAATGCGAATGTGTATTGACTACCGGCAACTAAATAAGGTGACCATAAAGAATAAATACCCGTTACCTCGGATCGATGATTTATTTGATCAGTTAAAGGGGGCTTCAGTGTTTTCGAAAATAGATTTGAGATCGGGCTATTATCAATTACGAGTCAGAGATTCTGATGTGCCAAAGACGGCATTTCGAACGAGGTACGGGCACTATGAGTTTTTGGTTATGCCTTTTGGGCTTACCAATGCACCTGCCGTTTTTATGGATCTCATGAACCGGATCTTCCGACGGTTTTTGGATCGGTTTGTAGTAGTGTTTATCGATGATATATTGGTCTACTCCAAAAGTGAAGCGGAACACGTTGAGCACTTGAGAGAAGTACTACAAACCTTGAGAGATCATCGTTTATATGCAAAATTCAGTAAGTGTGAGTTTTGGTTGAACGAAGTCAGCTTCTTGGGACATGTGGTTTCGGTGTCAGGAATTCGGGTGGATCCAAACAAAATAGCAGCCATACTCGAGTGGAAACCACCAAAGAATGTTTCTGAGATCCAAAGTTTCCTAGGCCTCGCGGGATATTATAGACGATTTGTAAAAGGTTTTTCCGTGATAGCTGCACCTTTGACGAGGCTACTACAGAAGGATGTCAAATATGAATGGTCAGAAAAATGCCAGAAGAGTTTCGAGCAGTTGAAAGCCCTTTTAACCGAGGCTCCAGTGTTGACTCAGCCTGAATCGGGTAAAGAATTCATTATTTTTAGTGATGCATCTTTAAGTGGGTTGGGTTGTGTTCTAATGCAAGAAGGCAAGGTGATAGCCTACGCTTCAAGACAATTGAAGCCACATGAAAAAAATTATCCAACTCACGATTTGGAGTTAGCAGCCATTGTGTTTGCATTAAAAATTTGGCGTCACTATTTATTCGGCGAAAAATGTCATGTTTATTCAGATCACAAAAGTCTGAAATATTTAATGACTCAGAAAGATCTAAATTTGAGACAACGCCGATGGTTAGAATTGCTGAAAGACTACGAATTGGTGATTGACTACCATCCGGGGAAGGCTAATGTGGTGGCGGATGCGTTGAGTCGAAAATCATTATTTGCTCTGCGTGCATTAAACACACGGATGACGATGTCTGAGGATGGTTCGATCATAGCCGAGCTACAAACAAGACCGATGTTTATTCAGCGAATTTGCGAGGCACAGAAAGTTGACGAAAAGTTAGTAGCTATTCGGGTTCAGTGTGAGGACGCTACAGAATCAGACTTCCAGATAGATGCAAATGGCTGTTTGAAGTATAAAAATCGATTGTGTGTTCCAACAAACTCAGATTTGATACAGATGATTCTGAGTGAGGCCCATAATGGCCGAATGTCGATACACCCGGGTAGCACAAAAATGTATAACGATTTGAAGCAATTTTATTGGTGGCCCGGCATGAAACGGGACATATCTGAGTTTGTCTCCAAATGCTTAATCTGTCAACAAGTGAAAGCTGAGCACCAGGTACCTTCCGGATTACTTCAGCCGATTATGATACCCGAATGGAAATGGGATAGAATTACTATGGATTTTCTATCCGGTCTTCCTACGACACCGAGTAAGAAAGATGCCGTTTGGGTTATCGTTGATAGATTGACTAAATCAGCTCATTTTGTGCCGGTACGTACCGACTATTCACTTGACAAGCTCGCCGAATTGTATGTGTCGCAGATTGTAAGATTGTACGGTGTACCGAGTTCTATTGTTTCAGATAGAGACCCAAGATTTACCTCGCGATTCTGGAAGAAGTTGCAAGAGGCATTAGGTACTAAACTACATTTTAGTACAGCCTTTCATCCGCAAACAGACGGTCAGTCTGAGCGAACTATTTTGACACTTGAGGACATGTTGAGGTGTTGCGTTCTCGAGTTCGAAGGTACGTGGGAACGATACCTACCCCTGATTGAGTTTGCTTACAATAATAGCTTTCAATCTAGCATAAAAATGGCACCTTATGAAGCCTTATATGGTCGAAAATGTCGCACACCATTGTATTGGACTGAGCTCAGTGAGAACAAGATACACGGGGTTGATTGGATTAAAGAAACAGAACAGAAGGTGGTCGTTATTCGGAGTAATTTGAAAGCTGCTTCGGATCGTCAAAAGTCCTATGCCGATTTAAAACGTAAGGACATTGAATTTCAGGTCGGAGATCGGGTGTTCTTAAAAGTTTCTCCGTGGAAGAAAATACTCCGATTCGGTCAGAAAGGCAAGTTGAGCCCGAGATTTATCGGACCGTACGAAGTTATTGAACGTATTGGACCGGTTGCTTATAGATTAAGATTGCCCTCCGAGTTAGAAAAGATACACAATGTATTTCATGTTTCGATGCTTCGTAAATACAGATCGGATCCGTCCCATGTGATCACCCCGTCAGAGATTGAAATTCGATCTGACTTGACCTATGATGAGGAACCGATCCGTATCTTGGCTCGGGAGACCAAAGAGTTAAGAAATAAAAGAATTCCATTAGTAAAGATTCTATGGAATCGTCACGGAGCTGAAGAGGCGACGTGGGAGCCTGAAGAGTCAATGAAGCAACAATATCCGAACCTTTTTAACGGTAAGATTTTTGGGGACGAAAATCCTTAAGGGGGGGAGAGTTGTAACAGACCAATTTTGACCCTAATCGGAACGGTGGTTCCGGGACCACGAATCCGAGCTTGAGGGATATTATAATATTATGTTTCGTGTTTGTTATGTGTGATTTAGTGAGTGCAAAAATTTCGTAGAAAATTTTAGCTATCTAAGTGTCTACTTTGCTAAGAAGGCTTAAATTGCAAGAAGGATTAATGTAGTGGGCATTAATGAAAAGGGGGCTAAATGAATTGTCCATAAAACATGGGAATTTGCATGTCAAATTTCCCACATTTGAACAAGGTGGACGGCAAGCATGCATATATGCTCTCTTTTTTATATTTTGTATGACATTTAGGCATTTTATATTAAGCATGATATGATTATATACTTTTTAATTGTATATTTTGATTTTTAATAAAATTAAAAGAGGAAGCATGCTATAATCTATGTTGAAAAAGAAAAAAATAAAAACAAAGGAATAATTCTCTTATCCTTCATTCCTTCTTGCCGAAACCACCATCAAGAAGAGAAGGGAAGAGCTTCATCCCCCTATTCGGCCTTGCATGCACTAGGATAGGTAAGAGCTTGATCTTGATTTTGAAAACTCACCTTGATATGGCTTAAAATTCTTAATCTTTTCTTTTGAAACAAGCAAAAAGACTTTGTTAATATGGGTAGGCTTGATGAAATTCGGCCATGGGTGAGGAATGGTGGTTTGGGTTGTCAATAAACTTTGATAATATGAGAGGGAGAAGAAGCTTGAGTTTGTAAGAAAATGGTTTAAATTTAGGCATGGGGATGCCCTTATATTCAGCCGAATGTGAGACCACCTATTTTGAATCCTTTTCCTTGTGTTAATGTTCGGCTATACTTATATTGTATAGTGATTAGACATGGATGGATGGTTTTGCATGGTTGTGTTGGTAGTCTTACATACTATCGAGTTCTTGTGCAAAAATTTGAGATTTAAGCTCTCCTTAGATTCGGCCATGACTTAGTTCTAAGGCCTTTTTCATATGTGATGAAAGCATGGTGGCTATGGTTGGTTACATTGTTTGATAGATAGAAAAAAAAAAAAAAAGAAAAGAAATGGTGGATACCTTAGCTTGATTTAATAAGTCTTATGAAGTAGAAATTGTTTGCTTAGGATACTAATAGAAAAATCATGTTAAATTTTGGGTTTAAACAAGCTAATATTCGGCTGGAATTAGGATGAATAAGTTGTGGTTATCTAGCTTGTTTCTTGGTCGTATGTTGAAAAAAATGCATGGGTACTTTAAATTGGCATATTCGGCCATAGGAGAGCATGAAATTGAGTTATTGAATTCGGGTACATAGGCACACTTTTATCAAGTTAATATATGGCCATGGATGGCAAGATAAGTTTTAAATTAAAGCACGTTGATGAGATCATTATCAAAGTGTTCCCAAGTATTTTGAATGCACTTGAACAAAGTAGTGCATGAATGCCGAATGCAAATGTTTATGTCTTGCAATTTATTTATCATATAATTTTGCTTTCGAATTGAATGGAAGTGTGGTTTAAATGGGTTTAATTGAACCAATTTAGATCAAGATCAAAAGGAGAAGAAGTTGGAGCGAGGAAAAGCTAAACTAAACGAATAGTTGGAGATTTTGAATCTATTTACTTTTAAGGTAAGTCCTTTAGTTAAATCATGTCAAAGCGTAATTATGGTTATCTTGACTATTAAAAAGTTATGTATGCTAATGTCTAATTTCATCTTGGCCGAATGCATATTGACATATTGGTTGATGATTTAAGTTGAGAATGTGATGGAAATTATTTTGGCTAGTGCAAGGTGAATGAGTAAGTTTTTGAGCTACCTTATATCTAAAGATTCTTTACATATCTAGTGAATGATATAAATTGTATAAACTTGGTATAAAACCATGAGTTGGTCGATTGCGATAGTGATGGATTTGATGGATTTCAAATTTATTAAATGCATTGGTAATAAAGGTATATGATTCGATATGTATAGTGAAAATGTGAAAAGCATGTAAAGACATTTTGACATTCGGGCTTTTATGCCTAGCAGGCCTCGTGCCGGTGTTATCTATCAGGCTTTTACGCCTAGCAGGCCTCGTGCCGGTGTTATCTATCGGGCTTTTGTGCCTAGCAGGCCTCGTGCCGGTGATACCTATCGGGCTTTACGCCTAGCAGGCCTTGCGCCGGTGTTACTTTTCAGGCTTTTACGCCTAGCAGGCTTGATGCCGGTGATGAAATTTACCTAAGAGGAGTTTAATCCTTGTCAAGACAATCTAGAATTGAATTGTCACGAATATGGTTCGGGTAAGTATGTAAGGTATGTTATGTTAAATATTACTTGTGCCAAATTGTCATTGATGAATGTAATTGGACGGAAGTCGAGCTTAGAACATGCTATTATGGGACAATTGATTTGCATGTATGACTGCTATGAAAGTAGGTTTCGAATTATTAATATTTGGCCTTGTGTAAACTATTTACTTAGTTGTTTATGTAGAATGTCATATGTGGACTGTTTTATCGTCATAAATAATTAAATGTTCTAATTTAAATGAGTTGGGACTTACTAAGCTAGAAAGCTTACTCGTTGAGATGTTTCCTCTGTTTTATAGATTAGGAGCAAGCCACAAGCTCACCGGGATCGTTGGAAAGTCGCTCACACTATCAACCTACATTTTGGGTACTCCTTCATTTTGGGTTGGTCTTTAAAAGAAGGCATGTATAGGATAGGCTTGGTTTGTTTTGAGGAAATTTTACGGTTCACATGTAAACCCTAAAGGAATGGCCATGCGAATATGGCTAAATTTCTAGTTAAGTACGTTGTTGTATTGTTGATGTGTATGTTGGCTCTTGATGGCAAGGTTTATGCTTTCTAATCAAAGTTAAATCACTTTGTTAAGGAAATGTTTATATATGGAATGAATCCTTGAATTAGGAATGTAGGTAGGTTTGGTTAGAAGCTAGTCTTTCATAAATTGCGACAAAACAACTGGTAGTAACAGCAGCGAAACGAGTTAGAAAAATCACCAAAAATAGGATATATTGAATTTGGAGATGAGTGAATTATGAAATTGAACCTGATTGCGTCTATTTTTATATGGAAGAAATAGAGTAAGCAAAAGATTTTTATATTATGAGATAATTCAGTTTTAGTGAGACCTACTCTGAATGCATTCGCGAGTCACTGTTCTGATTTGGAAAAATTGTCAAAAATTGTATAAAAATAATTAGGAAGCATGGGTTATATGTGTAAAACCCTTATTGAGTCTATTTTTCATTGGTATAAACTAGAACAGTATATGAAAATTATGCAATGAGATAACTGCAGTTTTATAGGGACAGGTCAGAACTGTCCAGCAGTGTAATAAGGGTAACTTTGATGAATAAACTGTACTAATTGGCCACATGAAAAATTCTAGAAAAATTATGGTGAATAGATATATGAGTCTACTTTCAAGGAAAATTTACGGATCTGAATTTCGAATTTTGTAACTCGAGTTATAGCCGAATTAGTCGGCACAACGCAGTTTGACAGCTTTAAGATTTTCATGTTCTGAACTAGTAGTCAAGTCTAGTAATGCCTCTTGCTCAACTCCGGCGACGGTACCGGGTACGGGGTGTTACACAGAAGCTCGTTGGATTGGAAGCTTGGCAGAGATCACTCACACTATCCATCGACCCATGTCGGTACATTATGGTAAATCAATTATGGTTGTAATGACATGTATATGTTATATTGGCCATATTGGCATGTAAATGTGAATGATGTTTGCAATCTAGCCATTGGAATGGCTTGTAATGGTTTGATTTGATGTATTTGTAATGTCATATTATGGTAGCTACTCATGGGTTAAATAGTTGATCAAATTATGCCTATCATATGGACTAAACCAATGATAGATTATGAACATGTTATGCTATGTCGAATTATAGAGTTGGCTTAACTTGAATGCTTAAAATAGTTGGTATTTGGATGTAATTTTGGGTGAGAAATGAAGCTAGAAATAACTTTATTTTGTCCACACGGGCGGACACAGAGGCGTATGTCTAGACCGTGTGTGACAAATGGCTTGGTACATGGGCATGTGGTTAGGCCGTGTGTCCCCTGCACCTTAAATTCGAGAAAAACAAAATGCTCAAAATTGAGCACACGGGCAGAGACACAGTTGTGTGTCTCAACCATGTGAGAGACACGGCCTTGAACACGGGCATGTGTCTTGGCCGTGTTAAACCTGCACCTAAATCAAATTTAATTAATTAACCACACAGCCTAGCACACGGGCGTGTGACATGGCCGTGTGGCATAAGTCAGTAAGCTACCTAATTTGGAACACGGCCTGCAGCATGGGCGTGTCATAGGGTCAAACAGGCGTGTGAGCCTTGCACCTTGGAAAATTTTTACAATGTCACGAAAAATTCTTAGAGTTTTCGATTAAGTCCTGACTCGATTCTAATGTTCGTATTTGGCCTCGAGGGTCCATTTAAGGAACGTTACAAATGATTTAAGAAAGAGTATAGTGATTGACATATTTTATCTGTAAATGTTTCTGAATGTTTCGGTAATGCTCTGAAATCCTGTTCCAGCGACGGACACATGTTAGGGATGTTACATTTAGTGGAATCAGAGCTACAGTTTAGTTGGTTCTTAGACTGAACGTAGCATATGTGGAGTCTAGAAATACATGCCATTATTTAACCTGTGATAATGTGATATCTCCTGACTTTGATGAAAATTGTTTTACAAATAGACAGAGAAGCTTTCCAATCGAGCTAATTCCAATGACTCTGAAAGAGATACTCAAGTATATGTGTAAAATTTTACTGGTGATGAAATAGAATTCGAAAAGGTATGGATAAATGTTTTATAATGAACATGTTAATGGTACATGTTAAGTGATATGTGTGTGTTTAGGAAAGTTAATTTTTGAGGCTTTTAATTTCCACCCCCTTACCAGTATAGTGTTATACAATGAAATACAGAAGATTTATATGGATTAAACTCATGAATGTGGAACTAAATAGCTCAAAGGCTGAATGACTAATGATGTAGTCAGAATGAGAATGGGTTAGTAAGTAAAGACGGTATTAAAAGAGCTATCAGTTTTTTCTGAAGATTATTTTGAATATGTGATGTCACTGTTAAGGAAGAAGTTATTCATGAGTAATTGACTTATCCAGATATGATAATTACAGAACGGATTAGCCAAACAGTCTTCTGAATTGACTCTTTCAGTGAACTAAATAATGTAAGATTATTGACAACTTTATTAGGCATAATTTCTGATAGTGAATAATAGTTTTCAGCTAGTGACATGCCCATATCTTAGGCCGTGTGGGCTTTCGAAGTGAGGCACACGGCCGTGTCCCAGCCCGTGTCCTTACCCGTGTAACTCTCTGACTTGTGTCACACGGCCTGCCACACGCCCGTGTGCTAGACCGTGTGGTCAATTTAATTTTCACAAATTAGGTGCAGGTTTCACACGACCAAAAAACATGTTCGTGTTCTAGGCCTTGTATCACACATGTCGGTGTCTCTACCCGTGTGCCCAATTTTGAGCATTTTGTTTTTCAATTTTATGATGCAGGGGACACCCGGCCAAACCACATGCCCGTGTGCCAGGTCATGTGTCACACACGGTCAAGACACACACTTGTGTGTCTACCCGTGTGGACAGAATAAAGCCATTTACTAGCTTTATTTCTCACCCAAATTGCCAACAACCTACATCAACACTTACATACATATATCGACCAATTCAAGGCATAATAATTAACAAAAAACATGTCTTTTGCATGACTTATTAATTCATTTGTTTATGTGATTAAACTTACAAATGACACAATTATAACTATAAATTTATGCTTTCAAATATACTAATTTAAAACCATTCATCCATCAAACATGTCTAGGCCATATATAATTACATCATAATATACTTTACACCAGCCATTCCAATGGCTAGTTACAACCAAAATATTTCATCATTTTGCTTAACTAGCTTATACATGCCATTATATCATAAAAAGTTTTCTATTTATACCAAAACGGGCTAAAGGATAGTGTGAGATTTCCAACCCTTTCGGGCTTCCGAGCACTATAAAACAGAGGAAATAAAACCTAGTAAGCATTTAATGCTTAGTAAATTTGTATAACAAGAATTAAACTTACCAATTATTTTCATTCAAATAAGCATACAATAACGTGATTCTCAACAAATTGGAAAATTTGTTAGTCACATAATTCACATATACATCAAATAATCATAGATGAGCTCATCATGTTACAAACCTTCAAGTTTTTCGAGAGCATTTGAGATTTAATTCATTTAATCTCATAATTTCTCTTTTCGGGAATCTGTTCGTTGATCATTAAAATTTTGATGGATACTCAGGTAGTACACATAAGGTGTACAAAATCGTAAACTGTCAACTCATAATCAGGGGTACCCATTAGCACACTTAATCAGGAAGCATACTCTCGAGCCACATATCAGGTTGCTCAGATGAGCCATGTAACAGGACACTTATCTCAGCTAAATAGGAAACTCATAAGAGTTTTACTCAGGGAGCTCATAGAGCTTAATAGATAACTCCAGAGGGTTAACATCAGGAAGCAACGGATAAGGTAACAGAGAGTTCAAGCGAGCCATGTCAGGAAGCCCATAAGAGCTTATATCAGGACGCTCACGTAGAGCTGCGTTTGTGTCCGCATTATATGCTAGATCACAACCGATTGAATCATGTAACAGGACGCCCACACAGAGCTGCGGTAGTGTGCAACACATGCAAAATCACTATCGATCAAGATGCTCGTAGTAACTATATAATATGATGCTCTAGAGGGCTATAACAGGATTGCTCGTCCAAGCTATTTTCTATCCGCAACATATGTAGTATCACATGTAATATAGGAAATAATATATATCCATCAAATTTCATTATTCAAACGAAACTTATTATTTTCCAAATATGATTGAACATGTGATTATTTCATTTATTTCTAACATTTATATAATTCATACAATTTCATACCACATTCAATTCAAGCATGTAAATAAACACAAAATTCGATAACATGAACTTACCTCAACACTTGTTTGTATATAGAAATCTACTAATCTGAAACTTTTTCTTTTCCTCGATCTATCTTCGAATTTGAGTTGAATGGATATATATAAATGGAATTAATCATCAATTTATCACATTTCATATTCAATTGGATTCAATTTACACCCTAGGCAAAATTGCCATTTTGCCCCTAAACTTTCCATAAATTCTAATTTTGTCCCTAGGCTCGGAAAATGAAATTCATACAATTAATCCTTATTCCAAGCCTAACCAAAATTTTCATATAATATTTACGGCTCTTGTATTTTACAAGATTCAAAATTTTTCCATTGGTTTTACCACTTTTCGATTTAGTCCTTAAACCATGATTTCATCAAAATTCTCTTTGTAAAAGTTGTTTATCTATCAACAACCTTTCATTTTCTACCATAAATTTCAAATTTTTAGCATATTCATCTATGGCAAAACTTTGTTACTTTGATAACTTTTCAAATTAGTCCCCAAAATAGATAGATTAGACTATCCTGATCTCAAAAATATAAAATTACTAAAAACAGAACAAGAATACTTACCTAATTGAACCAATTAAGCTTTCTTGAAGACATCTCTTTTAATTATTTTAGTTTTCAATTTAGTCCTTAGCCTTTTCTATTTTTCCCATAGATGAATCACCAAAAATATCTACTAAATTTTCTTTAATGGTCTAATTACCATATAAGGACCTCAAATTTTGAATTTCCATAGCTATTTAGTACTTATAGATACTAGCACTCAACTTTTACATTTTATGTAATTTGGTCCTTTCCATAATTAAACATATAATCGATAAAATTTTCTTATCATAATTTTCATACAACAATCCTATCATAATGCAGACCATGTAATAATATTTAAATAAATTTTCTTTTAGGCTCGGATTTGTGGTCCCGAAACCACTGTTCCGATTTCACTGAAAATGGGTTGTTACAACGGTGATGCTTGAATTCATGTTGATGGTGAATGGCAGTCTCTATGTGATTAATGGTTAATGATTTCATAAGTTGACATGTTTAGCAAATTACTTATTTGATATTCAATGGTATGCTTGGTTGGTATATGAAATTGCCATGTTTGGAATAAGTGTATAATGCAAGTGATATGGATTACTTAGGTAGAAGTTTATTTTTGATGAAGTAAATGTCGAAATGAGTTATGTTGGATTTGGTAAATTGAAGTTCTTGGTATATTATGGACTAGGTCTTATGCAGGTTATAGTGTGCTTAAGGCACCATTTTAGTTTGATTTCGATTTGGGCATGAAAGAGTACCAAAACATGAGATTTTAATTTTCTGGCAAAAAAGTATCAATACTTTACCAAATAAACAATTTTTTAAAGTGACAGAATGTCAATTTGGTATCAATACCAGTATACAATATCGATACTTATCCTCAAAGATCGATACTTTATGAAGGTATCGATATGAATTGACTTGTGTCAAAAAATTTTAAAAATTGTAGAATTCTAAAACGGTATTAATACATAATTTGGTTTCGATACTTGAGTATTTTAACTTGATTTTCAAAACACCAAAGCTAAATACGGTATCAATACTTGACCTAGGTGATGGCTCAAACACCAATGCTCAAACTTTAAAAACATTACAGTTTGGTCCTTATTCATGCTCAGGTCAACTTTAGAGCTTTCGTAAGCTCGATTGAGTTTTGATGTTACTTGTATAATGTGTTGTACATTAATTTATGTTAAGAATAGATGATTGACTCAATTACTGCTGAGATTTTGAAACTAAATTTGTAACATCCCGAAATAAGGCATAAACGGAATAGTGGTTTTGGGACCACAAATTCGATGTTGAAAATTTTATTTTATTTATATTTTATGGTCTACAATTTCACAGAATGATTTCGTGAAAATCTCATTCGAAAATTTTGACGTTTGGGCACTCAATTTAGTCAAAAGGACTTAATTGTAAAAAGTGCAAAAGTTGAATTCTACATGTTAGAGGTGTCCAATTGTTATGAAATTTTAAATTGAAGTAGAGGTCCTTAAATGGTAATTATTCCATTAGGCTTTAATGGACAAAAATGGACAAATATAGGTAGAAAGAACCAAAGTTTTTAATGAAGGGTAATTTAGTCATTTAGTAATAAAAAGGAAATTAAATGGGAAAAAGATGGAAAAAGGTTGTCATCTTCTTCCTTAGGCCGAATTTTCAAGGGGGTCCAAGCTTCCAAGCTCCATAGTAAGTCAATCCAAGCCCCGTTTTTCATGTTCTTTACGTTTTTGGAATCCCGGTAACTCGATTTAGCTTATTCTAGCAATATTTTAACCTAGGGTTCATATTTGGAAAAATACCCATAGGTGAAATATGTTTTGTTTGATGTTTTATGATAGAATATAAAGGCTGAAGTTATGTTAAACAACTTTTGCTAAGCGATTTTACGTAAAAACGAGTAAAACGACATAATCGGTAAAAATACCTAATTTTCATAAGTACATGTTAGAGTGAGAATTTGATGTTGCCATAGAAGGGAAAAATGTTCAGAATGTCCTAAAATGTAGGAAAATAGGATGAAGTTTAATTTTCGAGCCTAGGGGCAAAATTGTAATTTTGTGAAAGTTAGAGGGCAAAAATGTAATTTTTTCATAGTGTGATTTTTGGACTAAATTGAATAATGTGAGTATTAAATGAGTTAAATATGTTATTATAGATCAAGAAAGACGAGGAATTGACCTTGATAGGAGAAAAGAAAAGGTTAAGGACTAAATTGGAAATTTCGCCATATTTTGCACCGAGGTAAGTAATATGTAAATAATTCATTATTTTTATTGGTGTTTTATATTTCAGCATGTTTAATGTATTGTATCTGATTTTTGAATCATAATTAACTATTGAAAGAATGAAATAAAGTGTTAAAAAGTGAGTTATTTCCCGTTTGAACCTCCGGAATCGAAAGATGTAATTGGCATGTAGCTAGGTCACACGAGTGGTACTAAGTGTAGGCCACTATGTGCACAAGAGAGCTACAAGAGATTTTGTATATGTAACACCCCATACCCGAGTCCGTCGCCGGATTAGGGTTATGAGGCCTTAGCAAACTAAACTCAACTTTAGAAATAGACCTTCAATAGAATCCAAGCACAAACAATGCGATCTTTACTATATTATACATAACATTACAACCTATTAAGTAAATAAATAAAATAAAATGTACAACGAGTTATATTACTAGTACTTAATATATATAAATGTCTGAATTACATAACTTAAACATTCATGACATATAAATATACATTTAAACCATATCTCAACATATGTCAATTTATAACATATATCGAATATCAATCAGGACTCATATAAATTAAGCTGAGTTTCATTCATATTACTATAAGACATACGCATATTAAATCAATTGAACCATCATACCATTTAATAATCCATGACAATATACAAACATATTAAAGTTACCCCTTGGCCGAATATAGTTTCACCTTTCCTTTGGATTTGTAATAAACCAACCAAGAAGCATGTTCATTTTTAACCATTTATAATCGAATCTACATAGTCAACTATCACATAAAGATCGGCATACTATTTCACTGACCCTCTCGGGTTTGCAGTTAACAATTAAAAACATATTCATTTCTTACTAACAACATCTGAATTTGTATAGCTACTTTTAGGATTCATACATTTATAACAAAACACATGGTTTAACTCAACTATCAATAAGAAGTCAAATTAACAAATAATATATAAATCACCTAAACCACGATCATATTCCATACATGTATATACATATAAATTTCATCTTTTGCATATAATGACCTTACCACTTTCAAACAAATGCAAAGCATACTAATATGACATGCTTATCCCGAACGCAAAACATCTATATATAATGAGCATATTACTTATTTAGTATACTACATATTATAACTCATCAGACATCTATCATTCTATTCATTGATAAAATATATGACTACACACCACAACATGTATATCATATGACTACTTTTCATATATAATCAAACCATTATAACAAGAGCATAGGAATTAAACTCGATCAAAGAACAGCCATTTTCGCATGGCTATATATATATATATATATATATACAGAACCAAATGTTCTTAGTCTTAACCTTAGTCTAACCTATACATGCCTTCGATTCAACACTAAGATCAAGTACCAAAAAGGGGTGATAGTGCAGTTGACTTTTCCGACGATCCTCAGTGGCCCGTAGCTTGCTTGAAATCTATAAGACGGAACAATGTACACACACGAAGTAAGCTTAATAGCTTAGTAAGTCTCAAGTGTTAAAAATATACTTAATACAAAGCATATAATATATACATATTCATGGTATTACACATAAAGTCTTAATTTACAAATACTTATACCAACTCTCATTTCTTCATTTCACATAATATCATTGATCTCATCCTCACATGCTTAAACATTTGAACATATATAATTATCACATTAGTAGATGCTCGATTCTATTCACATGAACATATAAATCACAGTAAGTTTTCATATGCCCTTTTTAACCACCTAGTACAATATAAATCACATCCATTCTTCACAACCAAGTAATATAGCATAATCTTTTATCCTCTATTCGAACATAGCCATAGCACACACATATATAAATTTATATTTATATATATCATTCATCGAAGTAATAAACTTCCACTTCTTCAGGTGCTAGTTCGTTATTTTCTTGAGTAGTACGAAAATGAACTACTTACCTCTCTGTCGAATTAATACATTTCAAAGCTGAAATTTCTTGACATGTGCATAAACCAAATTCTCAAGGACTCTGAGCTCAGATTACAATCACCGGCACGTGGCCTGCTGGACTCAAGTCCGAAATTAATCACCGGCAATAAGCCTGCTAGGCGTTAAGCCCGAATTGTTTCACCGGCACATGGCCTGCTAGGCTAAAAGCCCGAATAATACACCGGCACAGGGCTTGCTAGGCTAAAAGCCCGAATAATATAGCTATAATTCATCAATTCATCATGTTAACAACACATTATTACCAAGTCATGTGCTGAAACCACAATCACTTAACATATCATACATATATAAGTTTTCATTTCAAATTCAAATCATATTAAGTCCAATAGTGAACTTTAACATTCGGCTATCCTCAATTTAAATGCTCAAATAAGTCAATTTATATCAATGACTACATTCGTAATTAACTCTTATATGTACTTAAACTTAAGAACTTACCTCGGTTGTCGATAGACCGTGCAAATCGGCTATTCGAGAACCTTCGTCTTTCCCCGATCCAAATCTGTTTTTCTTTGTTCTTGATCTAAACACATTAAAATTCAGCTCATTCAAGTACATTTCATTTCAATTTAGTCCCAAAACACACAAATGGGCAAATTACCATTTTACCCCCACTATTTCACAATTTTGCAATTCAGTCCTATTTGCATAAAACTCAAAATACACAAAATTTCACCATGTAACTCAAGGGCCGAATATTCAATAGGGCTATACAAGTCCATATTTTCCATTTATTTTAAATATAAGTCCCTGCTAATCTTTATTTTTACAAATTAGCCCTAAATACAAAATTCCACCAAATTCCTAATACAAAACTTGTAAATCTTTAACATATATTTAATCTAAAACCATCAAATATCAAAACCACTTAAACATGTTAATGGCCGAATCCTATATACATACTAATCTCAAAAATTCTAGCATGGGTCGGGTAATATTCGAAGCAACGATCTCAAAAACGTAAAAATTATCAAAAACCAAGCTAAAATTCATACCTAATTGAGCTTGATGATGACCGAATGTTTTAAGCCCTTAAACCTCTTTTTCTTAGATAACTCACCGCAATGGAAGAAGAAGAACAAAAAAAAAATGGCTTTTAATTTCATATAATATAACATATAATAACATTATTTTATGTTTTACTATTTTAACCTTTACTAAATAATAAAAACAACTTATAGCATAAGGTTACACTTGACCTTTGCCACTCACTAACTCATAAAATGGGTTAATTATTCTTTTCATACCTCATATTATAAAGCCATGCTCAAATTAACACATTTCACTTTAGTATGCTACTTTTACGCTTTACGCGATTAAGTCCTTTTTATCAAATTAAGCACTTAAATGATAAAATTTTCATACGAAACTTTCACACACATCAATTCACATATTATAGACTCAAATTATAATAATGAAATATTTCTCGGACTCGGATTCGTGGTCCCGAAACCACCGTTCCGATTAGAGTCAAATTCGGTCTGTTATAGTATACGTAGCTAGGTCACATGTGTAGTACCGAGAGTACGCCATGTGTACAAGAAAGCTATATGTAGCTAGGTCACATGTGTGGTATATGGTGTGAGCCACTATGTGTACAAGAGAGCTACGAGAAGGCTAGGTCATATGAGTGGTGCTAAGTGAAGGCCACCATATGTACAAGAGAGCCAGAATTATGAGTACAATCAAGCTAGGCCACATGAGTGGTATTGAGTGAAGGCCACTATGTGTACAAGAGAGCTTCGATTTCAAAGGTGGGTTGTGTGCGAAACCACCGCATATTTGTTATTATTCCGAAGCATTCAACGGGAAAACTGACTAAATGAAATTATGTGAGATGTTTTAGGGATAAGTATATGTATATATATGTGTAATGCATGAGCAATATGCTCAATATGTGATTGGAAATTGGAATGATTGTTATAGGTAAGTAATGAATACAACTAAAGTGAAAGAAAGAAAAAATTTATAATAAAACTGTTTTGGACAGCAGCAGTGACGTGAATTTGAAAAATCACCAAAAATGGTATAAATGGAATTATAAGTAGTATGAGATATTTATTTAAATCTTATTGGGTCTATTTTTATATAAAAGAAACAGAGAAAGTAAAGGAATTGTATAGTTTGAGATATTTAAACTTTTGTGAGACTAGTTCAGAATAGTTACTTGATCCCCTGTTTTGTCTTGGAAAAATCATTACAAATTCTAAAAAAATAATTATGGGGTATAAATTATATGATTGAAATCCTTAATGAGTCTATTTTCAAATGAAATAAATTTTATCATCATATGAATTCTGTATAATGATAAAATTGGTTAGTAATGAAAAGTGGTCAAAGCAGTCAAACAGTAAAACAGGGGAATCTTTAATGAATAAACTGTACTAATTTGCAAAACCAAAAATTCTGAACATTTTATGGTGAGATGATAAATGAGTCTAGGTTCAGGGACAATTTACAGATCTTAATTTGGAGTTTCTTAGCTTTAGATAAAAATGATTTAGTGACTGTGACTCGAATAGACAGCTTGCTCCAAACTTGAATAAATGATGAAATTGATTTTAGATTTGATTGTGTTGTTTTGTAAACTTAATAAATCCATTATTAATTATTTACATACTTACTTACTAAGCTTTGTAGCTTACTTCCCTTCCTTTCCCATATCTTATAGTGTTGTATGCTAGCTCGAGTTGGAGATCGCCGGAGATGTAATCACACTATCAAGCTATCATCGTGGGGTAAAAGTCACTACAAACCTCTTAAGTTTATGGCATGTATAGGGGACTTAGTCATTTGTATATGTCATAATTGGTTTGGCCTAAAATGTTGGCCTTCAATATTTAGTAGTTTATTTTGTATAAGGCCATTGATGTTGGCTAGTGCTATTCAAGTTGTATGTTTGTGATGATGCATAATTTGGATGAAATTTTATGACTTGGTTTAATGCATTTACAAGTGTATGTGTTTCGGTAATGCCTCGTACCCTATTCCGGCATCGAATACGGGTAAGGGGTGTTACAAAATTACTCTGATAACAGAAGTAGCATTGCGTAACTCGGGTTCAGAGACCGAGCTAGGTGAGGAGTGTTACACCTCTTGCTTGACTTGATTGCCAAGTCTGAGTTACAAGATGTTACATTCTTTGCCAGAACAACTACAACCAATTATACACCATACAACCATTTATAGATAAAAATAATTATATTATGCTATCATACCACACTACATAATCATTTTTGGGTCCTATACGAGCTTACAGAAGCTCTTTTTCTTGTAACATCCTGAATTTTTGGGCCTATGCGTTTAATGGGTGGATATGTTTAATGTGTCACTTTAAGTGTTAGGAGTCCAAATTGGGCTCAGGCTTAGGCAGAGGCCTTGATTAAAATTATCTATTTGGGCATTATAGGGTTTAAAAGGTAGTATCTATGTTTAAAATACCAAAGTGGGCTTGTGGCCCAATCTTAGGAGGTGACGCCACACAAGGGAGTAAGGGGCCCAAATTTAAGTTTCATGGAGCCCAATTCTTTTAATTTAAGTTAGCTAAATTTTGGGCATTAGGATTAGGTGGAATGGATGGCAACAAGGCTAAAATTTAGGAGTTTAAATGTTTAAAATATGTGGATAATAAGCAGATAAAGGCTATTATTTAGGAATTTATTTTATGTGGATAATAAGCAGATAAAGGCTATTATTTAGGATTTTATTTTATGTGGATAATAAGCAGATAAAGGCTAAAATTTAGGATTTTAATGATTAAAATATGTGGATAATATGTTGATAAAGGAGGGAGGAGTTAGAGATAATTAAGTCTCTTTTAGATGAGCTAGTAGATTAAGATAAAGGAGAAAAGATAGGATTTATCTGCAAGGTTAGGTAAGTGCCGAAATTTCTATAAATAGGGGGAATATTTCTTCAATTTTGACATTTGGGTTTTTCTCTCATTCTTTTCTCTTCTTCTCTGAGTAAAAGCCGAAAACTCCTAAAGTTCCATCTTCCTCTTCATTCTCTGCAAAAGCTGAAATCTCTAAACCAATTCCCTCATCTTCACTTTGATTCAAAAGCCGAAACTCTTTCATTATTTTTCTTCCTAGCCGAAATCTTCAAGTCTATTCCTTGTTTTCTTTTCTTCTTCTCTTTTCCTGTCAGAAACCGAAACTCTTCACTCAAGTATTTTAAAAGCCAAAGACACATCAGCCTTCTCTTGTTCATACTTTTTTCGGGATTTTCCTAAAAGCCGAAATCCCTAGATCTCATCTCCTGTGATTGCCGAATTACTTCTGTGGTGCCTACTTGTGCCGAAATCTGAAGGGAACTTTAGTGGAGTCAAACGCATAGATCTCTGAGTTACAGATCAGTAGCACTCGAATCGTGTTACTTTCGAGATCAAGGTAAGAAGATCTATTAGTTTCAATGTGTAAATTCAGGATTTACTAACCCTTGGCCGAATATAGGAGAGGCCCTATTTTCACATCTTTCCGGCTTTTTGAGCAAAGTTGTAGATCGAACTAGCAAGGGTATCGACATTAATCAGGTGTGTAACACTTCCACACCATTAGATTGATTGCTAGTATATATATATGTAATAAATCTGTTATACCATGTTAAATGCCGAAATGCCGGCATATCATTTGGAAACCCGAAAAAGGGTAAAGGCTAAATATCAGGTTAGTGATTTCTGCCACTCAACAGTGATTGATTTTGTTAAATGATATGTGATATATGTCGATTGTTTTATACATACTTGGGGTTGGGTGATTGATGAAAGGGGAAGTGATCTGTTCTGGTGGCTTATGCCATTTCAGCCTAGTGACTCTGTCACAACTCTGTTTCTAGTGGCTTTTGCCATTTCATCCTGGTGACTCTGTCACAAACTCTGTTTCTGGTGGCTTTTTGCCATTTCAGCCTGGTGACTCTGTCACAAACTCTGTTTCTGGTGGCTTTTTGCCATTTCAGCCTGGTGACTCTGTCACAACTCTGACAATGAGCAGCACGACTGCCATCAACAGCGTGTAGCGGTGCGGGTTGATTGTAGAAATCCCCTATGGTGTGAACAGATGGTACGGGAGGCGTGTAGCGGATGGAAACTTAGGATTTGGGTTGGGCTTGCATAATTTTTTTGTTATATATATATATATATTAAACTGTTATTCTGTTCTGTGGGGCTAAGGCCCAAATCTAATGGTTCATAAGGGTTGCACACTGTAACACCCCAAACCCGGACAAGACACCACGTCCAAATCTGGTATGCTACGGGGAAATCGTTTTTGAAAAGTTAGATTTTCCGTTTAAAAACTGAGTGAAAACACAGTGTGTTTGAAACAAATTTGAGTAGTCTCGTTTGAAGAACAGTTGATGTATTTGGAACCCAGAGATTATGAAAACTTAGCCAGAATGTGTAGTTAAAATGAGTTTAAACCATTTAAAACCTCATTAGTTTCTTAGTGATACATAAAACACTTTTAACTCAGAAGAACTACAAGTTTGGATTGGGAACCAGTTGTATTTGTTTGTCAAAAAGACTTAGTGTGATACCCGATGGTATAGTTTAAAACACATTGCGTTATAGTTTTGAAATCGTTATCTTTCCAAGTTTTAGTAAAATTTATTCCAAGTTACTTTGTTAAGACATGTCAAAAATCAACGTAAAGCGTAAACAACTTAAAACATAACTTTAAAGGCCTTTTACAAACCAAATAAACCCAATTAAAAGTAAATAAACCTAAGTACCCAATTAGTAGAGTCTGAGTAAAACTTTATTAAAGCATGGCATGTGCACCCCGAGTCCATCCCGGCTCCACGTCCGCAGCTACGAGTCACCTGAAATGTCAAAGGAGAGGGTGAGTCGAGTGACTCAGTGTGTAAATCCCGCTCCCGAAGAATCAACATGCTAACACACATCATACATAGCAACATGATTAATGCAACCCGATCCTAACCATCCATATCGCCTTTTCTACCCCGTGTGGTACCAAACCACTGGTGGTGCCAAACCACTGGTGACATATAGTCACAATGTGTTACCAAAACACTGGTGTCCCAAAGACACAATATCCGTCAATGTGGTACCAAACCACTGGTGTCCCAAAGACACAATGTGCTACCAAAGCACTGGTGACCGAAGTCACAAATCCAATGATGATGGGGCCAACCCATCGTGTGATACCAAATCACTGGCGTCAATCCCGTATAATCATCCGTGGGGCCAACCCACTGTGGTACTGAGCCACTGGGACGAGACGCTGAGGTACCAAACCTCTGGAGGTGCCAAACCTCTGGTGACCCAAAGTCACAAAGTTGTGCTACCAAAGCACTGGTGCTCGTCTGCACAATATACCACTGCTCCCTCCTCCCGTATCACCCACACATATCATACTCATGGGATTATGCATCTCATACAAGCCATGCATATCATGCCAACATATCAAGCATTACAACTCATAACATGCATAACATAATTCATGATATCATATATTATCATTAATACTCATCATAGAACAGACTTACCCGAATCGTACACATACCCCATTTGGGTATTCATTTGTCCATCATACTGTTATAATTTCTAACAGGCAAACAGGTTTTATTAATAATCTTACTAAGTATCAGTGTGTTAGTTTACACACCTGATAATACGAGCCTAGAAATCCTGACCAAAGCGATCTAAGTCCCTCGATTGCTAACTCCTACAATCGGCCAAACATAGGGGTTAGGCATCACTAACATTCGGCCAACACAGAGACACCAAAAAGGGTTAATGCTAGAACCCTTACCTTGCACCCGTTTGGTTTCCTACCAAACCCGAACCAATAGTGATTCCCTTTGACAATCGGCCTCCACCTGAAAAGAACCATTAATCCTTAATGGCTTGGCTAACCGAAATAAAAGAATCAACCAATAATATTGACCCTTACCAAACTTACCCCACTTGACTACTCAGAGAACGAAGACTTCCACCCGATTGTATCCAAAGTCCGAATAACCTAAAATGAAATCGGTTCCAAAACCAATGATTAACTTCCAGCAACAAGGCTACCTTCGGCTCTTAACCAAACCAAACGATCAAGAACAGAAAAAGAAAGAAATGGCCATTCGGCCAAAACTTACCACCACCAACGATTAAGGCCAGGCTTCCAAGACACCACTGATATTTGGTCAAGGGAGATTACTAGGGGGAAGGGAAATATTCGGCCAAAAAGATCACTAAAAGGGGGTGTATAGATTCGGCTAACACCTTGAATAAAAGAAGGAGAATTTGCTTTTTAGATGTTTAACACACCTGTGATCGGTTCTCAATGAAAGAAGAGAGAAAATAATTGTAATATGAGAGTAGAGTGGGAATGAAATTTCGGCAAGATGGTTTAAGAAAAAGAGAAAAATCGGCAACAAATAGAAGAAAGGTTCGGCTTAAGATTTTGGAAAGAAAAGAAATGATGAAAATAATTTGGGAGGTGACTTTCGGTTTACACAAATGAAAAGAAGAAAGAACTAGAAGATCATTCAGCTAGCAACCCAAAATGTAGAAAGACCAATTACACAATTCGGCAAGTAGAGTTGCTTTTGGACCTACGGCTTCAAGGAGAAAAATGAAGGAATTAGCTTGAGAATTCGACTTAGTATGACAAAAAGAAAGGAAAGAAATTTGACTCCTAATGACCGAATGTGCACACAAATGCCCAAAAAGAATTTCAGCTACCCCAATTACCACTTACCAACCGGCCAACCTCCTCCCCAAGCATCCAAGCCGTCACTTCCCCCCATTCCAAGCCCCAAATATTCGGCCATACCCCTCAATGCACTCACATCCACCCATTTCAAAAGTGTGGACCAAGTCTTTCTCCTCAAATTGCTCTCCACCTTTCATTTGAAAGGTAAGACTTGGTCCAAGGTAGTGTTCTAGTTGCTCTCTACCTCTACTCCCATGCCGTCCAAAATAGGTGACAAAAAGGGGACTCCGCTGCTTGAACTCTGGACCTCCCTCACCTGCACATGACGCTAACACAAGCCCCCAAGTGGCGCATGCTTTGCCACTGGGCTAGCTCCTTATTTGTGCTTCAAAACACCAATTAAAAATTCTTAAACCCTAGCTCTTCCAACTCCTCTGACCTAAGCCCAAAAATCAAATTTTTCCCATTCACTCAGGCACACACCTAGGCTACACTTAAGCCCCAAAAACATAAAAATAGCAACATAGCATACTAACAACACGCAGAACCTGCCATGACAAAAATAACCCCTAACCCGGGATATTACAGTTCTATCTCCCTTAAAAAATAATTTCGGCCTCGAAATTACCTGGTCAAAAGAGTTGCGGGTATTGCTGTCTCATTGCATCCTCGGGTTCCCACGTCGCTTCTTCTACACCATGATTCCGCCAAAGTACCTTAACCAAAGGCACAGACTTCCTACGCAGAACCTTCACATCCCGATCAAGAATCTGTACAGGTTCCTCTTCCATAGACAAGTCTGGATTCACCTCGATCTCTTCCACTGCTACCACATGCGACGGATCTGAACGATACCTCCGAAGCATCGAAACGTGAAAAACATCATGAATCTGGCTAAGCTCTGTTGGCAACTCAAGCTGATACGCCACTGGTCCAACTCGCCTCAACACCTTATACGGCCCAATGAACCTCGGACTTAGCTTGCCTTTCTTCCCGAACCTCAATACCTTCTTCCAAGGCGAGACCTTCAGAAACACTCGATCCCTAACAGCAAACTCTATATCTCTTCGCTTAAGATCGGCATAAGACTTCTGCCGGTCCGAAGCTTCCTTCAATCGAGCCTGAATCAACTTAACCTTATCCTCAGTCTCAGCTACCAACTCGGGTCCCAACAATTGACGTTCACCTAACTCTGTCCAACACGTAGGTGAGCGACACTTCCTACCATACAACGCCTCATACGGAGCCATCTTGATGCTCGCTTGGTAACTGTTGTTGTAGGCAAACTCAGCTAATGGTAGAAACTCCTCCCAACTACCTCTGAAATCCAGGACACAACCTCTCAGCATGTCTTCTAAGATCTGAATAACCCTTTCTGATTGACCGTCAGACTGCGGGTGAAAAGCCGTGCTGAAATCCAAACGAGTACCCAGAGCCTGATGCAATGCCTTCCAGAACCTTGAAGTAAACCTGGGATCCCTATCCGAGATTATCGAAACTGGCACACCGTGCAACCTCACTATCTCTGAAACATACAGCTTTGCTAGCTTCTGAAGTGAGTAGTCAACCCTCACTGGAATAAAGTGAGCTGATTTAGTCAGACGGTCCACCACTACCCAAACTGAATCCTTCTTGCTTGGCGTAAGCGGTAGCCCACTGACAAAATCCATGGTTATCCTTTCCCACTTCCACTGAGGAATTTTTACAGGCTGAAGCAAACCCGACGGCAACTGATGTTCAGCCTTGACCTGCTGACAAGTCAGACACCTCCCAACAAACTCTGTCACCTCTTTCTTCAAACCAGGCCACCAAAACTGCTCTCTAAGATCCTTATACATCTTGCTACCTCCAGGATGCATAGCATGAGGACTGCTATGTGCGTCCTGAAGAATCTTCTGTCTCAGCTCAACATCTTTAGGCATACAAGCCTTACCTTGAAAACACAGAACCTCATCACCAGACAAGCTGTAACCCTCTAAACCACCATTCTGCACTTGTAACCTTCGCACACTCAGAAACTCATCCTCTAACTGTTTTTCTCTGATCTGCTCAACCCAAGTAGGCTTAACCTGCAGCTCTGCCAGAATACTCCCGTCGTCATACAAACTTAAATGGGCAAACAATGCTCTTAAGTCCGAAACAACCTTACGGCTCAACGCGTCTGCTACCACGTTAGCCTTGCCCGGATGATACTCGATCGAACAGTCGTAATCTTTCAGCAACTCAACCCATCTACGCTGCCTCAAATTCGAATCCTTCTGAGTCAGTAGATACTTCAGACTTTTGTGATCTGTGTAGACTATAGATCTCTCTCCGTACAAGTAGTGCCTCCAAATCTTTAAGGCGAAAACTACAGCCGCTAGCTCCAAATCGTGCGTCGGATAGTTGACCTCATGTGGCCTCAGCTGCCGAGAAGCGTAAGCCACAACCTTACCTTCTTGCATCAGCACACAACCCAGACCCGTATGTGATGCGTCGCAGTAGACGGTGTATTCCTTACCAGCCTCAGGTTGAATCAAAACCGGAGCCTCAGTCAAGATCTTCTTTAACTTATCGAAGCTTTCCTGCTGTTTCTCAGTCCATACAAACGGAACCTCTTTCCTTAATAACTTAGTCATCGGCGCTGCTATCAACGAGAAACCCTCAACAAACCTTCTGTAGTATCCAGCCAAACCCAGAAAACTACGAATCTCAGCCACTGACCTAGGCGGCTTCCAATCCAAAACTGCCTCAATTTTACGAGGATCTACCCGAATCCCCTCTGCTGACACTACATGACCCAAGAACGTCACTTCTCTAAGCCAGAACTCGCACTTACTAAACTTAGCATAGAGTTGTTTTTCCCTCAAAATCTGCAGCACCACTCTTAAATGCGCATCATGTTCCTCCTCTGTCCTTGAGTACACCAAGATGTCGTCTATGAAAACCACCACGAACTGATCCAGATACTACTGGAACACCCTATTCATCATATCCATAAACGCTGCCGGTGCGTTAGTCAACCCGAATGGCATTACCAGGAATTCGTAGTGCCCATACCGAGTCCGAAACGCTGTTTTATGGATATCCGCCTCCTTAACCTCTAACTGATGGTATCCAGACCTCAAGTCGATCTTAGAGAATACCGCAGCACCCTTCAGCTGATCAAACAAGTCATCTATCCGTGGCAACGGATACTTGTTTTTAATCGTCAGCTTGTTCAACTGGCGGTAGTCTATGCACATCCGCATTGTACCATCTTTCTTCTTGACAAAAAGAACCGGCGCACCCCACGGTGAAACACTTGGCCTGATAAAACCTCGATCCAATAACTCCTGGATCTGAGCCTTAAGCTCCACCAATTCCTTTGGTGCCATCCTATATGGAGCAATAGACACTGGCGCAGTCCCGGGTAACAGATCAATCCCGAACTCTACCTCTCGATCTGGCGGCAAACCCGGAAGCTCCTCAGGAAACACATCAGCAAATTCCTTAACAGTACTAACCTTCTCAACAGCAGACTCTTTAGCCTCCAAGGCATACACATGAACCACATACGCTTCGCAGCCCTTCCTGACCATCTTCTCCGCTTTCAAAGCAGATACCACATTTGATAAGTAATCCCTCCTATTACCTATCATGGCCACTTCGTCACCACCAACCGTCTTAAGAACCATACGCTTAGCCGCGCAATCCAACCTCGCCTGGTACTTAACCAGCCAATCCATCCCAAGAATCAGATCGAACTCCCCAAACGGCAGTTCCATCAGATCAGCAGCAAACACTACCCCTTGAAGTTCTAGAGGTACATCTCTAAACAGTTTATCTACTACTACAGAGTGACCTAGAGGACTAATCACAGTCATCTGCCTAGAAGATATCTCAGAGTCTAAGTCCATTGTCTCTACTATACTACTGGCAACATAAGAGTGTGTAGAACCCACATCAATTAAAGTAGTATAAGGAGTACCAAAAATCAAAAACGTACCGGTTATGACGTCCGGTGCGTCGCCCTCCTCTCGGCGCCTCGCAGCATACACCAATCCAGGCTGTCTAGCATCAGAACTACCCGCACCTCTGCCCGGTGCTCCACGGCCCCGACCAGAACCATTACCACCTCTGCCATTACCACGGCCCCTCTGCGGTGGCGGTCCATTACCTCTGAACTGATTACGGCCCTGACTCTCAGACTGAATCCTGGCCATCCTACGCGGACAGTCCCTAATGCGATGATTCAGAGAACCACACTCGAAGCAACCTTTACCTCCAGTCCAGCAACCACCCCAATGAGATTTCCCACACTGATTACACTGCGGCGGTCCCTGCCTAGCAGCAACAAACCTAGCAGACTGATTCTGCCCACTCGATCTAGCCCTCTTCTGCGGATTACCCGACGAACCAGAAGACCCAAAGCTCCTCTTAAGCCTACTCCTGTCCATGCTCTGCCTTACCGACTCCTTAACACCCTCGGCTACCTTAGCCTTCTCAACTAAGACAGCAAACTCGCGCTCCTGCTGAGGAGCAATCAGCAGCCTCAACTCGTCTCGCAGACCATCCTCGAAACGAACACACCTCTCATGCTCAGTGGCTACAATACCCCTGGCATACCTACTCAGCTTCAGGAACTCAGCCTCGTACTCAGCAACAGATTTACTCCCCTGAACCAGCCTCAGAAATGCCTTTCTCTGGGAGTCGATGTAACTAGCCCCGATGTACTTCTTTTGATATGCAGTTCTGAAGTAATCCCATGTCAAACCCTCCGCGGCCACACTATCCTGAACCGTGAGCCACCACTGATACGACTCATCCCAGAGAAGCGATACAATACCCTTCAGCTTCTCTTCAGCCGTCAAGTCCAGATCATCCATGATCCGCTCAGTTGCCTCCAGCCAATATTCAGCAGTGCTAGGAGCAACACCAGATACGCCTCGAAAGAATTCAGCCCCATTAGCCCGGAGTCGCTCAGGAACTGATTTCCTAACTCCTGCACCACCACTTGCCCCAGCTACCCTTTCCAACACTCGCAGCATCGCCTGTGACACTGCGTCGTCCCCAGTCTGATCTTGGAACTCACCACCTCCAGCTGGTGGCGGAACCGGTATCTCATTTTCTGAACCCTGCCCAGATCCTACGGGCTCAGAAACCGTCATTCTACCCCTACCTCTACCACGAGTATTACGACCACGTCCACCTCGAGTGCTCATATCTAATCTTTCTACGTATCTGATTAAAGAATTTTTATGCATCAGTATTTATTCCACTTGTTTAAAAAGCAAGTCTTATGAATATTAAAGAGGATTTGTTTTTGCGAGTTCACAGAATCCTATCAGTTTCAATCTCTAAGGTAGCATACTATTGCTATTCATCAAATCATATAACATCCAATCAAATCACAAAGAATAGTCCGGGGTACTTACCTGGGCGAACTGGTGCCGGAGACTCGGTGCCATGCCTTTCAAACCATATATTCAAACTCAAAACACTTAAGACATCCTTTAAAAACATTTTGGGCCTCAGGCCCACAGCCGAGCCTTTGAACTTGGCTCTGATACCACAATTGTAACACCCCAAACCCGGACAAGACACCACGTCCGAATCTGGTATGCTACGGGGAAATCGTTTTTGAAAAGTTAGATTTTCCGTTTAAAAACTGAGTGAAAACACAGTGTGTTTGAAACAAATTTGAGTAGTCTCGTTTGAAGAACAGTTGATGTATTTGGAACCCAGAGATTTTGAAAACTTAGCCAGAATGTGTAGTTAAAATGAGTTTAAACCATTTAAAACCTCATTAGTTTCTTAGTGATACATAAAACACTTTTAACTCAGAAGAACTACAAGTTTGGATTGGGAACCAGTTGTATTTGTTTGTCAAAAAGACTTAGTGTGATACCCGATAGTATAGTTTAAAACACATTGCGTTATAGTTTTGAAATCGTTATCTTTCCAAGTTTTAGTAAAATTTATTCCAAGTTACTTTGTTAAGACATGTCAAAAATCAACGTAAAGCGTAAACAACTTAAAACATAACTTTAAAGGCCTTTTACAAACCAAATAAACCCAATTAAAAGTAAATAAACCTAAGTACCCAATTAGTAGAGTCTGAGTAAAACTTTATTAAAGCATGGCATGTGCACCCCGAGTCCATCCCGGCTCCACGTCCGCAGCTACGAGTCACCTGAAATGTCAAAGGAGAGGGTGAGTCGAGTGACTCAGTGTGTAAATCCCGCTCCCGAAGAATCAACATGCTAACACACATCATACATAGCAACATGATTAATGCAACCCGATCCTAACCATCCATATCGCCTTTTCTACCCCGTGTGGTACCAAACCACTGGTGGTGCCAAACCACTGGTGACATATAGTCACAATGTGTTACCAAAACACTGGTGTCCCAAAGACACAATATCCGTCAATGTGGTACCAAACCACTGGTGTCCCAAAGACACAATGTGCTACCAAAGCACTGGTGACCGAAGTCACAAATCCAATGATGATGGGGCCAACCCATCGTGTGATACCAAATCACTGGCGTCAATCCCGTATAATCATCCGTGGGGCCAACCCACTGTGGTACTGAGCCACTGGGACGAGACGCTGAGGTACCAAACCTCTGGAGGTGCCAAACCTCTGGTGACCCAAAGTCACAAAGTTGTGCTACCAAAGCACTGGTGCTCGTCAGCACAATATACCACTGCTCCCTCCTCTCGTATCACCCACACATATCATACTCATGGGATTATGCATCTCATACAAGCCATGCATATCATGCCAACATATCAAGCATTACAACTCATAACATGCATAACATAATTCATGATATCATATATTATCATTAATACTCATCATAGAACAGACTTACCCGAATCGTACACATACCCCATTTGGGTATTCATTTGTCCATCATACTGTTATAATTTCTAACAGGCAAACAGGTTTTATTAATAATCTTACTAAGTATCAGTGTGTTAGTTTACACACCTGATAATACGAGCCTAGAAATCCTGACCAAAGCGATCTAAGTCCCTCGATTGCTAACTCCTACAATCGGCCAAACATAGGGGTTAGGCATCACTAACATTCGGCCAACACAGAGACACCAAAAAGGGTTAATGCTAGAACCCTTACCTTGCACCCGTTTGGTTTCCTACCAAACCCGAACCAATAGTGATTCCCTTTGACAATCGGCCTCCACCTGAAAAGAACCATTAATCCTTAATGGCTTGGCTAACCGAAATAAAAGAATCAACCAATAATATTGACCCTTACCAAACTTACCCCACTTGACTACTCAGAGAACGAAGACTTCCACCCGATTGTATCCAAAGTCCGAATAACCTAAAATGAAATCGGTTCCAAAACCAATGATTAACTTCCAGCAACAAGGCTACCTTCGGCTCTTAACCAAACCAAACGATCAAGAACAGAAAAAGAAAGAAATGGCCATTCGGCCAAAACTTACCACCACCAACGATTAAGGCCAGGCTTCCAAGACACCACTGATATTCGGTCAAGGGAGATTACTAGGGGGAAGGGAAATATTCGGCCAAAAAGATCACTAAAAGGGGGTGTATAGATTCGGCTAACACCTTGAATAAAAGAAGGAGAATTTGCTTTTTAGATGTTTAACACACCTGTGATCGGTTCTCAATGAAAGAAGAGAGAAAATAATTGTAATATGAGAGTAGAGTGGGAATGAAATTTCGGCAAGATGGTTTAAGAAAAAGAGAAAAATCGGCAACAAATAGAAGAAAGGTTCGGCTTAAGATTTTGGAAAGAAAAGAAATGATGAAAATAATTTGGGAGGTGACTTTCGGTTTACACAAATGAAAAGAAGAAAGAACTAGAAGATCATTCGGCTAGCAACCCAAAATGTAGAAAGACCAATTACACAATTCGGCAAGTAGAGTTGCTTTTGGACCTACGGCTTCAAGGAGAAAAATGAAGGAATTAGCTTGAGAATTCGACTTAGTATGACAAAAAGAAAGGAAAGAAATTTGACTCCTAATGACCAAATGTGCACACAAATGCCCAAAAAGAATTTCGGCTACCCCAATTACCACTTACCAACCGGCCAACCTCCTCCCCAAGCATCCAAGCCGTCACTTCCCCCCATTCCAAGCCCCAAATATTCGGCCATACCCCTCAATGCACTCACATCCACCCATTTCAAAAGTGTGGACCAAGTCTTTCTCCTCAAATTGCTCTCCACCTTTCATTTGAAAGGTAAGACTTGGTCCAAGGTAGTGTTCTAGTTGCTCTCTACCTCTACTCCCATGCCGTCCAAAATAGGTGACAAAAAGGGGACTCCGCTGCTTGAACTCTGGACCTCCCTCACCTGCACATGACGCTAACACAAGCCCCCAAGTGGCGCATGCTTTGCCACTGGGCTAGCTCCTTATTTGTGCTTCAAAACACCAATTAAAAATTCTTAAACCCTAGCTCTTCCAACTCCTCTGACCTAAGCCCAAAAATCAAATTTTTCCCATTCACTCAGGCACACACCTAGGCTACACTTAAGCCCCAAAAACATAAAAATAGCAACATAGCATACTAACAACACGCAGAACCTGCCATGACAAAAATAACCCCTAACCCGGGATATTACAGTTCTATCTCCCTTAAAAAATAATTTCGGCCTCGAAATTACCTGGTCAAAAGAGTTGCGGGTATTGCTGTCTCATTGCATCCTCGGGTTCCCACGTCGCTTCTTCTACACCATGATTCCGCCAAAGTACCTTAACCAAAGGCACAGACTTCCTACGCAGAACCTTCACATCCCGATCAAGAATCTGTACAGGTTCCTCTTCCATAGACAAGTCTGGATTCACCTCGATCTCTTCCACTGCTACCACATGCGACGGATCTGAACGATACCTCCGAAGCATCGAAACGTGAAAAACATCATGAATCTGGCTAAGCTCTGTTGGCAACTCAAGCTGATACGCCACTGGTCCAACTCGCCTCAACACCTTATACGGCCCAATGAACCTCGGACTTAGCTTGCCTTTCTTCCCGAACCTCAATACCTTCTTCCAAGGCGAGACCTTCAGAAACACTCGATCCCTAACAGCAAACTCTATATCTCTTCGCTTAAGATCGGCATAAGACTTCTGCCGGTCCGAAGCTTCCTTCAATCGAGCCTGAATCAACTTAACCTTATCCTCAGTCTCAGCTACCAACTCGGGTCCCAACAATTGACGTTCACCTAACTCTGTCCAACACGTAGGTGAGCGACACTTCCTACCATACAACGCCTCATACGGAGCCATCTTGATGCTCGCTTGGTAACTGTTGTTGTAGGCAAACTCAGCTAATGGTAGAAACTCCTCCCAACTACCTCTGAAATCCAGGACACAACCTCTCAGCATGTCTTCTAAGATCTGAATAACCCTTTCTGATTGACCGTCAGACTGCGGGTGAAAAGCCGTGCTGAAATCCAAACGAGTACCCAGAGCCTGATGCAATGCCTTCCAGAACCTTGAAGTAAACCTGGGATCCCTATCCGAGATTATCGAAACTGGCACACCGTGCAACCTCACTATCTCTGAAACATACAGCTTTGCTAGCTTCTGAAGTGAGTAGTCAACCCTCACTGGAATAAAGTGAGCTGATTTAGTCAGACGGTCCACCACTACCCAAACTGAATCCTTCTTGCTTGGCGTAAGCGGTAGCCCACTGACAAAATCCATGGTTATCCTTTCCCACTTCCACTGAGGAATTTTCACAGGCTGAAGCAAACCCGACGGCAACTGATGTTCAGCCTTGACCTGCTGACAAGTCAGACACCTCCCAACAAACTCTGTCACATCTTTCTTCAAACCAGGCCACCAAAACTGCTCTCTAAGATCCTTATACATCTTGCTACCTCCAGGATGCATAGCATGAGGACTGCTATGTGCGTCCTGAAGAATCTTCTGTCTCAGCTCAACATCTTTAGGCATACAAGCCTTACCTTGATTTGTGAAATGACCAAAATACCTCTGATTTGTAAAATTACCAAATTACCCTTGATTTGCAAAATAATAAAATTATCCCTGATTTGTAAAATTACCAAATTACCCCTAATTTGTGAAATGACCAAAATACCCTTGATTTGTAAAATTACCGAAATACCCCGGATTACAAAATTATCGAAATACCCCCGGATTATAGGATTACCAAAATACCCCTAGATTGCAAAAAATTACCAAAATTGTAACACCCTGGTTTTAGGGGTTAGGCTTTTGGTGCTTAGCTCAGGTGTTGGCACACTTTAGTGTGTGGTTGGGTAAGTTTTAGGGGTCCGGAGAACCCTAGGTAGTGGTGGAATGCTTTGGTAAATTTTTAGTTTTAAGGGCTAAAAGGGGGAGCTTGGATAGAGGGGGTTTTAAGAGAAGTTTTGGTGGAAATAAGGCACAAAGATTGGTGTGGCGGAGTGGCAAGGAGGCGCCACATAAGGCATGGGAAGTGACGCCTCAGGGAGCTAGAAGGGGTCTCAGGTTCGATTAGCAAGGGCAGCAAGTGAGGCCTTGTTTTTGCATCATTAAGGTTAGGTGTTGGACGGTTTTTGGAGGCTTAAAAGATGGATGAAGACTTGGTCTTCTTTTTTTTTGAATTCGGCTAGGTAGGTTTGACTCATTCAAATTGTTTTGAATGGATGGAAGGGAGGTGTTTTAGGAGGGATTTGAGGATTTTTTGTGGGAGGTTGGAGCTTGGCTGAATATTATAAATAGGGGGGAGGTGCTCCTTATCATTCACCATTTGCTTCCTCCCTTGCCGAAATTTCTTCCCTTTGTCTTTATTTTCCCTTAGTCTCTTGCCGAAAGTGAGTCTAACCAAACCACTCTCCATCTTATTTCTTGGTGACCAAAACTGAAAGTGTGCATAACCCTTTGTGTACCCATTTCCCTCTCCCTTCACATCTTTTCTTAAACCTTGCTTCAAACCGTAATCACCCTTAAAAGACTGCCATTGCCGAATATCCCAAACCATCTAGGAGCCTTGTCGAATCATCCATTCTCACCTTCTCTTCACTTTGGTTGCAAGTCTTTAAACCGAACCTTACGTCCTTGCGGTGGCCAATTCTTGTTAGAGGAAAAGTAGTGGTTAGCGAGGTAAGGGTGTTTTAGCTTGTTCTTGCTCTAGAGTTTCTTGTTTTGGCCGAATGGCCCTAAGTGTTCCTTGTTATGTGTGAGGCCGATTGTAGGGGGAGAAGAGCCTAACGCAGGAGACCTTTCGAGAGGCGATTAGTCAACGATTACAGATGCAGAAGTTGCGTTTCGAGAGTAGATCGATTGTGCTATTTAGGTGCGTAATCATCGCACTGTTTCTCTGGTTAGTTGTTTAATGTATAATCAGATGTATTATGTGTGGTAACCAATTATGTTGGCTTGAGTGGTGGATACCATGATTTGGGCAATCAGATATCAGGTAAATAAACCTTGGATGTTATGTTAACGTGATAATACTTGATATGATATGCGTATATACTCATGTGATATGATGACTTAACATGTTCCATTTATATAGTTGCATGGGAATGGGGCTTGACTCGATGGAGGAGGAAGTGTACACAGGATGTACGTGGTCTAATGTTAGCTCAGGCTACATTAGCGCTTGATGGCTAGCTTTGTGCTACCTCAAGGGAGATGTTGGCTCGGTGCCCATCTCGACGGTCGATGGCTATGTGCATCACCGTAGGCAGAGTATGTTGTTGGATCACTTTGGTTGATCGGTGGCTCAGCCACGGCCTCGAGCAGCGAGTTTGCCGAGGTAAGATTTAAGGATCACGATGTGATCAGTGGTGGTTTATCCACGGCCTTAGGCAGGGAGTCTGCTAAGGTTGGTGTACGGTTGGACAATGGGTTGGGCTGAAATGCATTCTTGCATGATTTGTTACGAGAACTGTGTGGGTATGGGCCAAGCCCATACGTGTGGGATTATGTGTTGTGGTTATGCACTGAGTCAGTGGACTCACTCTTTTCATTAACCATTTTAGGTGATTCGTAGATTGGACCGGGATCGAAGAGGACACATGGTGGCCCATACAGAAGGAAGAGTTTAAATATTTTAAGTTTTTTTTTATTAAGTATTTGATCTTTTAAATGTTGATGTAATAAGGGCCTTTTGACTTTTATGTATTTTGGGAATTATTTTAATATTTTTTTTAATAACTATCTTTGGTACTACTTTAACTAGAGTTTGATTAAATTGAACTATCAAGTGGAAAAGGATTTAGTATTAGCAACCCATGTATTCACATTGGTTTTATATGTACTAAAGTTTTAAAAAGAATATTTTATAAAACGAGAGTTTTGAAACAATCATGCCCAAGATTTTCACAAGTATACGAAATCAAACTCGAGTTTTCACCAAATTTTTTTCGTAAATCTAAACCTCTCAAAACCATTTTCACTAACATAACCAGATTCGGTCGTAGTGAATGGGCCGGGTTTGGGGATGTTACAGTTTGGTATCAGAGCCCGGTTCAAAACTCGGCTTTGAGGGTTTTTGGGCCCGAAACAGTTTTCAAAATGGGTTTTTGGAATGTGGGCTTTTACAAAAAAGTTTTGCAGATTATTCTGGCATGGCACCTGTACCTCCGACCCGAAGTCCACCAGGTAAGTACTTCGGACTTTCTTGAAGTGATTTGTTTGTATGATTTATTATGGGCTTAGTTTTGGCTCGTAGATTAGAATACTAGGATGTGTTGGACCCTAGGAATAGTCTACTCAAACATTTGCATAAAACTTAAAGCTCTTAAACAAACCTGTGAAGTAAGTCGCCGAGTTAAGGTGTGGTAACCTTGGTGCGCATGTCTAGGATTGGATCCGGAAGAGCTTGGTACTTAAGCAGTCCTCGTGACTCACCTCCTCTTCGCAGGAATCCTACCTGGTGCGTAGCTTCGGTTCACCTTAACCAAGAGGACTTGTTCATAGGCTGAACCGAACATTAACCCGAAAGGGATTTGGCCTGATTGTTTTAAAATTTCCCGTTTTAAAATTTTCAACTTTACCCCTTTGGTTTGTGTAACCCTAAAATTTGATTTTGAAGAACTTTTTTCGATTTACAAAATTACCAAAATGCCCTTAGTGGCAAAATTACAAAAATGCCCCTGTGTTATAAATTTACTATACTACCCTCAACTTTTGATAAAATGATTTTTACTTTACAAAATACCAAAAGTTTGAGGTTTTGAAATAGTAAGATACCTTGGTTTGTGGAAATTTACGAAAAAACCCTGGTTGATAAAATTACGAAAATGCCCTTGGTTTCTAAATTTTTAGATTTTTTCTCAACTTTTACTGAAATATTCCTATTTTACCAAATATCAGAAAACCCTATTTTATGAAATACAGTGATATTTCGATTTGGAGAATTTACAAAAATGCCCATGATTTCCAAAATTACGAAAATAACCCTGCTTTTTGGAATTTTTGCAACACACTTTGTTTGAAAAACAAAATTTTCAAGATGACCCCTGGATTTGTAAATTTTGAAATATCTTTAAGCTGGGAAAACTATTTTCAAAGTTGACCCTGAGTTATTACTGATATACCTCTATAGGAAAATGACGGAATTACCCCTGGGTAGGGAAGGAAACTTGATTGCTCGAAAGAACTACTCTCGGAAACTTCATTGCATAAAATTGCTCGTAGATAAAACAGTGAAACAAGAATTTCTAATACATAAAACTTTTTAAACAGACTAAATCGAGGCGCTAGATATGAGTTATAGGGGGCGTGGTCGCAATACCCGTGGACGTGGTAGGGGCAGGATGTCAGTATCTGAACCGGCTGGGTCTCGCCATGGGTCAGAGAGTGATATGCCGCCAGCTGTTGAGGTTGAACAGCAGGATCAGACTGGAGGAGACGATGCAGTATCACAGGCTGTGCTGCGGGTGCTTAAGTGAGTGGCAGGAGCCTGTGGGGGCAGTGGGACTCGGAAGTCAGTGCCCGAAAGGCTTAGGGCGAATGGAGCCGAGGTTTTCAGAGGAGTGTCTGGGGTAGCTCCAAACGTGGCAGAGTACTGGCTAGAGGCTGTTGAAAGGATTATGGACGAGTTAGACTTAACTGCTGAGGAGAAGCTTAAGGGAGCTGTTTCGTTGCTGCGAGATGAAGCCTACCAGTGGTGGCTCACTGTTAAGGAAAGTACCCCTGCGGATCGAGTGGACTGGGGTTACTTTAAAATCAAGTTTGAAGGGAAGTATGTCGGAGCGAGCTATGTGGATGCTCAGAGGAAGGCGTTCCTTAATCTGGTGCAAGGTAGCAAGTCAATAGCGGAGTACGAAGCTAAGTTTCTACGGTTGAGCCGGTATGCTCGGGGAATCGTGGCAACCGATTATGAGAGATGCGTCAGATTTGAAGATGGGCTACGGGATGAGCTGCGAGTTTTGATTGATCCGCAACGGGAAAGAGACTTCGCCGTATTAGTGGAGAAAGCTCGGATAGCTGAGGAGGTCAAGAAAGCTGAGAGACAGAATAGGGACAGAGAAAGAAACCGTGAGAAGGGAAATGTTGGATCACCAGAAGTGTTTGAGAGGGTTCAGAAAAGACCGAGGGTCGAGACTTCTGTTCGTGTTGCTAAGCCAGCCGCCGGAAATCCAGATCGTCCGTGTGCGCAGTGCGGAAGGTATCATGTTGGCGAGTGCTGGAATCGGGTTCGAGAATGCTTCAGATGCAAGTCCAAGTCTCATCTGATTAAGGATTGTCCCCAGAATCTGAATAGGGCTCAGACAGCAGGTCAAGGTTATGTGCAACCAGGCAGAGGTGGTCAGCAAGCGGCGAGAGGTCGTGGTCCGAACCATGGAGGGAATGGTTCCGGCCGAGGTCGTGGAGCTTAGACCGCGGTAATGGTAGCACTGAGGCAAGGCAGCCAGGTCTGGTTTATGCGGTCCGTCGGAGGGAGGAGAATGATGTGTCGGATGAGCCAACGGGTAAGTATTTTATGTTCAGAGTATTCCTTGTTGTTGTTTTGTTCGTTTTGGTGACTGTTTGTTTGGTTGCTCGTAAAGTACGTGGAACCTTGAGTATGATAGATACTGTGCCTAGTAGTATGTTAGCTCTTTAAGATCAGAGTGCGCAGCCATAGCGTGTGGGAGGAGTTGGACTGTTAATCTAGACAAGTAATTTCGAGGACGAAATTATTTTAAGGAGGGTAGAATTGTAACACCCTGGTTTTAGGGGTTAGGCTTTTGGTGCTTAGCTCAGGTGTTGGCACACTTTAGTGTGTGGTTGGGTAAGTTTTAGGGGTCCGGAGAACCCTAGGTAGTGGTGGAATGCTTTGGTAAATTTTTAGTTTTAGGGGCTAAAAGGGGGAGCTTGGATAAAGTGGGTCTTAAGAGAAGTTTTGGTGGAAATAAGGCACAAAGATTGGTGTGGCGGAGTGGCAAGGAGGCGCCACATAAGGCATAGGAAGTGACGCCTCAGGGAGCTAGAAGGGGTCTCAGGTTCGATTCGCAAGGGCAGCAAGTGAGGCCTTGTTTTTGCGTCATTAAGGTTAGGTGTTGGACGGTTTTTGGAGGCTTAAAAGATGGATGAAGACTTGGTCTTCTTTTTTTTGAATTCGGCTAGGTAGGTTTGACTCATTCAAATTGTTTTGAATGAATGGAAGGGAGGTGTTTTAGGAGGGATTTGAGGATTTTTTGTGGGAGGTTGGAGCTTGGCCGAATATTATAAATAGGGGGGAGGTGCTCTTTCTCATTCACCATTTGCTTCCTCCCTTGCCGAAATTTTTTCCCTTTGTCTTTATTTTCCCTTAGTCTCTTGCCGAAAGTGAGTCTAACCAAACCCCTCTCCATCTTATTTCTTGGTGACCAAAACCGAAAGTGTGCATAACCCTTTGTGTACCTATTTCCCTCTCCCTTCACATCTTTTCTTAAACCTTGCTTCAAACCGTAATCACCCTTAAAAGACTGCCATTGCCGAATATCCCAAACCATCTAGGAGCCTTGCCGAATCATCCATTCTCACCTTCTCTTCACTTTGGTTGCAAGTCTTTAAACCGAACCTTACGTCCTTGTGGTGGCCAATTCTTGTTAGAGGAAAAGTAGTGGTTAGCGAGGTAAGGGTGTTTTAGCTTGTTCTTGCTCTAGAGTTTCTTGTTTTGGCCGAATGGCCCTAAGTGTTCCTTGTTATGTGTGAGGCCGATTGTAGGGGAAGAAGAGCCTAACACAGGAGACCTTTCGAGAGGCGATTAGTCAACGATTACAGAAGCAGAAGTTGCGTTTCGAGAGTAGATCAGTTGTGCTATTTAGGTGCGTAATCACCGCACTGTTTCTCTGGTTAGTTGTTCAATGTATAATGAGATGTATTATGTGTGGTAACCAATTATGTTGGCTTGAGTGGTGGATACCATGATTTGGGCAATCAGATATCAGGTAAATAAACCTTGGATGTTATGTTAACATGATAATACTTGATATGATATGCGTATATACTCATGTGATATGATGACTTAACATGTTGCATTTATATAGTTGCATGGGAATGGGGCTTGACTCGATGGAGGAGGAAGTGTACACAGGATGTACGTGGTCTAATGTTAGCTCAGGCTACATTAGCGCTTGATGGCTAGCTTTGTGCTACCTCAAGGGAGATGTTGGCTCGGTGCCCATCTCGGCGGTCGATGGCTATGTGCATCACCGTAGGCAGAGTATGTTGTTGGATCACTTTGGTTGATCGGTGGCTCAGCCACGGCCTCGAACAGCGAGTTTGCCGAGGTAAGATTTAAGGATCACGATGTGATCAGTGGTGGTTTATCCACGGCCTTAGGCAGGGAGTCTGCTAAGGTTGGTGTACGGTTGGACAATGGGTTGGGCTGAAATGCATTCTTGCATGATTTGTTACGAGAACTGTGTGGGTATGGGCCAAGCCCATACGTGTGGGATTATGTGTTGTGGTTATGCACTGAGTCAGTGGACTCACTCTTTTCATTAACCATTTCAGGTGATGCGTAGATTGGACCGGGATCGGAGAGGACACATGGTGGCCCATGCAAAAGGAAGAGTTTAAATATTTTAAGTTTTTTTTATTAAGCATTTGATCTTTTAAATGTTGATGTAATAAGGGCCTTTTGACTTTTATGCATTTTGGGAATTATTTTAATATTTTTTTTAATAACTATCTTTGGTACTACTTTAAGTAGAGTTTGATTAAATTGAACTATCAAGTGGAAAAGGATTTAGTATTAGCAACCCATGTATTCACATTGGTTTTATATGTACTAAAGTTTTAAAAAGAATATTTTATAAAACGAGAGTTTTGAAACAATCATGCCCAAGATTTTCACAAGTATACGAAATCAAACTCGAGTTTTCACCAAATTTGTTTTTCGTAAATCTAAACCTCTCAAAACCATTTTCACTAACATAACCAGATTCGGTCGTAGTGAATGGGTCGGGTTTGGGGATGTTACAAAAATACCCTTATTTCATGAAATCAACAAGGAACTCTATTTTGAAAATTATGAAAATACCCCTGTAGGATAAATTAAGGAAATACCCCTGGGTAGTGAAATGACGAAAATACCCCTCCATGATGAATGTAGGTTTGTGGATGTACTTGTATGCTAATGTCTGATGACTAAATGTGTGTGCTTCCTGGAATTAGAAGGTAAACTTGAGACTGAAACTGTAGATAGGTTCGAATTCGAAAAAAAACTACCTCTAAAATTACTATTCATAAGACTGTTCGTGGTTAATCAGTGAAAGAAATTAATAATTCATAAAATTTCTAATTCAGATAATACGAGAATCAACGATGAGCGCTAGAAGAGGAAGAAGAGGCCGCGACCGTGGAAGTGTTAGGGCTGATGTACTGACTCAGCTAGTTAGGGAGGTACTGAAGGAGGTTAAAGAAATCGGTGAAACACTTCGGGTTGAGTGCGTGGACTGTAAGAAAAAAAAGAGATCGTAGTTTTCTAGGGTTGAAGTCTCGTTCTGTGAAGCATGTTAAGGTACGTCCAAACTTCTGGATTTGCGAATATTGCAGAAGGCGTCATCCGGGTGAATGTTGGAGGAAGTCAGGAACGTGTTTAAGATGCGGGTCTGAGGAGCATAAGGCTCGGGATTGTTCAATCACTATTAAGTCGGGTACGTTTTGTGTGGATGCTATATTTTTGGGTATAGAAACTGTATGTGTGCAATGTTTATATATTATTAAATTAGAGTGCGCAGCAAAAGCATAGTGGTGAGACTTGGGTAGTACGATTAATAGTTAGTTGGAAATTTCGAGGACGAAATTTCTTTAAAGGGGTAGAATTGTAACATCCTGAATTTTTGGGCCTATGCGTTTAATAGGTGGATATGTTTAATGTGTTAATTTAAGTGTTAGTGGTCCAAATTGGGCTCAAGCTTAGGCAGAGGCCTTGATTAAAATTATCTATTTGGGCATTATAGGGTTTAAAAGGTAGTATCTATGTTTAAAATACCAAAGTGGGCTTCTGACCCAATCTTAGGAGGTGACGCCACACAAGGGAGTAAGGGGCCCAAATTTAAGTTTCATGGAGCCCAATTCTTTTAATTTAAGTTAGCTAAATTTTGGGCATTAGGATTAGGTGGAATGGATGGCAACAAGGCTAAAACTTAGGGGTTTTAATGTTTAAAATATGTGGATAATAAGCAGATAAAGGCTATTATTTAGGATTTTATTTTATGTGGATAATAAGCAGATAAATGCTAAAATTTAGGGATTTTAATGATTAAAATATGTGGATAATATGCTGATAAATGAGGGAGGAGTTAGAGATAATTAAGTCTTTTTTAGATGAGCTAGTAGATTAAGATAAAGGAGAAAAGATAGGATTTATCTACAAGGTTAGGTAAGTGCCGAAATTTCTATAAATAGGGGGAATATTTCTTCAATTTCAGCATTTGGGTTTTTCTCTCATTCTTTTCTCTTCTTCTCTGAGTAAAAGCCAAAAACTCCTAAAGTTCCATCTTCCTCTTCATTCTCTGCAAAAGCCAAAATCTCTAAGCCAATTCCCTCATCTTCACTTTGATTCAAAAGCCGAAACTCTTTCCATTGTTTTTCTTCCTAGCCGAAATCTTCAAGTCTCTTCCTTGTTTTCTTTTCTTCTTCTCTTTTCCCGTCAGAAACCGAAACTCTTCACTCAAGTATTTTAAAAGCCAAAGACACATCAGCCTTCTCTTGTTCATACTTTTTCTGGGATTTTCCTAAAAGCCGAAATCCCTAGATCTCATCTCCTGTGATTGCCGAATTACTTCTGTAGTGCCTACTTGTGCCGAAATCTGAAAGGAACTTTAGTGGAGTCAATCACATAGATCTCTGAGTTATAGATCAGTAGCACTCGAATCGTGTTACTTCCGAGATTTCAAGGTAAGAAGATCTATTAGTTTCAATGTGTAAATTCAGGATTTACTAACCCTTGGCCGAATATAGGAGAGGCCCTATTTTCACATCTTTCCGGCTTTTTTTGAGCAAAGTTGTAGATCAGTCTAGCAAGGGTATCGACATTAATCAGGTGTGTAACACTTCCACACCATTAGATTGATTGCTAGTATGTATATATGTAATAAATTTGTTATACCATGTTAAATGAAGAAATCCCGACATATTGTTTGGAAACCCGAAAAAGGGTAAAGGCTAAATATCAGGTTAGTGATTTCTGCCACTCAACAATGATTGATTCTGTTAAATGATATGTGATATATGTCGATTGTTTTATATATACTTGGGGTTGGGTGATTGATGAAAAGGCAAGTGATCTGTTCTGGTGGCTTATGCCATTTCAGCCTGGTGACTCTGTCACAACTCTGTTTCTAGTGGCTTTTTCCATTTCAGCCTGGTGACTCTGTCACAAACTTTGTTTCTGGTGGCTTTTTTCCATTTCAGCCTGGTGACTCTGTCACAAACTCTGTTTCTGGTGGCTTTTTGCCATTTCAGCTTGGTGACTCTGTCACAACTCTGACGATGAGCAGCACGACTGCCATCAACGGCGTGTAGCAGTGCGGGTTGATTGTAGAAATCCCCTATGGTGTGAACGGCTGGTACGGGAGGCGTGTAGCGGATGGAAACTTAGGATTTGGGTTGGGCTTGCATAATTTTTTTGTTATATATATATATATATATATTAAACTGTTATTCTGTTCTGTGGGGCTAAGGCCCAAATCTAATGGTTCATAAGGGTTGCACACTGAGTCTCGCGACTCAACCAATTTCTTAACATCTTCAGGTAGCACCTAGTGCATCGGACCGGGCTGGAGAGGAGCGCAAGTTGGCCATGCAAAAGAACTCTTGGATTTAACAAGAAGACTCCAGTTTATTATTTTATATTTTTATTTAATGGGTTTTAAATTTTATTGTAATAAGGCCATGGGCCACTAGTTTATATTTTGTTTTATTTTGGGCTTTAATTACTTTTAGTTATTTAAATTCTTATTGAACTAATGCATGTTTTTAAATTTGGGTTTTTTAATTCATAAAGGCATATTTTATTTAAACTATCAACTATTTATTTTTTTGAATAAAAGGATAAACTTTAGAAAATATTTTCTGAAAATACGACATGTTTTCCAAAATTTTCTTAGTGACATACCAGATCCGGTCGTGGTGTTTGGGCCGGGTTTGGGGTATTACAAATTGGTACTATTATTTATGTTTTGGTTTTATGTTGGGCTTTTATTACTGGGCTTTTAAGTTTTATGTTTTAAATTAAGTTAAGACATGTATGAAGTTATAGTTTTTGTTTAAAATTCACCAAGGTAATTTATAACTTTATATTTTATATGAATTAATGAATTATTAAGTTTTCGGTATAAATGTTTAAACCTAGTAGTTGTTTTCCAAAATGCGACATGTTTTGTAAAATCCCTTAAGTGACATACCAGATCCGATTGTAGCGTTTGGGCCGGGTTTGGGGTGTTACATTTCTAACTCGAGGTCAAATTATGACCAAATTGTAAAGTTTTCAAAATTTGTGGCTGACATCGCGAGATCATGGTTTCCATGTCGCAACGTCATCAATCAGTGAGTTACGTCGTGACTTCAGACATCTTGGTATTGCAGCACCACTCACTGTCTATCTATGTCGTGACATCAGGAACTCGTGGTTGTGACATGCCCCTATTTTGACTATGAACACATTAGTACATTTTTCATGCTTTCAATCAAAACACCTATATAATTTCATACATAATTCCACAATCAAAATACCAACATTTCATACCGATCTATACCAATTCAAGCCTACGAACATTTGAAATCAAACATTCAATATTGTACAAAAGAAACATTTATAATTTAGGGATACTCAACCCTTTATCAAACTAAGTATACCAAATTATTTCATTTTCAAATTCAAATATATCATACTTATGCAATTTGGGAACCAAGCACTTAAATGACGTTAACATGAATCAAACAAAGCATACACTAAACTATATTTCATGTTTAACATTCAATCATACCAATTCCAAACCATTCATCAATTTATCTATCCCAACTACTTCACTTTGCAACCTTTAACATACCAAAGTCATGCAAGTTTAATATCATCAAACATACTAGTATTAAACATGATCAAGACCATGAATCGAATATGCCATATGTCAACTTCATTATACAAGTTCAACTATAGCCACAATTGTCACATAACTATCCACTCAAAATGACCATTTGCAAATAGGGTTCCCTTATATACATGTCATAATATTTAGACTCAAAATGAACATAATTCTACTATTTTATTGATAGTGTGTGCTTCCAGCTGACTCGGCTCGGCAAATTTCGTAAGGTGAAGATCTACACGTTTGGAAAAAACTAGAGTAAGCATACATATGCTTAGTAGTTCAAATCGAAAATACTATACTTTCCTTGATCATACACAAGCATGCTAGCTACCATAATTTTGACATAAATTTGGTTAGGACATGGCACTTAAAGTAACAACATGATGAGCATAAGTATCCATTATCATTAAACATGATAGGCAAAACTCAAAACATATTGATTTACATCACTTGAACATAATTCATCTTGAGGTCATATTATATCATCAATTCACAAGAATATATCAATTTCATATAGCTCAATTCAATGTCATATTCCATTATCAATCTATAAGACTTTAACAATTTCATACAATTCACTTCAATATTATACCAAATTAATTTAAGAAATCCATTTCATTACATTTTCAAATTTCAAATTTTAATTATCAAGTTTCGCCCAATGGAACTCTAGTAAAACGGACTTGGATACATGGGTGAACTACACCACACCAGGGCAATGAAGTGCAAAGCTCATAGGCATCTGTATATTCATATACTAATACATCCCTCTACCATACCAAGGTCTCCATAGAGAAATAATGTTGATAATCTGCAACAGATGCTAGATTTCAATATAACCTGTAATAATATTTGTACAAGCACACATATGACCCTAATGGCATGTCAATTGTATCGTAACCTTTTACTAAGTTCACATGGACATCAGCTTTATATATATATATATATATATATATATACAATATCATTCCCTGTAAACTATCATTTTCACATATTTATACCCTGTAGCTATCCACATTTACATATCACACCTTGTAAGTGATCACATTTTCCATTTCCATACCCTGTATTATCTCATAATATTCAATTATCATATAACATTTCAATTCAATCCATTACTAGCCATATCCAATTAAACAGAAGCATACATATAACACAAGATGAGATAGTAAGTTCCATATGAACTTACCTATTAAAACATACAATGAGTGGATTCTTCAAAGACTAATATGCAATTTTAGCTTTTCCCCTATTAGCTTCACTTTGATTCAATTCTTGATATATACAATTATTTTATATAACAAATCAATACCAAACATTTTCACATGATTTCATGAGATGCATGATCTTATAGAAATCCCATTTTCGGTTTCCCCTATATTTTATATTTTATTCAATTTAGTCCCTAAACTCGAGATAAACATAACTTTCGGACCCTAGCTTGGGATTAAAATCCAATTTCATATATGTTTCATTAGGTACCTTTTACTTTCTATTTCTAACCTAATTTCATGATAGGTTTTACAATTATTCAATTTGGCCCTTGATGTAACAAAGTTAACAAACAAGCTAGATTAACTTTACAATCTAGTCCTTTCCATAATCTAAGCTCAAAATCTATCAATTTCAAGCCAAACTCATCAATTAATCATCAATGAAAACTTTTTAAAACTTTCGCGTTTTATCGAATTGATACATTGACTAGCTAAATCAAGCACCCATGATTATATATCTGTAAAAGTTACAAGAGAATGACTTGACTTCACTTACCAATTAATGGTCAAATGTCACAAAACTTTTCTAGGTTTTCTTCCATTAAGGGATGGCAAGAAGAAGATAGAAGAGGAAGTTGACATTCTCATCCACTAACTTAACATATATAGTATGTTTATGGTTTAATTAATTTAACTTAAATAACATAATCATGATTTAATTAAACTAATTTAATCATTAATCACATTTAATGGGAAATGACATCATCATCCACTATCTTTTAATTCAAAATGGTTTATTTACCATTTTAGACCTTTTAGTTAATTTCCATATAAGTCCCCAATCCTTTTGTCAATTAAAAATCTATAGCAATTGAAATTTTATAATTAAGTCATTATGTCACACGTAGATTTGTTAAGTCGTATGTTACAAAGAGAAATTGCGGATTAAATTGAAAAGTTTTCTATTCTGGCAGGTTCTTTTTGTAGTTAAGGTTAATTAGAGGACTGATTTTGGAAAAGGTTGGGTTTCAACTATAGTCTCGTTAGTATTGAACTAAGTATATATTTGTGGGGGACATGATGATTCAAGTATTTCCAGGTGGCTGTGAATTGGTTTTGGTGATAGGGGTCGGAAGGACCATATATATAGGAAAAGCATTCTTATTCGGGGATAATTATTTTATTTTTCTATTCTTCTTCTTCTTTCCTCTAGTTTACCATGGAATAAAGAAATATTGAGGAACGTTCATGCATGAAGGGGAGAGACTAAGGGTTAAGCATTAGAAATTGGAAATCTTGCTTGCTGGTAAGTTTTCTAATCCCTTTGCATTAGAGGATTTAAGAAAAAGAATGGAGTTAAGGATTTCAGTTGACTATTGATTCTGTTATGTTTAGGGTAAAGAGATGAATGATCATTTAAATGGTCTCTATATGCAATTTAATAAGATTTTTTATGATGATGAATGGTTCCAGTCAGCTTCTGAAATGGTTGTTGTGTTCTATTGATTAAGGAGGCTCACATAGCAAGGGAAAAAGGCTAAGAAGATGAATTTGGTGACAACTTCCAGGTGAGTACTCGAACTCATATCTTAAATGGAGGTATTATGTGTCATTAGTGTAATAAATATGTATGTCTTGTGTGTGCATGTAGTGTTAGCATGCAAATACTATAGTTATGAATCTGATCATTTTAAATAGATGAATTGTGTTGGAATGCCGGTACCCCATGGCGCAGCAGAATAAAATTAGATCCGGTGATCCAAATCATGGATCCATGTGTGAGGAACGAATCGGGGTGAAATAAAGGTTTCGAAATTACCAAAACTTCAATCTGAGTAGACAGCGACGCCTTGGCAACAAGAGTTTTGATCTACTGTCGAATCAAGCCTCAACCTTTTCCAATGTCGGCCACTACGTAATCCACCCGGTTTGACTATGAACGAAAGAAATCTCCAAAACTGTTTTGGAGGCTTATTTGCTTGACGGCTGCTAGACCTAACAAGCAATCACTTAGGGTTTTCATGTTAAGTTTTGTCTCCTTTTAATACCTTTTATAATGGGTGCCTTTCTCATTGGGCCTTTTATAATAGGTATCCTCTTAATTGGGCCTTTTATAATTGGTATCTCTTGAATGTATTACAAGATTAAATAAATACAATAAATTTTTTAACCGAAAATTATAATTACATTAATTATATCTGAAAATTATAATTACATTAATTATAACAAGGATTCTGGTAAACTATATTTATTTAAATTTATATATGAATCAAATTCATATATTAATAAAATTATGTTATCATTATGTGTACAACATCCTTGTACATATAATATGTTCAATATTTGATTGCCCAATTAAATTAATTCTTTAATTAATTTAATTTATGTGACAACCAAGCACAATACCAACTATATTTTATTCTGTTCATTTCAACCATAGGGTGTGACCCTGTAGGTTCTTGCAACGTTAGCAGTAATACTAGAACGATTCTATTATCACAGACAATGAGTGGCATCTAGCAATGCATCATTGCTACCTAAGTTACAAGAAGTCATGATTCGACACAACCTTTCGTGATTAACCTTTCATGCATTAATCCTTAAGTCCTTTATCTCTGGAATGGATACAAGTCATGGGATAGTCACACTTGCATAATCCATCCCATGTTTCTTGATATCTTGAGTAGACTATGATATACAAATTAGTATGACATCTCATATCAACTTATTTGAGCATGGCCATGCATTTCTAGTCTCACTCAATCAAGTGGCCTAAGATATTACTCCTATTATGTAGGAGGGACTTATCCTTTATTGATCAACCATATCTGTAACAGCCCAATTTTGACCCTAATCGGAACGGTGGTTTCGGGACCACGAATCCGAGCCTGTGAGATATTATAATATTATGTCTTGTGTTTGTTATGTGTGCTTTTAGTGGGTGTAAAAATCTCGTAGAAAATTTCAGCTATCTAAGTGTTTAATTTGCTAAGAAGGCTTAAATTGCAAGAAGGATTAATGTAGTGGGCATTAATGAAAAGGGAGCTAAATGAATTGTTCATAAAACATGGGAATTTGCATGTCAAATTCCCCACATTTGAACAAGGTGGACGGCAAGCATGCATATATGCTCTCTATTTTATTTTTTTTATGAAACTTAGGCATTATTATATTAAAGCATGCTAGGAAAATATGTTTTTAATTTATACATATTTTGATTTTTGAAAAAGCATGCTATGATTTTTGTTAAAATAACAAAAAGAAAAAGAAAATTCTCTCCTCTTTCATTCATCCTTGCCGATTCCTACTTGGAAGAGAAGGGAAGAGCTTCATCCCCCTATTCGGCCTTGCATGCACTAGGATAGGTAAGAGTTTGATCTTGATTTTGAAAACTCACCTTGATATGGCTTAAATTCTTAATCTTTTCTTTTGAAACAAGCAAAAAAAAAAAAAAAAAAAAACTTTGTTAATATGGGTAGAAGGAGATTCGGCCATGGGTGCTAATGTTGTAGCTTCTTGAGTTGATAAGTTAGATGGTATGAAAAGAAATGGCATAAAATGGGTGAGAAGATTATGTTGTTTGGCTTGAAAGTACCCTACTAGTTGGCCGAATGTGAGACCACCAATCTTGAATCCTTTTTCCTTTGTGTTAATGTTCGGCTATACTTATATTGTATAGTGATTAGACATGGATGAATGGTTTTGCATGGTTGTGTTGGTAGTCCTACATACTATCGAGTTCTTGTGCAAAAATTTGAGAGCTAAGCTCTCCTTAGATTCGGCCATGACTTAGTTCTAAGGCCTTTTCATGTGTGATGAAAGCATGTTGTCTATGGTTGGTTACATTGTTTGATAGATAGAAAAAGAAAAGAAATGGTGGATACCTTAGCTTGATTTAATAAGTCTTATGAATGTAGTAATTATTTGCTTAGGATGCTAATAAAGGAATCATGTTAAATTTGGGTTTAAACAAGCTAATATTCGGCTGGAATTAGGATGAATAAGTTGTGGTTATCTAGCTTGTTTCTTGGTTGTATATTGAAGAAAAATGCAAGGGTATGGAAGTAGTACATTCGGCCATAATAGAAAAAGAATTTGAGCTAATGTGTTTGATTATATATGTGTAATTATATAAGTTAAGGTACGGCTAGATAAGAAGGTAAGTTGTAAGTTAAAACACATCAAGGAAATTGTCGCCAAAGTGTTTCCTAATAAATTGAAAGCACTTGAACAAAGTAGGGGATGTATGCCGAATGCACATCGTTATGTCTTGAAATCATGTATTTTATGATTTTGCTCTCGAATTGAATGGAAGTGTAGTTAATTGGTTGAAATTGAATCAAATTAGATCGGGAACAAAAAGAGAAATATCAAGATCGAGGAAAGACAAAGATTTCGAGTAGCCGATTTGCACGGCTTATCGACAACTGAGGTAAGTCCCTTGGTTAAATTATGCCAAAGAGTAAATTATGGTTATCTTGATTTTTAAAAATTAATGAATGTTAGTATTCCAATGCATCATGGCCGAATGTATAGTTACATGTTGATTGATGATTCATGTTGAGAATATGATGGCAATTGTTGGGACTAATGCAAGGTGGATGAGTAAGTTTTTGAGCTACTTTATATCTAAAGATCCTTTACATATTTAGTGAATGATATAAATTGTATAAGCTTGGTATAAAACCATGAGTTGGCCGCTTGTGATAGTGATGGATTTGATTGATTTCAAATTTATTAAATGCAATGGTAATTAGGGTGTATGATTCGATATGCATAGTAAACATGTGAAAAGCAGGTAAAGATATATTGACATTCAGGCTTTTATGCCTAGCAGGCTTCGTGCCGGTGTTATCTATCGGGCTTTTATGCCTAGCAGGCTCCATGCCGGTGTTATCTATCGGGCTTTTATGCCTAGCAGGCCTCGTGCCGGTGTTATCTATCGGGCTTGTATGCCTAGCAGGCCTCGTGCCGGTGTTATCTATCGGGCTTTACGCCTAGCAGGCTAAATGCCAGTGATGAAATTTGCCTAAGAGGAGTTTAATCCTTGTCAAGACAATTTGGAACTAAATTGTCAAGAAAATGGTTCGGGTAAGTATGTGAGGTATGCTATGTTAACTATTACTGGTGCTAAGTTGTCATTGATGAAAGAAATTGACGGAAGTTGAACTTAGAACATGCTACTATGGGACAATTGATTTGCATGAATAACTACTATGAAAGTGGGTCCTTGAATTATTAAACTTGACCTTGTGTAAACTATTTACTTAGTCGTTTATGTAGAATACCATATGTGGATTGTTTTATCTTCATAAATAATTAGATGTTACAATTTTAAATGAATTGGGACTTACTAAGCTAGTACGCTTACTCGTGTGAGATGTTTCCTCTGTTTTATAGATTAGGGGCAAGCCACAAGCTCATCGGGGTCGTTGGAAAGTCGCTCACACTATCAACCTATCTTTTTGGGGTACTCCTTCATTTTGGGTTGGTTTTGAACGAAGGCATGTATAGGATAGGCTTGGATTGTTTGAGGAAGTTTTACGGTTCACATGTAAACCCTAAAAGAATGGCCATGCGAATATGGCTAAATTTCTAATTAAGTATGTTGTAGTGTTGTTAATGTGTATGCTGGCTCTTGATGGTAAGGTTTATGCTTTCTAAATCAAAGTTTAATCATTTTGTTAAGGAAATGTTTATATATGCGGAATGAATCTTGAATTAGGAATGTAGGTGAGTTTGGTAAGAAGCTAGTCCTTCATAAATTGTGACAAAACAACTGTAGTAACAGCAGCGATATGAGTTAGAAAAATCACCAAAAATAGGGTATATTGAATTAAAAGGTGAATGAGACATGGAGTTAAACCTTATTGTGTCTATTTTTACATGAAAGAAACATGTAGGCAAAAGACTTATACATTATGAGATAATTCAGTTTTAGTGAGACCTACTCTGAATGCATTCGCGAGTCACTGTTCTGTTTTGGAAAAATTGTCAAAAATTGTACAAAAATAATTAGGAAGCATGGGATATATGTGTAGAACCCTTATTGAGTCTATTTTTCGTTGGTATAAACTAGAACAGTATATGAAAATTGTGCAATGAGATAACTGCAGTTTTATAGGGACAGGTCAGAACTGTCCGGCAGTGTAATAAGGGTAACTTTGATGAATAAACTGTACTAAATGGCCACATGAAAAATTCTAGAAAAATTATGGTAAATAGATATATGAGTCTACTTTCAAGGAAAATTTACGGATCTGAATTTCGAACACTATAACTCGAGTTATAGCCGAATTGGTCGGCACAACGCAGTTTGACTGCTTTAAGATTTTCAGTTCTGAACTAGTAGTCAAGTCTAGTAATGCCCCTTGCTCAACTCCGGCGACGGTACCGAGTACGGGGTGTTACATTTGATTGGTATCAGAGCTTACGGTTTAGTCGATTCTAGGACTACCGTGGCGCGTGTGAGTCTAGCTATACATGCCTGTGGTTATATGTTGATAGTGTGGTGACTTCTGACAACCTGAATTTTTGTTTGTATAGTAAATGGATTCCGAACCAGAAAGAGCTGTGGCTGATGATGTGGAGAGCGTGGCGCCTGACCGTACCCATGGATCAGCGCCGATAGACTCTCGACCTGTTTCGGGTAGCCACGAAGGAGAGACAAAGCAAGCCTTTTATCGAATGATGAATGATTGGTTTGCCCAATTTATTCAGAATAACCCGAATATGCCCCAACCTCCACCCCCGAATAATCCAACTCCGGATCCTCTAGCTCCCCCAGTAATAGATCCCATGAGATCTAGTAGGCCCCCAGTTGACAAAATTCGAAAATATGGGGCCGAAGAATTTAAAGCCAATGACGATGATGATGCTGAGAGAGCCGAGATGTGGCTCGATAACACTATTCGGGTACTTGGTGAGCTGTCTTGTACTCCGGATGAATGCTTGAAATGTACTATATCCTTACTACGGGACACTGCATATCACTGGTGGAACACACTAGTATCAGTGGTTCCGAAAGAAAGAGTGACATGGGATTTCTTCCAAACTGAATTCCGCAAGAAGTATATTAGCCAAAGGTTTATTGATCAAAAACGAAAAGAGTTCCTTGAGCTGAAACAAGGACGAATGACTGTAACGGAGTATGAAAGAAAATTTGTCAGGCTCAGCCGTTATGCTAGAGAGTGTGTCTCTACTGAAGCCATTATGTGTAAAAGATTCGAAGACGGCCTAAATGAAGACATAAAGATGTTTGTTGGCGTTCTTGAAATCCAAGAATTTGTAACTTTAGTTGAGAGAGCTTGCAAAGCTGAAGAGCTCGGGAAGGAGAAAAGAAAGGCCGATACCGAAGCCAGAGATATCCGAAAGAGGTCTTCGGGTAAAGTCTTCCATCCCACGAGCAAGAGGCCCAGAGATGACTACAACCGACAGAAAACTACTACAGATCCACCTAGACGGGATCGACCTCCTATGAGCTCCCGAGCTACCTCGATAGCCAGTGTTGGTAACATTCCACAGACCAGAGTTGAATGCAAGCACTGTGGGAAATGGCACTCAGGGAGTTGTAGATTCCATGATCGGACTTGCTATAAGTGTGGATCGTCGGGTCATTTTATCCGAGAGTGTCCGAAATTAGCTGAGCAGAATGCCGTTCAGAATACTACACCGAACAGCGTACCAATGCGAGGTAGACCACCCAGACATTCAGGCAATGTAGGTGGTAGCCAGAAAGGAACGAAGAACACTACAGATCGATCTGAGGCTAGAGCTCCGGCGAGAGCATATGCTGCGCGAGCTAGAGAGGATGCTTCCTCCCCCGACGTCATTACTGGTACTTTCACTCTTTTTGATACTACTGTGATTGCACTAATTGATCCTGGTTCGACTTATTCTTATGTGTGTGAAACTTTAAAATTTGGTAAGACTCTGCTAGTTGAGTCTACCGAGTTCGTAATTCGTGTGTCCAACCCTTTGGGTAGATGTGTGCTTGTAGATAAAGTGTGTAGAGGTTGCCCGTTGATGGTACGAGACTATTGCTTTCCAGCAGACTTAATGTTGTTGCCCTTCGATGAATTTGATATAATCTTGGGTATGGATTGGCTAACTTCACATGAGGCAGTGGTGGATTGCAAAAGGAAGCTTATTAATCTGAAATGCCGAAACGGTGAGACAATTAGAATAAAATCCGGTGATGTAAATGAGTTGCCTACAGTGATATCCTCGATGGTAGCCCAAAAGTATGTGAGAAAGGGGTGTGAGGCCTATTTGGCTTATGTACTGGATAATAAACTGTCCGAGAAACTAATGGAATCGGTACCAGTTGTGTGTGAATACCCCGATGTGTTTCCTGAAGAATTACCGGGCTTACCCCCAGTACGAGAGATTGAGTTCGGCATTGAATTAGTGCCGGATGCGACCCCAATTTCGATAGCTCCGTACCGAATGGCGCCTACTGAATTAAAGGAATTGAAAGCGCAGTTGCAAGAATTGACCGAGAGGGGTTTCGCACGACCGAGTTTTTCTCCGTGGGGAGCACCAGTCTTGTTTGTGAAAAAGAAAGACGGGACAATGCGAATGTGTATCGACTACCGGCAACTAAATAAGGTGACCATAAAGAATAAATACCCGTTACCTCGGATCGATGATTTATTTGATCAGTTAAAGGGGGCTTCAGTGTTTTCGAAAATAGATTTGAGATCGGGCTATTATCAATTACGAGTCAGAGATTCCGATGTGCCAAAGACGGCATTTCGAACGAGGTACGGGCACTATGAGTTTTTGGTTATGCCTTTTGGGCTTACCAATGCACCTGCCGTTTTTATGGATCTCATGAACCGGGTCTTCCGACGGTTTTTGGATCGGTTTGTAGTAGTGTTTATCGATGATATATTGGTCTACTCCAAAAGTGAAGCGGAACACGTTGAGCACTTGAGAGAAGTACTACAAACCTTGAGAGATCATCGTTTATATGCAAAATTCAGTAAGTGTGAGTTTTGGTTGAACGAAGTCAGCTTCTTGGGTCATGTGGTTTCGGTGTCAGGAATTCGGGTGGATCCAAACAAAATAGCAGCCATACTCGAGTGGAAACCACCAAAGAATGTTTCTGAAATCCGAAGCTTCCTAGGCCTCGCGGGATATTATAGACGATTTGTAAAAGGTTTTTCCGTGATAGCTGCACCTTTGACGAGACTACTACAGAAGGATGTCAAATATGAGTGGTCAGAAAAATGCCAGAGGAGTTTCGAGCAGTTGAAAGCCCTTTTAACCGAGGCTCCAGTGCTGACTCAGCCTGAATCGGGTAAAGAATTTACTATTTTTAGTGATGCATCTTTAAGTGGGTTGGGTTGTGTTCTGATGCAAGAAGGCAAGGTCATAGCCTACGCTTCAAGACAATTGAAGCCACATGAAAAGAATTATCCAACTCACGATCTGGAGTTAGCAGCCATTGTGTTTGCATTAAAAATTTGGCGTCACTATTTATTCGGCGAAAAATGTCATGTTTATTCAGATCACAAAAGTCTGAAATATTTAATGACTCAGAAAGATCTAAATTTGAGACAACGCCGATGGTTAGAATTGCTGAAAGATTACGAATTAGTGATTGACTACCATCCGGGGAAGGCTAATGTGGTGGCGGATGCGTTGAGTCGAAAATCATTATTTGTTCTGCGTGCATTAAACACACGGATGACGATGTCTGAGGATGGTTCGATCATAGCCGAGCTGCAAACAAGACCGATGTTTATTCAGCAAATTTGCGAGGCACAGAAAGTTGACGAAAGGTTAGTAGCTATTCGGGTTCAGTGTGAGAACGCTACAGAATCAGACTTCCAGATAGATGCAAATGACTGTTTGAAGTATAAAAATCGATTGTGTGTTCCAATGAACTCAGATTTGATACAAATGATTCTGAGTGAGGCCCATAATGGCCGAATGTCGATACACCCGGGTAGTACAAAAATGTATAACGATTTGAAGCAGTTTTATTGGTGGCCCGGCATGAAACGGGACATATCTGAATTTGTCTCCAAATGCTTAATCTGCCAACAAGTGAAAGCTGAGCATCAGGTACCTTCCGGATTACTTCAGCCGATTATGATACCCGAATGGAAATGGGATAAAATTACTATGGATTTTGTATCCGGTCTCCCTATGACACCGAGTAAGAAAGATGCCGTTTGGGTCATCGTTGATAGATTGACTAAGTCAGCTCATTTTGTGCCGGTACGTACCGACTATTCACTTGACAAGCTCGCCGAATTGTATGTGTCGCAGATTGTAAGATTGCACGGTGTACCGAGTTCCATTGTTTCAGATAGAGACCCAAGATTTACCTCGCGATTCTGGAAGAAGTTGCAAGAGGCATTAGGTACTAAACTTCATTTTAGTACAGCCTTCCATCCGCAAACAGACGGTCAGTCTGAGCGAACTATTTTGACACTTGAGGACATGTTGAGGTGTTGCGTTCTCGAGTTCGAAGGTACGTGGGAACGATACCTACCCCTGATTGAGTTTGCTTACAATAATAGCTTTCAATCTAGCATAAAAATGGCACCTTATGAAGCCTTATATGGTCGAAAATGTCGCACACCATTGTATTGGACTGAGCTCAGTGAGAACAAGATACACGGGGTTGATTGGATTAAAGAAACATAACAGAAGGTGGTCGTTATTCGGAGTAATTTGAAAGCTGCTTCGGATCGTCAAAAGTCCTATGCCGATTTAAAACGTAAGGACATTGAATTTCAGGTCGGAGATCGGGTGTTCTTGAAAGTTTCTCCGTGGAAGAAAATACTCCGATTCGGTCAGAAAGGCAAGTTGAGCCCGAGATTTATCGGACCGTACGAAGTTATTGAATGTATTGGACCGGTTGCTTATAGATTAAGATTGCCCTCCGAGTTAGAAAAGATACACAATGTATTTCATGTTTCGATGCTTCGCAAATACAGATCGGATCCGTCCCATGTGATCACCCCGTCAGAGATTGAAATTCGGTCTGACTTGACCTATGATGAGGAACCGATCCGTATCTTGGCTCGGGAAATCAAAGAGTTAAGAAATAAAAGAATTCCATTAGTAAAGATTCTATGGAATCGTCACGGAGTTGAAGAGGCTACGTGGGAGCCTGAAGAGTCAATGAAGCGACAATATCCGAACCTTTTTAACGGTAAGATTTTCGGGGACGAAAATCCTTAAGGGGGGGGAGAGTTGTAACAGCCCAATTTTGACCCTAATCGGAACGGTGGTTTCGGGACCACGAATCCGAGCCTGTGAGATATTATAATATTATGTCTTGTGTTTGTTATGTGTGCTTTTAGTGGGTGTAAAAATCTCGTAGAAAATTTCAGCTATCTAAGTGTTTAATTTGCTAAGAAGGCTTAAATTGCAAGAAGGATTAATGTAGTGGGCATTAATGAAAAGGGAGCTAAATGAATTGTTCATAAAACATGGGAATTTGCATGTCAAATTCCCCACATTTGAACAAGGTGGACGGCAAGCATGCATATATGCTCTCTATTTTATTTTTTTTATGAAACTTAGGCATTATTATATTAAAGCATGCTAGGAAAATATGTTTTTAATTTATACATATTTTGATTTTTGAAAAAGCATGCTATGATTTTTGTTAAAATAACAAAAAGAAAAAGAAAATTCTCTCCTCTTTCATTCATCCTTGCCGATTCCTACTTGGAAGAGAAGGGAATCCCCCTATTCGGCCTTGCATGCACTAGGATAGGTAAGAGTTTGATCTTGATTTTGAAAACTCACCTTGATATGGCTTAAATTCTTAATCTTTTCTTTTGAAACAAGCAAAAAAAAAAAAAAAAAAAAACTTTGTTAATATGGGTAGAAGGAGATTCGGCCATGGGTGCTAATGTTGTAGCTTCTTGAGTTGATAAGTTAGATGGTATGAAAAGAAATGGCATAAAATGGGTGAGAAGATTATGTTGTTTGGCTTGAAAGTACCCTACTAGTTGGCCGAATGTGAGACCACCAATCTTGAATCCTTTTTCCTTTGTGTTAATGTTCGGCTATACTTATATTGTATAGTGATTAGACATGGATGAATGGTTTTGCATGGTTGTGTTGGTAGTCCTACATACTATCGAGTTCTTGTGCAAAAATTTGAGAGCTAAGCTCTCCTTAGATTCGGCCATGACTTAGTTCTAAGGCCTTTTCATGTGTGATGAAAGCATGTTGTCTATGGTTGGTTACATTGTTTGATAGATAGAAAAAGAAAAGAAATGGTGGATACCTTAGCTTGATTTAATAAGTCTTATGAATGTAGTAATTATTTGCTTAGGATGCTAATAAAGGAATCATGTTAAATTTGGGTTTAAACAAGCTAATATTCGGCTGGAATTAGGATGAATAAGTTGTGGTTATCTAGCTTGTTTCTTGGTTGTATATTGAAGAAAAATGCAAGGGTATGGAAGTAGTACATTCGGCCATAATAGAAAAAGAATTTGAGCTAATGTGTTTGATTATATATGTGTAATTATATAAGTTAAGGTACGGCTAGATAAGAAGGTAAGTTGTAAGTTAAAACACATCAAGGAAATTGTCGCCAAAGTGTTTCCTAATAAATTGAAAGCACTTGAACAAAGTAGGGGATGTATGCCGAATGCACATCGTTATGTCTTGAAATCATGTATTTTATGATTTTGCTCTCGAATTGAATGGAAGTGTAGTTAATTGGTTGAAATTGAATCAAATTAGATCGGGAACAAAAAGAGAAAGATCAAGATCGAGGAAAGACAAAGATTTTCGAGTAGCCGATTTGCACGGCTTATCGACAACTGAGGTAAGTCCCTTGGTTAAATTATGCCAAAGAGTAAATTATGGTTATCTTGATTTTTAAAAATTAATGAATGTTAGTATTCCAATGCATCATGGCCGAATGTATAGTTACATGTTGATTGATGATTCATGTTGAGAATATGATGGCAATTGTTGGGACTAATGCAAGGTGGATGAGTAAGTTTTTGAGCTACTTTATATCTAAAGATCCTTTACATATTTAGTGAATGATATAAATTGTATAAGCTTGGTATAAAACCATGAGTTGGCCGCTTGTGATAGTGATGGATTTGATTGATTTCAAATTTATTAAATGCAATGGTAATTAGGGTGTATGATTCGATATGCATAGTAAACATGTGAAAAGCAGGTAAAGATATATTGACATTCAGGCTTTTATGCCTAGCAGGCTTCGTGCCGGTGTTATCTATCGGGCTTTTATGCCTAGCAGGCTCCATGCCGGTGTTATCTATCGGGCTTTTATGCCTAGCAGGCCTCGTGCCGGTGTTATCTATCGGGCTTGTATGCCTAGCAGGCCTCGTGCCGGTGTTATCTATCGGGCTTTACGCCTAGCAGGCTAAATGCCAGTGATGAAATTTGCCTAAGAGGAGTTTAATCCTTGTCAAGACAATTTGGAACTAAATTGTCAAGAAAATGGTTCGGGTAAGTATGTGAGGTATGCTATGTTAACTATTACTGGTGCTAAGTTGTCATTGATGAAAGAAAATTGACGGAAGTTGAACTTAGAACATGCTACTATGGGACAATTGATTTGCATGAATAACTACTATGAAAGTGGGTCCTTGAATTATTAAACTTGACCTTGTGTAAACTATTTACTTAGTCGTTTATGTAGAATACCATATGTGGATTGTTTTATCTTCATAAATAATTAGATGTTACAATTTTAAATGAATTGGGACTTACTAAGCTAGTACGCTTACTCGTGTGAGATGTTTCCTCTGTTTTATAGATTAGGGGCAAGCCACAAGCTCATCGGGGTCGTTGGAAAGTCGCTCACACTATCAACCTATCTTTTTGGGGTACTCCTTCATTTTGGGTTGGTTTTGAACGAAGGCATGTATAGGATAGGCTTGGATTGTTTGAGGAAGTTTTACGGTTCACATGTAAACCCTAAAAGAATGGCCATGCGAATATGGCTAAATTTCTAATTAAGTATGTTGTAGTGTTGTTAATGTGTATGCTGGCTCTTGATGGTAAGGTTTATGCTTTCTAAATCAAAGTTTAATCATTTTGTTAAGGAAATGTTTATATATGCGGAATGAATCTTGAATTAGGAATGTAGGTGAGTTTGGTAAGAAGCTAGTCCTTCATAAATTGTGACAAAACAACTGGTAGTAACAGCAGCGATATGAGTTAGAAAAATCACCAAAAATAGGGTATATTGAATTAAAAGGTGAATGAGACATGGAGTTAAACCTTATTGTGTCTATTTTTACATGAAAGAAACATGGTAGGCAAAAGACTTATACATTATGAGATAATTCAGTTTTAGTGAGACCTACTCTGAATGCATTCGCGAGTCAATGTTCTGTTTTGGAAAAATTGTCAAAAATTGTACAAAAATAATTAGGAAGCATGGGATATATGTGTAGAACCCTTATTGAGTCTATTTTTCGTTGGTATAAACTAGAACAGTATATGAAAATTGTGCAATGAGATAACTGCAGTTTTATAGGGACAGGTCAGAACTGTCCGGCAGTGTAATAAGGGTAACTTTGATGAATAAACTGTACTAAATGGCCACATGAAAAATTCTAGAAAAATTATGGTAAATATATATATGAGTCTAATTTCAAGGAAATTTTACGGATCTGAATTTCGAACACTATAACTCGAGTTATAGCCGAATTGGTCGGCACAACGCAGTTTGACTGCTTTAAGATTTTCAGGTTCTGAACTAGTAGTCAAGTCTAGTAATGCCCCTTGCTCAACTCCGGCGACGGTACCGAGTACGGGGTGTTACAATATCCCTCTACATAAATTGTGGTATATCCAACATCAGCCTTTATAGAACAACCTGTTACGGTGTACGTTTGACTGTATCAAAATATACAACTCACGATGCTGGGATAATAATGATCTCAAGTCTGAGGATCATATACATATTAATCACTATGAGTAATGTTGTGACAATTACATAATAATCCAAGAAACATACTCATAGCGGGTCAATCCAATATGTTGTTCTCTAACACACATATTCATGCATTGATTTTGACACTCCATATCAATGACAACTCTTTATCATCAATCAACTACATGTTAGTCTTAATGCATTATTATTGTCCTAGTCAACAATAATACTCGACTAAGGATCTTTTAAGAATAATCATATTATTCTCAGGACATTATTATAAAACAGTTTATCTATACACACAGAAAGAAAAACTGAAATAATAATGACAACGCTTTATATTAATAAACATGGTAAATTAAGTATGTTATTACAACCATCTCATGATTGATCTTTGGGCATACTCTTACAAAATTTTGGCGTGGTATATGTTGTGTAACGAGATGAAATTGTATGTTTGTGAGTTACTTATGTTACGTATATGAAATGTTTGGCATGATGAGTTATTGTGCATTGAATTGATATAAATGACTGGTAGTAAATATGATTAGGTTGCATAATGGTATGATTGGCTTATTATTTGTTGCATGATTGACGGTATATGTTGGTGGAATGTTTGTATATGTATACATTATATGTATGTTGCTTTGAGGAGGTTGATATGGTCATACACGGGATTACATATGCATTATATTTACATGGCTTTGAGGGAGGTTCAGTTGGACTAAGCCTGGAAAGGAGGTTAAATCATACAGAGACTCGGTGTGCACTCGTATATAGGAGCCCCTTGTGTAAGATGTATATGAGAGCCCTTTATGGAACAAATGCAAGTCCATGGCCATGGCATTACAATAAACGTGGAAGTTTGTCAGAACGATCTTAAACGTGGAAGTCCTTCAAAACGATCTTAAACGTGGAAGTCCTCCAAAACAATCTAATATGGAAGTCTATGAGGACTATCTAATATAGGGAAAGTCCTCTAGGACTATCATTTTGAGGAAAGTTTGCCAGAACTATCTTGCAAATATGATTCTGCGGCACACCCATTTGTATGAGCCCGTAAAAAAGTGATCTATTGTTATGAGAAGGCCATAGTACCTGTGCTAGAAGATAAAGTGAGGCAGATACAAGTTATGATGATCCATCGGCTCTATTTTTACTGTTTTATATCTACTGTAGTTATGAAATTCAATCTGATGAAAGTGAGCAAAATCATTTGAGTATTCGAACTTGATTTTATAGGTCCTCCACGAACAAGTCTGCAGACAAATTGTAAAGAAGTCATATTTTATATATGATAGTCCATTAGATTCGTGTTGGGGACAATATGAGAGTATTCCTATATACTACTACAATGGATGAAGGGTTTATTCAAGAAAGTCCCTTGTTTGAGATATTGTACGAAACATCAGTGTTCACCCATGTAATCGAAGAGAAGGATCCATCCACTAGAAACCTATCAGAGTAAGCTCTTATGACATATCGTACTTGAAGGGATCCTATCGTAAAAAAATTAACTCCAAAAGAATCTGCAAGGATTAATTCTCTAAGGGCCCAATTGCTAGTGAGATTGTGTCAATGAGATATTATCAGCAGAAGTTATAGATTTGTTAGGCATCGTACAGCCACGCATGAAATCTCTGCTTCCAAGTGTTGTAATTAAACCAGTGACGGTGTCATTGAGAGTGAGGTGCCAAATGCAAGTAACCCAACTTGTGGAGGAAGATATTACACCGAAGAGATAGTTGAACTACCCTGTTACAGAATAATCAAATTGAAACTTAAGGATGATCTTGTTTTGATTTAAAAAGGTTTTAGAACCTACACATGTGTTACTATGCATTGCAGGTAAAAAGAGGAATTTGAGAGTTTGAAAAGGGACCAGGCTAGAATCCGCTGAGTTAGGAAAAATTGTCTCTGAGTCGTAATGTGTATACAGTGGGGCGGCCTTGAGGCAGAGCCTCAAGTCTTAGTTATAAATGTAAAATACTAGAGATTCTAGCATATAATTGGAAGGAAATTCTTGTACATTGTAAGCTTCATTAGATGACTAGAATTCTTTAATACTTATACTAAATGATTATTTTAAAAAATTTAAGCTTACATTGGTGAAATTTTTGTTTACTAAATTAAAGTCTTATCATTTTCATGATTTCTTGAAATTTTTAAACATTTACTTAGTAGCATTATCAGATATATTCTTTGTCTTATTCCTTTTATTATTGTAGATAATAATATTGGAAGTATTAGTTAAATATTAGATTTGAATGTAACATCCTATAGTCCGGACCAGACGAGCGGTTGGACATGGGGTGTTACACCCTGAGCCTTAATTAACTATTTAATTGACAAAATTACTTCTCCATTGTTTCATATATTTTTATATTAACTCCATAAATATTCATATTTTATATTTACAGACTCGATTTATGGAAATGGAGTTCTAAAATTGTATTTTTTGGTACCACTGAAATTGTAGCACCCCTCACCCGTCCTTGTAACACCCCAAACCCGACCCAAAAGTTAGGCTCAAATCTGGCGTGTCACATTGAAGTGTTTTTCAAAAACCATGTTTTCATTGAAAACCCTCCTTAATATTTAAAAACTAAAGAATCAGTTTGTGTTTATTCAATTTCAAAACGTGGTTCATTGAAATGTTAATCACTTTTAGAAACGTTATTAACTTCGTTAAAAATCTCTTTTAGTTGCGGAAGCTAATTTAAGGTAAAGAAGTTTAAAATGTATGTTTTTAAAAACTATAATTGGGTTGAAAACTCGTCTACGTCTAACAGGTATAAAACGTAACCAAAATCCCAAATTCAGAATTAAATCCGGAGAGGCCTTATTACAAAATTAAAACCCAAAACGGATTTTAAAACATATATAAAGTCCAAAGCAGAACAGCCGCAGTCGTGTGGTCACCTCCGAGTCCCTCGCAGCACCGATCCTCCTAACGCTCGGGATTACCTGCACAGTTAAAAAAAGGGTGAGTTTACGAAAACTCAGTGTGTAATCCCCTTACTAGAGTAACAGTTAGTATATAGAAACAGAAACCAAAACAGTCTAGGCCAAAGCCCTTTAACAGTAACAATACAGTCCAGTTCAGAGCATACGTGGGCCAAAACCCACTACAATATCATTTGGGTCACAGCCCATAACAGAATCAATTGGACCTAGCCCAAACCAATAACAAAACAAGCGGCCTAAGCCATTATAGTGATAGATCTCATAAACAAATATGAAACAGTATGAGGATGCATCCCACCCCGAACCATCCAACACACCACCCGTACCAACCCTACACTCCTGTGGGGATAAATCGACCCACCAAGCCAACACACCAAGCTTAGCACCAGTTGCGACACTAAGCCAATAGAACGGCTCGGCGCCGTGAATAAGACAGCTAAAAGCCATAAACAGAATGGTTATAAGCCATAATCAAGATGGCATAGAGCTATAACTAGGATAGCACAAAGCTATCGGTAACTGTAATAAGTTTGGCACATAGCCATCAGCGACGGTAATATAATCGGCACACAGCCACAGGTAATTAGGCACATAGCCATGGTAAATACGAATGGCATAAAGCCATAATCAAGATGTAACACTCCTAACCCGAAACCATTGCTGGAATAGGGTTAAGAGGTATTACCGATCAACCAGAACATTTAATATCTAAAATTCACGACACAAAGTCAAACATCTTCAATCACATTCATTTACAATCATGTTGTCCCTTATCAAGGTCTATGAGGCACTTATCACATGCTAAAGAGGGGTCGAGACTAAACCGAAACACATACAACATTTCATGGAAAATTAAAACTTTTCTAAGTTACAGGGCTTACACGCCCGTGTGGGCAGGCCGTGTGCCTTCCACTGCTAATAGACACACCCGTGTGTCCTTTCCGTGGTCTATCCTGACTATAATCCCACGGCCACCAAGCACGCCCGTGTACCCTGACTGTGGTCGATCCTGCCAAAACCAACACAGCTACTAGGCACGTCCGTGTGCCATGGTCGTGTGCTCTTAGGCCATACACTGACTTAAGGTCACTAGGCACGCCCGTGTGCCACAACCGTGTGACAAAAATAGGCTATTACCTAGGCCAACATGCCACCCACATGGGTCAATCACTACAAGCACACTTAAGCATGCTTATACACACATTTCGGCAAACATTTCATATCATATGATCAATTTATCAACTCATACAAACTCACTTTTAAACATATCAACTTATAAGCTAACATATACAACTTAAACACATTCAATACTAAACATTATTCCTTCTCAATTTCACTAAATCATACTAGCATTTTATCAACACAAAGTTACCATTCACAAGTCAATTTCTCAACTCACAATCCATACCAAAAGATGTATCATATATACCAAAGTCATTCACGCTAAAAACTAGCCCATATCTAGCCACATCTCATGGCTACTTACAAATCTCAAACATGATTCATTAACTAGCATATACATGCCATATTTTAACTATGTACATCTTTCCTAAATACCCGAAAATAGATTGTCGATAGTGTGACTAAGGTGCTGACAATCCTCAGATCCGAGCTAGCTTTACTGACACTGCAAAGCAGAGAAACATATCGCACAGTAAGCTTTCCAAACCTTAGTAAGTCGACATACAATGCAATTATCTCATCAAATCAAACCAATGTATATAATAAACAATCACATAGATCAATTATCTCATATTCATGCCTCCTCATCCATAGCTAAAATACTCATTCACTTAATCATAACTCATCAACCACAAAGGTTCAATACATACCTTAGCTAACACATAGTTATTCAATTTCCAAGCTACTTAATGCTCGATATCACATGTCGCTCATCTTCTGATATTCTTTCAATGTAATCGCACACTCAATGCCATATACATGATCACTACATATTAGTCATCACACACTTAGTGCCTAATCTTTCAACTGACTTATCTCGGTAACGTACACACAGTGCCAAATCTATAAACCGAAGCTTTCATAACATCATACATGTAGTGCTATTCATTTCTGTTTCGATTTCAATATCGCATACTTAGTGCCATTAACTAAATCTTGCACAAAGCATCTCGATTTCATACACATATACACATTCATTTCATAATACAAAAACATATCTTAATAACCTGTATTATATCCGAACTTACCTCGGAAATCAAACTATCGATACGGTCGATTAATCGAGCACTTTATCTTTGCCTCGATCTCAATCCGAACCTCTCCTCTCTTGGTCTATACACATTCAAATTTAGTCCATTCAATCACCAAATCATTCATTTTAGTCCAAACACACATATTTAAAGCATTTTACACAATAACCCTCACATTTTCACATTTCGACACTTTAGTCCTTAATTCAATAAATCACTAAATACACATAATTTGCTTGTGCTCAAGCCTAGCCGAATTCTCACTATGCTCATACAAGCCCACCCCTTTCATTTATTTTACATTTTAGTCCCTCAATTTCTCCTCAATTAAGCCCAAAATACTCAATTTCACCAAAAATCTCAATACAAACTATGTTAATTCAACACCAAGTTTTCATATTTTAGCAACTAGCATCACAAAGATCACACAATCATCTATGGCATTTTTCACATCCATTACAATTTCACAAAATTTAAACATGGGTTAGCTAGGGCACGAAGCAACGATTACGAAAACGTAGAAATTATCAAAAATCGAAGCCAAAACATACCTTAATTTAAGCTTGGAACTAGCCGAAAATACCAAAGCTAAGAACCTCTCTTTTTCTTTCTAAATTCAGTGGAAGAAGATGAACACTTCCATTATCAATTTCCTTTTGTTTTATTGTTATTACCATATTTAACATTTTACTCATTTTCCCTTTCATTAAACATATAAGAGAAATTAACATTATGGTTATTTAGTCATTCAACACCCCACTAGCTTAAAAATGGTTTATTATCAACATAAGGCCTCCTGCTTAAAAAGCCATCAACAAATTGACACTTATGAATCAGCACACAGCTTTTACACCTTATGCAATTTAGTCCTTTTTCATAAATCAGTACACAGTCGATAAAATTATCACACAAAATTTTCACACAGGCTATGTCACATACTATTCACGCAGAAAATATCATTAAAATATTTTTACAACCTCGAATTTGTGGTCCTGAAACCACTGTTCCGACCAAGGTCTAAACCGGGCTGTTACACAAGATGGCACAGAGCCATATTTAGGTTGGCACAGAGCCATAATCAGATTACGCGGCTTTAAGTCGTCCGTCGATCCACAGTCGTCTCATGCGACCCGTGCGACCCTATCAAAACTTCCTCCTTATCAATGTCCCAACCCCATGCAATATGTCGTGTATGTCATGCACAATCATTACACGTGTATTGAAAATGGTCATGCTCAGTAATAGTCATTTAAACATATATTAAAAGCATACAAGTTATACAACCACCAACAAGTCAGTTAAAACACAGTCATACAATCCCAGTCAAATCAGTCAAATTGATAATCTAAGTCAGTCATTTACCCACAAGGGCAAAACAATCATTTTACCCTATAAGGGTATTTCGGTAATCCTACCCTATAGGGGTATTTAGGTAATTTTTCAAACCGGTGGTATTTCGATAATTTCACAAATCAGGGGTATTTTGGTAATTTTACAAAGTAGGGGTATTTTGATAATTTCACAATCTGAGGGTATTTTGGTAATTTTACAAATCAGGGGTATTTCGATAATTTCACAATCTGAGGGAATTTCGGTAATTTTAGAAATTGAGGTATTTCGGTAATTTCACAATCTAAGGGTATTTCGGTAATTTTACAAATCGGGGTCTTAGCGACCCAACAAAAGGTCCATTGTCGCCTCGAGCGACTTAAATAACCTACCAATCACAAGGTATAAATGGGCCAAAGGCCCATTACTCGGCCCAAGTGTGCCCACACGCTCGTGTGGCCCAATTAGCCCAGAAATAGTCTCGGCTATACGAACAGCACAGTTCAAACCAATAAAAGCCATATAACATGCATTGCCCATTGCCCACGGCCCATTGCCCAAAAATGACCCTAGCCATGTGGACTACATGGCTCGGTCTAACATTTACCACAATATGCAAATTTAATCAGTGTGGGGCCCATAGGCCCGTTGGACCCACACGACCCATTTCGACCCACGTGGCCCAGATTGGCCCCAAATCCACGAGAATGCTCATGGTGGCCTCAACCATCTTAAGCCCATATTCGTGGGCTCCGTCCACCACACGTGCGATCGCATGCTCGTGTGGCATCATTCGCCGGTATTTCAGCTTTTCGGCATTTTGTCGATCTACAATCAGAAAGAGTGTGGTCACATACACTCTATCGGCTTTCTCGCCAACTATCGGATACATGGTACTGTTACACACCCATGTGGCCTCAATAGCCGTATTCTTTGTTTTTTGGTATTTCGGCTTTTGCTATTCCACAAATTGAGTAGTGTGTGTACACACCTTTGGCTTATTAGCCGACTACCAGGTACAGGCTAAAAATATACACCTATTAACGAAGTCGAGTGAACTGCTCACGAGCCCAAAGCCTATATTTAAACACATTTGGCATCAATCCCCTTCTTGTACAACTAGACCAACATCCAATAAATCCTTACGTCATCATACTTATTAAAGAACTCTAAATCCTTACCTTGATCGATCGACAGAAGGCCGCACCCCTACACCGCTGCCAAAGATTACCCACTAGGCCTATGGAATTCCCGAATCACAAAGTTACTTAAGAAGAAAGGAACAGTCGGCCCAAGCAATAAAGTGAAGAGAAAGAGTTGCTATCCCAAAAGAATTGAGAGAGGGGGAGAAAGACTATTCGGCCAACACACCCAATTCCAAAAGCCAAAGAGAAAAAAAAAGAATGATCCATCCGTTAACAAAATCGAAAGAGTGGAGGGAGAAGGTGGAATATTCGGTCAAGGAGACCACAAACAGATTACAGAGAATCGGTTCAAAAACTTGTAACTAGCCAAAAAGAAAAGAGATTAAGGGGAATAAGCAAAGTTCAATTTTTGCACATAAATTAAGTCTCTAAACGGCCAAGGAAGTAGCGTTTTGAGATAGAGAAGGAAAAACAAAGAAAACGAGTAGCAGAAGGAGAAGGCAATAGAAGAATTCGACACCATCAAGCACAAAAACCAAATGATCAAAGAAAAACACACAAAACCAAAACTTGAGGAATAACCCTCCACCGAAATTCTGAGTACCTCCTAAGCAAAATTCGGCACAATACCACACCAACTCAAACTCCACTTTTTCAAATTTCTTAAAAATCTCCACCAATCCCTCCACCGAATTTTCTCCTTGATTTACTCCAACTCCCCATTCAAATTCAATTCAAATTATTATGACCAATTCAACCACAGAGTTCCAGTCCAGTTCCAACACCTCCCCAGCTCAAGCAGTAAAATAAACATACAATTACACACGCCATGCCTCGAACATTAGACTCATTGCCAAACATGTAATGCCACCTTGCCACTAGATCACCCACTCTCTTTGTGTCACATTTTACCTTCAATAAATTAAAAGGCCTAAAGGCCAAGGTCCAGGTTCCTTTTAAAAAAAACCAAAATAAATTGCAAGAGCCAAGACTTGAACCCATGCTCCCTTGCAACCTTAATGACGCCACAACCACTAGACCACATGCTTCATTGTGTCATTATTTCCCCAACAATATTCTTAAAGCCTACTTACTTTCATCCAGGGTTTTATTCACCTAAAACCAAAATTTTTGCTAAAGCCCAGGTTTGAACCCAGGACTTCTCCAACACTTTTTAGGGCCCTTAACCACTGAAGCAAACATTTAATTGTGTCACTGCCTTACACAATTAAAAACTTATGTATAACCTCCTTACTGATCCATACACAAGGTCCAATACTTCTAGGCCCAAAATTCAAGGCGTTACAGTCCTCATCACTAGAATCAAGTTACGAGATGCTACAGTATGAACAAAATAGTTATAAACAATTAATAGTCAAAACTCAATTAATCTAATCATTTTAATCATGTAATACCATTTAAAACTTTTCTCGAGTCTTACATGAGCTTACGTAAGCTCTAGATTTTACCCAAGAACAAACAAGGATCAAATTGTAATATTTTCAAAAGATAAAGGCAATCATGTAAAATAGGGGTCACACAGTTGTGTGTCTAGGCTACGTAACTCTCTAAATGTAACAGCTCGATTTAGGGGCTAGTCGGAGCAGTGGTTTCGGAACCACTAATTCGAGGTCGAAGAAAATTATTTTCATGATATTTTATGAGTTAGAGCATGATTATATAAGTGCATGAAAATTTTGGTGCTCTAATTTTAGTGATTTCATGCTTAATCGCGAAAAAGGACTAAATCGCATAAAGTACAAAAGTTTAAAATTTCAAGCTAAGGGTTCCAAATAGCTATGGGATATTAATTGGAGGTCTTTAAAGGGCAATTAGCCCATTAAACAAAGGTTGGTCGACCATAGGGGACAAGAAAGTCAAAATTTTGGTCAAGTAGGTGGATTAGGTGGACTAAATTGGGATTTTATATTAAAATAAAGAAAGAAAAGATATCATCTTTTCTTCTTCATTCCTCCACAAAAAAACACAAGAAAAATAGGGGTTTTAAAGCTCAAAAATTTTATCAAACTCTTCTCCCAACAAGTAAGTGATTTTAATGGTTTTTCTTGATGATAGTTGTACTTTTGGAACCCCTAAAGCTTAAGCTTTCCAAAGAGGGGACTATTTTGTAAAATGGTGAAGAGTTTAGAGTTTTCCCATGAGAGATTTTAAGTTGTTTGCTGCATTTTTTAGTGAGAAAATGGGTCTTAGTTGTTAAATGAATAACTTTTGTGAAAGGTGTTACCATGAAAACACCTAAAAGGACTTTTTGTAAAGGTTGTAAAATATGTAGTAAATGTGTGAAATGTTGAGTTTTGATGGTAGTCATAAGAGAAATAAATGCTCGTCTAGGCTCGTTAAAGAGAGAAATTTGATTAGAATTGATTTTCAAGCCTAGGGGTAAAATGTTCATTTTGCAAAAGCCTAAGGGCAGAATAGTAATTTTGCCAAAGCATGATTATTGAAATGCATTTATTAATGTGATAATTAAATGAGCTAATTTGCTATTATAGATCAAGAAGAACCAAGAATTAACCTCGACCGGGGAAAGAACAAAGTATCAGACTAGATCGGCAATCTAGCCTATTTTGAAATTGAGGTAAGTTTGTATGTGATAAATTCAACAATTATGCTAGTATGTTTGATATTGTAACGATACATGCTATTCTATGAAAATTGAGTGATAGTGTTGGATGAGGTAGATGATAAAAGTTGAGATGTTGAAGTCCCGATGGGACTATAATATATGTGAGATTACTATCATCGAGACATAAGATGGATAATGATAAGGTCCCGTGTAAGACCATGTCGGGGACATGGCCTCGACACCGAATTGAGATCCTGTATAAGACCATATCTGGGATATGGCTTCGGTATTGAATATGAGAATCGTATAAGACCATATCCGGGATATGGCACGATACTTGATGTGAGATTCTGTGTAAGACCATATCCGGGAAATGGCATCGGCACTCAGAAGTGACCCCATGTAAGACCACATCTAGGATGTGGCATTGGCTTCGTGTTTATGTAATGGCGATGAATATGCATCTTTCAATATCCCTAGTGATTTAGGGGGAAAATAGATAAACTTGGAGATAGAAATGAGATTTAGTACTAAAGCCATGTGATTGAGTGAATACAGGTACCCGTGAGTAATTCACGAGGAATGTTTACGATATGTGGCATGATATGTGCTAGATAAGAACAAGTACGAGTAAGTTATGGCAAAGTGCTTAAGGATTTGGATAGTTATCTATTGGCATGGATTCATGTCATTATGAGCTTATTGCTGCTATTTATTTTCATGCAAACTTACTAAGCTTTATGCTTACCCCTCTCATTTCCCTTTTCCATGTAGTATTGCCAAGATAACTCGAGGATCGTGGGATGTCGGAGTTCAGAAATCACACTATCGACATCTCTTTGGTATAACAAAGTTAGATTTATTTTGAGTATGGCATGTATAGGGCTTAGGTATTTTGTTATGTCATATTAGTTAGACAAATTGTTGGCTATTTATGTTATCAAATTCATTTTGTACATGGTCATTGAAATTGGGCCAATACTTGACAAGTTTATATATATTCATTGATGATGAATCATGAAGTTTATGCTTGTGTGGATGCTTTGTTTTGAGTTCTTTGAAGTGCCTTAGGGTCATGAGTTATGTTGAGTTGAGTTGATATAAGTATGATTGCTATGTAGGGTGGCATTAGGCTTGGAATATAGCCATTTTAATGTCCACACGGGCGTGTGTCAAGGCCGTATATGACACAAGGTCAGCCCCATGAGTGTGTTGATCAGTCGTGTGTCCCCTTGCATGCTAGATTTACAAGTCAGTATGCTCAGTAGTAAACACACGGGCAAAGACACGACCGTGTGTCTCAGCCATTTGGGAGGCACGGCCATGGACATGGGCATGTGCCGAAGCCATGTGAAATCTGTACCTAAAATTTGGAATTTATTTCGACACACGGTCTAAGGACACGGGCGTGTGCCTTGGCCGTGTGAACATAGTGTGGTGATGACGTCATAAACATAATGCCATGGTTTTGGCACACGGGCTAAGACACAGGCGAGTCGAGGCCGTGTGAGGGACACGGGCTAGGGACATAGGTGTGTGTCCGACTGTGTGAAAACCCCTGTAGGTTCGAATTAGGAAATAAATTCCATACGGGCTAGGGACATGGGCGTGTGTGACCACACGGCCTGTCCACAGGGGCGTGTCCCATTTCACACGGGCGTGTGGCCCCCGTTTAAAAATAATATATTTAAGTGCTCCAAAGTTCTCGGTTTGATCTCGAGACCCTCCGTTTGCATGTTTAAGGCCTCGTAGGTCCATAATGAGGATATTTTACATGTGAATGGGAAGTTTGAAGTTGGAATGAAATTTTATAGCCCAAAGTTGTATGTTCAAGTGAGATAAGTCTGGTAATGCCTCGTACCGGGTTCTGGCGTTGAATACGAGTAAGGAGTGCTACACTAAAGTTGTGTGGATCAAATTGAAAATTTTAATCAAAAGTCACACAGCCGTGTAGCTGGTCCGTATAACAAACTGAGACCGTGTAAAAATCTAAATGACCAAATCTACAGTACTCACACTAACGTGTGGCCAACCAGTGTGACAATTAACAACCGTGTACTTCTAGTGCACCCTATTTTTTAGTGGCACACAGTCATATCACTAACCTTGTATGACATGCGGCTATGTGGCCAAACCATGTAGCACAAAATGTCATTTAATGCCTACTTCATGCCAAGCATAATTTTATGTTCAATTGCACAATTACCCCTACTCCAAACCAGCATAAACTCAATAGAACACATACCAATTTACCATATTTTAACCATATTCAAACAATATACCAATATGCCTCAAATGGCACCAAATTCAATCAACATTAATTTAAGCATGTCATGTTAATTGGCTTATACATAATCCACTTTGAAACATTCAATCAACTTTGTAATTCACCAATACAATACCACAATTCAACTTTTATAAACAAACTTACTAATCTACTTCAAATGGTACTTAATTTGCAATCACATTCATATTATATATACTAATGGGATTATGCACAAATTCAATACACATTCTTTTCTCTACTAACCAACTATATATCAAGTCGTACACCATAATATTCAAGCATTGGCATCCTTCACTCTCAAACACATATCTTAAAATCTAAGACATATATATATATACACATTTCATAGGAACTTATCAATACCAAAAATATTTGTCAATCTACCACACTTAGTATTTAATCATATCATTATATTCCATGATTTCCATTCATACATCCATGTCACTCAATTTAACCATTCATATGCTTATTTCATAACTTGTCACGTTAGCATTAACCTTACTTGTAAACATATCTTATAAACATTTCAAAATCAAGCAATTCTTATGGATCAAGACCTTTTCCACATAAGATAAACACTTATACCATTCAAGCCTATATACATGCCACATAACCAAGTCTAGAATGATTTAAAAGTCTACCGAGACTGAAGCTGAATAGTGTGAGCTCTAGGGTGATCCGATTTGTCGAATTTTGCAAAACGTCAACTACAAACATTGAAAATGGAACATAGTACGCATTACTAATGCTTAGTGAGCTCGTATGAAATTTACTCAACATAACTTAACCTTAAATGAACTTAAACTATTAAATTGATTTGGTAATTAATATGGCATCCTTGTCTTCCTTGTACTTTTGTATACATTTCAAATTTTTCATGAGTTACACAATTATTTACATCCTTTTAACACATAATTTTAGCTTGTTTCATAGTTAAATCAAAGCATCTTAGTATATATTTAGGTTACCATACTTAAAGAAGTAATGTATGTTTTCTAGTAGCTTTTATTACATTTTATATATTTAAATAAGATTACATGGTCCTGTAGGACAAGTCAGGAGCTAAAGATGCTTATTCGGGCCAAAATTGATGCCTATGTCATAACACCAAGACACTGATGTTTCAACATCGAAGACAGAAGCCAAAAACAAGTTCTAGAGTGAAACTTCCCTCGATGTCACGAACGGCCCTCCTATATCACGACATACCCCCATGATTGGTTGCAACAACGTAGGCCAGTGTTGCAACCAAGCCCCTGCGCAACCCAAAAACTCCTACACGTTTTAATTACATTTTTTTAGCAAAATTAGGAGTATTTGTCCTAGTCGAACTTTAAGGGCTTCAATAATAGTTTAGGCACTTTAAGTTCTGAGTTTGGCTTATATAAAAACCATTGTAATCAATTTAAATAGATAGTTTGTAACACCCCAAACCCGGCCTAGACGTTACGACCGGATCTGGCATGTCACTTGAAAGGAATGTCTAAAACTGTGCGTTCGTTAAAAAGTTCGTATTCTTTATATTTGTTGTGAAAAATCGAGTTTAAGTAATTTTGAATAAGAAACGGTTTATTAACATTTTAGGAAAATCCCGAATTAAACATTTAAAATAATAAGCAGTAACCAAATTAAAAGCTAAAATCAAATAAAATACCATAGGCCTTTTTACATAACAGAATCCCAATATAATAAGTTCAAAATAAGGTAATGTAGTTTACAGAAGAAATAGTAACGCATGGCCACCTCGAGTCTGCCTTGGCTCCATGTCCTCACACTAGTGATTACCTGAAACATTTAAAAAGAGGGGGGTGAGTTTACGAAAACTCTGTGTGTACACCCTCATCAGTAAGAACATGCATCAAAACAATCTGGGCCGAAGCCCATTACAATAACGGTGGCAATTGGGCCTTAGCCCAAAATAGCCTCGGTTGGGCCTTAACCCATATCATATGTCACATATCATATATAAATCTGGTCCTAAGCCCATCTCAGTAATATAATCCTTATATGCAATGCATTAATGCCCATACCAGCCGAACACTCCGTCTCCTGTCCAACCGTGCACTCCTGTGGGGATTTAATCAACCCACCCATCCGAACACTCCTTATGTAACACTGGTTGCGGCATTACCTTAACGGTGCAGCATAGCTGCTCGATGGCTAAAAAGTCTTCGATGGATCCACAGTCGTCAAGCGACCATGCGATCCTATTTGCACTTTCCCTTTCAATATCATATCCCAAGCCCATGCAACATGTCATGACATAATAATTCGTGTATGCAGTATGACATGTATGCAAATCATATAACAAATATAACATATGAAACGAATTACCATCATAATCAGAATAATAATATACAACATAATCAAGCTAACCAACCTCTAAGGGTATAACAGTAATTTTACCTACCAGAGGTATTTTCATAATTTACCCACCAAGGGTATTTCGATAATCTAGCACCTGCAATGGCCTCACCCACGAGAATACTACTGATGGCCTCAACTATCGCGTCGAAGCCCCACACGTGCACTCGCACGCTCGTATGGCTACTATTACCGTGACCGGCACTTCGGCATTTGCCGCTCTACAACTAGAGTAGAGAGAGTTACACACCTGATAGGAATCTGGTGTTAAACCGCGCTGCGACCACCCCTGTGCCCAAACACCCACCAAGGTATGTTAACTCTCCTCCGGGAATGCTCTTTATGTAGCTAGCTCTTCACCTTCCTTCTTTGTATCTTTCCAATGTGGGATCCCTTCGTCAGTAGAGTTTAAATTCAACTGAAACTCTTGCCGTCCAATCCGCAAAATAAATACTCCATTGCTTCTCATGAGATTTGAACCCAGGCTCCCCTATAGCATAATCCATGCCGCTAACCACTTGGCCACAAGCTCCTCTTGTGTCTTAAACCATGCGCAACTAAATATATATCTATAGTCAAATTCTAAGGTCCAAGTAAAAAGAAAACCAAAATGAAAAAGCCAAGACTTGAACCTTGGACCTCCTTCCTTCCTTGTGGTGACACTCCCTTGCTCCCTAAGTGGCGTCACTTTGCCACTACACCACACACTCCACTTGTGTCATTTTCTCCACATTTTATTCTTAAGGCCTACCTATCAACTCCTAGGGTTTTTTTCACCTAAAACCAAAATTTCCCCAAAGCCAAAGTTTGATCCCGGGACTTCATAGAAGCCCTCTAACCTTCCAAAATCACTTATCTAATAGTTCCAACTTGCATTTAAGCTGATCTCTTGTTCTCCAAAAATTTAAACGCTACTACGCTCAAGGCCCATTGGGCCCAATCCTACTAGGCCCAATTTCAGGATGTTACATAGTTTTTAGGGAGACAAAATACACTTAGGGTTTTTATTTAATTCTTAGTTTTTACTTATGCTATTTTTATGTTCTTGTAAATGGAAGATCCTATTCCAAAGTGAGACTCTTGTGAATGGAGATTGTTTCGGAGCCACGCTTTCATTGATAAATCCATGAGCATCTCTTTTCCTTTATTCTATTCATTGCATCTCATTCTTTAACACTTTTTAATTGAATGTTTGTGTAAATATTAGAATCAATTTATGCTTTGTACATATCTCGCATGGTTTCAACTGTTCTAATCTTATTAATTAATTGAATGATAGAGTTTCTTTGTGGATCAGCTGTTCGGAACCATGTGATTAATGACCCTAAGAAGACAATTAGGTGGGAATTAACCCAAAATTGGTATGGCCTATCCGTGAACACCTTAACCTTGAACTAGTCTAGACTATGAGGTCGAATGATAAGTAGTTCTTACTGACTCATTAATCTAGTGAACGTATCAAAAGATCCTGCTAGGGTATCGACTATTTGATTGATTAGAACCCTACATCAACAATTAATTAGGTAAAACAATTTTATCTAGGCTAAAAGGAACTCACGTAGTCAAAACAAGGAATAGGAAAAGCTGATACATGAACCTAAGAGTAGATTTAGGTTTAGTTAAATTTATTTAGTTTATTATTATCATCTTGCTTCTTGATTAACACTACTAATTTGTGACTCAAGTAGAATAGTGATTATTTTTTTAATTGGCTTAATAGTAATTTTCCCCAAACTACAATCCTTTGGGTAAGATCCTCGAAATACTTACCAAGTGTTTTTTTTTGTAAACAAATTATATTACAACCTAATCTGTATGCCTACGGGTAGTGCCTCAAATCCTTATCTTTAGTTACAGTATTCACACCCTGGAGATTAGTACGTCCAGAGGTAGTCAAGTTGTTGACATCATTGTCAGGGATTACGAAAGTGATAATTGTTATTGATTCGAGTACTTGAAAATAATATTAGTCGAAAGACGAATGAGATAGATAGTGTAGTAATTTTTTATATTCATTAACTGTGTTATTTTTATTCTCAATTTTTTATTTTAACTTGTTAACTCAAAAATTTAATTATGGAAAATTTTAATTACAAGTGGTTTAATGATGAAAGGACTTCTTGGGAAGACAACTAGAACTACATAAAACATTGGTCGAACGGAGCCATGACAAACCAATGGAGTGATGATAAAGAGTGTGAGGACAATGAGTACTCATACGAACCTCTTTATGAGTCATACGACAACGACAACTATATGCCGAAACACTCAAATGAGCCTCCTTGTGATTTTCATAATATGCCCTCATGCAAAACTATTGAGCCATCCAAATCTGAAAGATTATCAAACATGCCAGACATGATGGAACAGATGAGAAAAATGCTGCAAGAAATATCTAAGGTGCTACCTCCAAGGGAAGAAGTTGTGCATGATGTTCCCAACCTTGATCCTGAGGATCCACATATCATCGTTGATCACCTTGAATTAGACAATAGCAATCAATAAGAGTTTGGAACCAGAGATCATGGGGATAAATTGAATATGGATGAAGCATTCTCTGATCCAATTGACATAGAATCAGATATAATAATAGATGTAGCTGCCGAGTAAAAGTAGAAGTAACCACTAACATGGAGCTTAAACCAACTCTAAATGAAATTGTAGAAGAGCCAATACACTTTTTGTCCATAACAGAGAAGGTACTAGCTAAAGAGATCGATGAGTTCAACATATTCTCATCTGACAATGGCAACAAAGCTGAGTGACCAAAACTTCATGCGACATAGAAGAGAGGAAGCTCGAGGCAATAATACCCTAGAAAATGACTTGGGGTTGGCTCGAATTTGGTACCAAATGTCTTGTAATATAGATGTCGCATCGGTAAAAATAAGGCAACATCATTGGAAACGACCAAAGTGGTTGGTTCATATATATCACTAATGGAACAAATGTCGAATCACAGTGTCGAGAACCAGTTGGAAGTTCTTCTATGGTGGCAACACAGATTGTCCTAGCTTTTAAAATAACTTCTATATCCTGTTTTAAATTTTGTTTCATTTTATTTATTTATTAATCTTAGATGCATTTAGTTTTCCAACAATAGGTGTAGATACTATGGAGTGATAAAATCAAAAAAAATCAAAAAAGCCAAAAATTGGAATCGATGTCGTGACGTTGCACCCTAATGTCGTCACATCCTAGATAGAACACAACTTCCAATGTTACAGGCCCAAGTTAATCTGAATATTTTTAGACGTTCTGTCATCCATAATCAACAATTTTTCTTTTTTCTTCTTCTTTTTAATTCTATCTTCTTTACATTATATTTCTTTTGTAGAATTTTTTTCTTTTTAGGTACTCTTCCATCCACTTGGAGCACACAAAAAATCGAAAATATCATAATAGTAAGAACTTGGCCCACTCAGGGAAGTTTTCTTGTTCACGCTTCAATTATTTTAAATTACTATGTTCTAAAGTGTGGGGGAAGAACATATGATTAGTTTGTGTGCTTTTACTTTGTTTTAGTTAATTAATTTACTTTAAAAAAGAGAAATTATTATTGTTTCATGGTGCTCGGATTATATTAGTACAATAAACAACGATTGAAGATAATAAAGCATGTAATGGTTCTATTCAAACATAATTGTTTTATTGATATAAGATAATTTGATTAGTTTTTAGGGAAACTGATTAGGTTACCTAGTTAAATTGCATAATATGTTAGAAGTACCTAAGTAAGAATGTTTGATGATGCCATATGAGATATAAGTCTTATAGATAGTTGTAGAGACATGAATGCTTGAGTTAATTATTATTCAGCCAATTTAATTCAAAGCATTAAAGATATTGTGTACAGTGGGATGCTTAGGGATGACTGTAACACCCCTAGCCCGTATCCGTCGTCGGACTAGGGTTAAAGGCGTTACCAGAAAAATCGAAAACATTTTTAGAAGTTCATACATTCATCCATTAATCTCAAACATAATGTCCCTTAATACGGTCAACGAGACCTAAAACATGCTTATAAACTGGGTCGGGACTAAACCGGGACACATACAAAATTTCACGAAAATTTAAAACTTTTCTAAGTTTCTGGGGTTACACGGCCGTGTGGGTAGGCTGTGTGCCTCCCACAGTTGCTAGACACACTCGTGTGTCCTCCCCGTGGTCGAAACTGTCATTTGGCCCTGTTTTAGTTCCAGAAATTCTTTTCGTTTCTGATCGACGAATCTTTCACTGATATATTTCTTCCGGAACTCACTCTGAAAGAAGTCCCATGTAACTCGCTCTTTCGGAATAACAAAAATCAAAGTTTTCCACCATTGATAAGCTCTATCTCGGAGTAATGACACAACGCACTTTATCCATTCTTCCGGAGTCAAAGACATTTCGTCGAATACCCGTATAATATTTTCAAACCAGAACTTAGCCCTTTCAGCCTCATCATCATTAGTAGCCCGAAACTCTTCGGCTTCATACTTGCGGATCTTGTCAACCGGAGGCTTATTCCACGGATTTAGATTTGCAGTTAGAGGTATATCAGATGTCTGAAAGGGATTAACCGGGGGCGGGGGTTGCGAAACAGTCGGGTTATTCTTTACAAATTGAGTGAACCACTCACTCATCATCTGGAAGAAAGCTTTTTTAGCTTCTCCCTCTTGACCGCTCGTAACCGGTCTCGAATCAGAAGGCGCTGTCCCTTGCACGGGAGCAGGCACATTTCTTTCTACGTCATCAGCTATGGCTCTTTCGGGATCCATTACTACACGAAAATCATATTTTACACGTCAGGATTCATCACACTATCACAATTCAGATATATGGCATGTATATCTAGACTTTGACACGCCACGTTAGTCTAAGAATCGACTAAACCATAGCTCTGATACCAACCAAATGTAACACCCCTAGCCCGTATCCGTCGTCGGGCTAGGGTTAAAGGCGTTACGAGACAGATCGGAAATTTTTAGAAGTTCATACATTCATCCATCAATCTCAAACATAATGTCCCTTAATACGGTCAACGAGACCTAAAACATGCTTATAAATCGGGTCAGGACTAAACTGGAACACATACAAAATTTCACGGGAATTTGAAACTTTTCTAAGTTTCAGGGGTTACACGCCGGTGTGGGCAGGCCGTGTGCCTCCCACAGCTGCTAGACATACCCGTGTGCCCTCCCCGTGGTCGAAACTGACTTATCTTCCACGGCCACTTAGCACTCCTGTGTACTCTAGCCGTGGTCGATCCTGTCAAAACACATAAATAGGAAAATTACCATTTTGCCCCCATTATTTCACACTTTTACAATTTAGTCCAATTTGTACAAAACACAAAATACACCAATTTTGGTTACACACATCAATGGCCGAATGTTCATAGACTTCATACAAGACCTTGCATTTCATTTACTTCATGTTTTAGTCCTTCAAGAATTTATTATTTTTCAAATTAACTTCTAACACTCAATTTCACTAAAACTTCTAATTATAAACATGATGATTTAAAACATACTATTAATAATCTACCATCAAACATCACATACCATGAAAATACATCAATGGCCGAATCTTAATGTCTCCCAAACTCAAAAATTTTCAACATGGGTTATATAGCATTCAAAGCAGCGATTCTAAAAATGTAAAAATAAATAAAAACTAAGCAAAATACATACCCCAAATTGAGCTCTCAATTGACGAAATTCAAGCTCCAAAAATGGGGTTTTCTTCCTCCCACATTCGGCCAAGAAGATGAACAAGGTATGTTCTCTTTCTTTCCACTTTGTTTCATTTTTTTATGTGTTAAATTAATAATAACATTTATTTACTTATTAACAATAAAACATATTATTATAATAACAACATTTTAATCTAATTTCCATCATATTGCCGTCCACTTTACTGACATTGGGTTAATTGTCCTTTAAGGACTTCACTTTATAAAGCCATCACAATTTAATACATAATCCATTAAGAGATCACTTCTAACCATTATACAATTTAGTCCTTTTAGTCAAGTTAGACACACAAATAAGCAAATTAATTCACCAAAATTTAACACATGCTCAATCATAGAGTATAGACTCGATATAAATTATTAAAATGTTCTATTGACTTGGATTCATTGTCCCGAGACCATCGTTCCGATTAGGGTCGAATTCGGACTGTTACAACGGCCGTGTGGCTAGGGCCCAAGCCGTGTGTGTTTCGTGATATGGCCCATTTACTCCATTTTTTGGCCCGTTTTCCATTCTTTTCGTCATTGGGTGCTCTCCTGAGTATAAAACTTGAAAACAAAGGATTAAGAGCACCAAATTACACAATTCAGGGCTTAAATCATCCAAAAGCATGCTAAATGTGGGCTTAAAATATGTTACTTTTGTGGTTTATCAAATACCCCCACACTAAAGCTTTTGATTGTCCTCAAGCAAAATTCTCAGCTCACAATTAAAACGAAATTCCCTGATTCATAATATTCATCAGTAGTGTTTCATCATAATTCATAGCTAATCTCTAATGGATATTTCAACTCAAAGAGTCCTAAAGATTCAAACAATCAAAGTCATACATTTATAGTCCTGAAAATGTTAGGTGTTTCCCCTTACCTAAATAATTACTTCTGATTCGAGATCGACAAGGGTTGACATCCTCACTAAAGATTCACTCAAACCACTCGAAGTGTTTAAGGTTCAGAATTAAGCACTCAAAAGTCGAACGTGAGAAGTTAATCCTATAGGCTTGCATTAAAATCAAACCTCCACCACTTTGATATGAGATGATATACAAATCAAAAGGTCTTTAATAGGGTTGTAACGGGGCTTGGGTTAAAGGTGTGGATAAAGGCTGAATTAGAGGGTTAGAATCGAGATTGACCTGACAATTTTCCTAACTAGAAAAATGAACTAATCCTAAATAATTACATCAATTGGAAACTGATAATACTACTATTGATAATACTTTAACACGAGCTTCTTCTTCAATAATTGGAATTTAATGCATAAGCTCACTGCAACTAATAATGAATATAATTCGATTTTTTTAAAGAACAAGTCAGAGCTTTTACAACTGAATCAAATCTCGACAAAAAGGGAGTCAAGGAATGGTGATAACAAATACAAAGGCTTTTGGGTTAATATTAGTGAGTAAGTCAATAAAAAGTGTTGTTAGGATCAACGGGGTTCACTAGGTGTGACAGACCAATTTTGACCCAAATCGGAACGGTGGTTTCGGGACCACGAATCCGAGTCTGAGAAATATTTTAATATTATATTTTGTGTTTATGACATGTGATTGGGTGAGTGTGAAAGTTTCGTAGAAAAATTTAGTCATTTAAGTGTTCAAGTTAATAAAAAAAAGGATGAAATTGCAAAGGTGACCAAAGTTGTGAGCATGATTAAAAAGGAGTAAAGTGAATTGTTTAAGGGACTTTAGGATTTGCATGTCAAATCTCCCACTTTTATAATAGTGGACGGTAAGCATGCCATGGTTATTATAATTTAGTATATTATAATTAAAATATTATTTGTCTAATAAGCATGCTTTAATGTGTGATAATTTTTAAGCAAAAAGGAACATTTTTAAATTCTATTTTGTCTCCTATCCTTCATCTTCTTCACCGTTTGTAATTGAAGAAAAGAAAACATAGAACCACCATTGTTTCGGCTGGACATGTGGTAGTGAGGTGAGTATTTTAGCTTGATTTTGGAAAATCTTTACATATTGGATTTGGTTGCTATGAAGGCAAATAAAAAAAAATCATGTTAAATATTGAGATTTAGCATGATAATATTCGGCTTAGGGTGAGTACTTTGTGTGTATTTGATTTAAAAAAAAAATATTCAATATTGATTCAAAAACAACATGAATTTCTTAAGAGACTAAGATGAATTGAAAAAATTGTGATTTCAATTATATTAGAATTATAGAAATTATTAGGGATTTGAGCATGTAAATGCTCTTACCATTCGGCTGTAATATGTGTTTATAAATGGTGGTTAATTAGTTGTTGTTTAGTCTTGAAATAAAAAAATAGACATGGGTGCATTGAGTTAGCAAAACTCGGTCATAAGAGAAAATGAAAATTTAGCTATTCTATTTGGTTATATATTATATATATATAGATATAAAGTTAAATTACAGCCATGGATAAGAAGGTAAGTCTTGTGTTAAAGTACATTAAACAAATTATTACCAATATGTTTAATAATATTATTTTGATATACTTGAGAAAGGTAGTGGGTGATAGCCGATTATATATGTTCATGTCTTGGATTGAATAAATGTGATGTATGTGCATGAGTTGATAATGATATAAGACTTGAGCAATGTTCGTGAGTTAAATTATTAAAATCGCAATTTATTCAAATTAATGTTCGAATTTGAATGACATTGATTGAAATGTATAAGTCATAATTATTGCTCGTATTCGGACATGCATAATATACATGTTGGAAATATTCTATTTGCAATGCCGAAAGCATGGAATTAATATGTTTTAAATGTTACAAATGTTGGGGGATTAATCGATAAATTATATACTATATGATTTTGCTTTTAAATTGAATGAAAATGTGGTTAAATTGGTTTAATTGAACCGAATTAGATCAAGAACAAAAGGAGAAGAATTTGGAGCGAGGAAAAGCTAAACTAAACGAATAGTTGGAGATCTCGAACCTATCGACTTCTAAGGTAAGTCCTATAGCTAAAATATGTAAATAAATTAATTATGAATTTAGTGGATGATAAATTGTGAAAGTTTAGAGTATAAATTTATGATATGACCGAATGTGATGATGATGGATTGGATTGATTTCAAATGTATTGTTAATGAAATGTGAATAAATGCATATAGTTTGATATGTGACAGTGGAATGTGAAAAGCATGTAAGATTATTCTGACATTCAGGCTTTACGCCTAGCAGGCCTTGTGCCGGTGATTCTTATCGGGCTTTTACGCCTAGCCGGCCTTGTGCCGGTGATTCTTATCGGGCTTTTACGCCTAGCAGGCCTAGTGTCGGTGATTTAGATCGGGCTTTTAAGCCTAGCAGGCCTTGTGCCGGTGTTACTTATCGGGCTTTTACGCCTAGCAGGCTTGATGCCGGTGATGTGTTTTACAAAATAAAATTTGAAAATTATGATCAAGGCGAATTAAAGGAAATTTATCGGGTTAACGGCTCAGGTGAGTATGTAAAGTAGGAACGAGTTTCTTACTTAATTAAGATAAGGTAAACTAGTGATTCAGTGATTATTACCAATGGTATGTATTTTCGGTTCTATTGATAAATGATGTAGTATTGTGACTTTGGCCGTTTAATATGTAAATATAAGACTAGGTGTATTCGGCCACAAGGGTGGTTGTATATTTAATAACATGTTATAATAATTGATATCCAAGCATATGAATAATGGTACCTATGGTTATGTGATGACACATTGGGTTTTAAAGATCGGATTACGAACAAATATTTTGATCATAAATATGTGGGTAAGGAGAAATTTTCCTACCAATTTCATACTTAGTTACATGGATATGAAATTGAAAGCTTGATGATGAATATGAATATAAGTACAAGTTGAATAGTAGTAATTGAATAGTTAATGTTCGAATGTTATATTTTATAAATTTAGGACTTACTAAGCTAGCAAGCTTAACGTGTGAAATGTTTCCTCTGTTTTATAGATTAGGTACAAGCTACAAGCTCGTCGGGATCGTTCGGAAAGTCGCCCACACTATCAATCTACATTTTGGTACTCTTTCATTTTGGTTTTAAACGAAGGCATGTATAGGAAAGACTTAGTCTTTGTTGATGAACTCTTAAGGTTTATGTATGTAATAGCCATGCGAATATGGCTAAATTTTTAGTAAGTATGATGTTGGATTTCGATATGTTTGTTGGTTCATGATGGCAATGTTTATGACATTCTTAATACAGGTGTAATCGTTTTTGTTAAGAAATGATTGCATACAAAATGAATTCTTGAATTTGGGATATAGGTAAGTTCGGTTAGGAGTTAAACTTTCATAAAAATGTAACAGAACAGCTTGTAGTAGCAGCAGTGATGTGAGTTAGAAAAATCACCAAAAATAGGGTATATTGAATTTGAAGGTGAATGAGATATGATATTAAACCTTATTGTGTCTATTTTTACATGAAAGAAACAGAATAGGCAAAATATTTATATATTATGAGATAATTAAGTTTTGATGAGACCTGTTCTGAATGATTTCGTGAGTCACTGTTCTGTTTTGGAAAAATTGTCAAAAATTGTACGAGAATAATTAGGAAGCATGGTTTATATGTGTAAAACCCTTAATGAGTCTATTTTTCATTGGTATAAACAAGAACATTATAGGAAATTTGTTCAATTAGATAACTGTATTTTTGTAGAGACAGGTCAGAATCATCAACAGTGAAATAGGGGAAACTTTAAGAAAAATCTGGTATTGTTTGACCAGACCAAAAATTCTGGAAAAATTATGGAAAATTCTTATATGAGTCTAGTTTCAAGGAAAATTTACGGATCTGAATTTCGAGTTGGGTAACTCGAGTTATGGTCAAATTAGCCAGCATGATGCAGTTTTGACAGCTTTAAGTTTTATATCCTGAACTTGTAGTCAAGTCTAGTAATACCTCTTACTCAACTCCGGCGATGGTCTCGGGTAAGGGGTGTTACACTAGGGGTTAATTATGAAGGTTGGCTTTTTAATGGAGTAAGTGGGTAAAAACTTAAGTGCCTTTATCATCTTGGTATATCAAATCATAGGTGTGGTCTCGACATGTATAATCAATGCAAGTTCTAGAATAACAAATCAATGTTGACACACTTATAATCAATAAAGTGAGCATGAAAAAGAATATATGCTCTTATAAGGTTCAAAAGCTCACAAAAAATTATGGGTTCTTGATGTCAACCTCCTAAATTTCAAACTTCAAGATAACATTTAGATTCAGGTAGACAACCTAAAAATTTTTAAATTTTGAAAAATAGACTTATCATGCTTGATTCTCTAGTATCATTCAAATTTAATCATCAATGCACAATTATCAATGACTTAATCTAAAACATATCAATAAAAATCATCAATCAGGGAAATTTTATTCTAATCATAATATGAGGAACTTACTTTAGAACAAGGCATAATTCAGGGATTTTTCAAATAATACTATAATTAATCCCCCACACTTAAGATGTACATTGCCCTCAATGTACAAAGATAGATAATATCCAAATAATCATAAAATCATAAGATGGGGAGAGAAGTGAAACTTCCTGAATTTTGGATGAAGTCAATGAAAAGAAGCCGGATAGGATTGGAGGTGAACGTGGGGAAGCGTCTCGAACCGTTTGAAATTGAGTCCTCAAAGCAGCCGTTTTGATTTTATTGTATCCTAAGCTAAATCTAAATGGCACGAAGAATAAGAAGAAGATAATAAAGAAAATAAAAAATTAAAAAATAATAATAATAAAAGTAAAAGTAAATAATGGAAAATGAAAGAAGAAAGGTAACGAGAAAAGGAAGGGAAGAAGGGGGTTATATAGAAATTATGGATCTGGTGGTTGCCCTCACCCTTGTACCTTCTTGTGGTGGCCACACGGACACGACCATGGCCGTGTGCAAGGCCGTGTGGTATGGAAATCTAAACTTTGGTTAGTTTATGGTTAGGTGCTAAAAAGAAAAATAAAAGTAAAAAATAAAAATAAAAAATTGTAAAAATTATTGGGGTTAGTGCTCGGGTTGCCTCCCGAGAAGCGCTCGTTTAAAGTCTTGAGCTAGACTTACCTCTCATTTGCATAATGATGGTGGTTTGAGGAGGTGAAAATCCTTTCTCATGCGATCAATTCGGTTATTGATATAAAGTTTAAGTCGAGTAGTGTTTACCTTAAAGGCGCTGATTTAGGACTAGTTACCTCGACTGTTCCATCTAGGAAGATTTTGAGTACCTGATCTCCTATCTTAAGCTGGGTTGTCCCATCATTAAGTTCGTCGTGGAGTTGCCTCGTTTTTGCTTTGTGTGTTTTTAGTTTCTTCTTGAAGTGTGTCTTCCATTCGTCTAGTTCATCGATCCAAAGCCTTTGTTCCTCCTGAATTTCTTCTTTATCGACACGAGGTCTAGAATCTAGCATCTGCGAAAGAGCTTCAAGAAACGGCAAGTTAATATGAAATTTCTGTGAAAGTTTAACAGACTTACTGAGTTGTTCCTCTGTGTGGTCTTTCTTTATCGTATCGGGGTATGGCACACGGGGTTGGTACTCTGTACTCACCGGGTTTGGTAAATCATGGCTTACTCAATCTTACCTTCACTTACTGCAGGCTCTTGCCTTGGGTCAGATTCCACTAACCTTTCACTGTCATGAGCTGTTACGGCTTGAATTTGCTCTTTTGGGTTAGTTTTAGTGTTGCTTGGCAAGCTTTCTTGTAGTTGTTCTGAGATCAGCTTAGCAAGTTGCCTGAATTGATCCTTGAACTCTTGTGACAATACTTCAAGTTTTCTTTCTACCTTTTGGAAACGTGTTTCTGAGGCTGCTATGAATTTTGTCAGCATCTCTTCAAGGTTCGATTCCTCTTCCTGTTGGTGAGGTAGTTGTTGAAAATTTGGAGAAAGTTCCTGTCTTTGGCAACTTTGATCATCCCACGAGAAATTGGGATGGTACCTCCAGCCTGCATTATAAGTGTCACTATAAAAATTATTTTGAGGTCTAGAATAGTTACCCATATAGTGGACTTGTTCGTTCTCCATGCCATATCCGTAGGGTGGGTACTTAGGATTCGCCACGCCTCCTAGATTCAAGTCATATTGCATTACTGGGTGTACCTGCGAGAGACTATGCAAACCATCGATCTTTTTATTCATCATCTCTAGCTGGTCAGATAACCTGGTCACCACGTCAAGGTTGAAGACACTGGCTGCTTTAGTAGGAATTGTCCTCATGACTTGCCACTAATAATTATTCAGTGCCATCTTCTCTATAAACTAAAATTATCTGCCAAAAGCAAATAGAGGAAAAATTAGCAAAGTAAAAAAAATAAAAAATAAAAAAATAATAATGAAAATAAATTACAATTATAAAAAATGGCTAAAGTAAAAAAAAATTGAGCTTTCTTAATATTTTAGTTCCCCGGCAACGGCGCCAAAAACATGATAGCGTGTTAGAGTCTTAAAAATTTATATAAAGAATGACCGAACCTGGAAACTAACTATGACAACGATTGAGGCAAGCGCACCTATCGAACAGTAGTATAGTTAAGGCAAGACCGGAGTGTCGAACCCAAAGGAACCGAAAGTACTAATACTAACTCTCTTTATTATTTAGCCTAAGAATTAAAGGATTTGTTTAATCTAAAATTAATTAACTACTAAACTAAAGACTCTAAAACAACAAAGAATGAATTTGGGAAAAATACTTTGAGGAAAAACCAATTGATTAAGACTACACCCAAGGAAGAATCCACCTAGACTTCACTTGTTATCTAAATATTAATCCCTCTCCCGAGGCGACTAACGTTTAACCCTAGGTTGATTAATTGAAGTCTCTTTCTAATTAAAACCCCTAGAATTGTATTAACTTGATCTATGGACTCCCATATTAGGTTTCACCCTAATCCGGCAAAATCTTGTCACCATATCTCTAGGCGCGCAATCAAATCTGCTTAATTATGTTAGATCTACTCTTAGGCAGGGACTTTTGCTCCTCCACCTAAGCACATTATACTTGAATTAATATCTCGAAAATATCAACACAAGAATTAAGAACACATAATTAAGAACAAATCAAATATTTATCATATAGTTCAGCAAACGATAACAAGATTCATCTTAGGTTTCATCCCCTCAGGTATCTGAGGGTTTAGTTCATAACAATAAAAGAAAACATCTCAAAAGAAAAGATAAAACAAAACATAAGAAATCCCTAAAACCCCTGAAGGAATTGAAGGAGAGATCCTCCGTCTTGAGTATAATTTCGGCTTCTTGAGATGGATCAATTGGCTATCTTCGAGTGAATCTCCACAAATCCGACCTTTCTGGCTCGGCTCCTTGGCCTAGCTAACTGCCCCCTGACTAAAGCCTTGGGTTCCGGCTTCTACCGAACTCCGCTTTAAAGTTGCCCCCTTGGGTGTTTATATAGACTTTGAAATGCCTTATTTGGTCCCTAAGTATCCCAATTCAAGTAGAAATCCTACTAGGGTGTTTGAATAGGCTTTGGAATGTGTTTCTTTGCCTCCAAGTAACTAAATCTGAGTAAAACTCCTCTTGGCCGCGACACGGACACGCCCATGGCACAAGCCCGTGTAAGTCGTGGCTAGGCTGTGTTCGAACCTGTTGAATGGGGCACGGCCGTGTGGCTAGGGCCCAGGCCATGTGGATTTTGTGATATGGCAGATTTACTCCATTTTTTGAGTTCTTTTCGTCTTTGGGTGCTCTCCTAAGTATAAAACATGAAAACAAAGGATTAAGATCACCAAATTACACAATTCAGGGCTTAAATCATCCAAAAGCATGCTAAATGTGGGCTTAAAATATGTTACTTTTATGGTTTATCAGCAGTACAACAGCCACCTAGGTCCTGTGGTCCGGCTAGGGGTGGTAATGGTATGGGTCGAGGATTTTAACACCCCAAACCCGGCCTAGACGTTACGACTGAATCTAACGTGTCACATCAAAGTGATTTCCAAAATTTGGACTTTTTGATAAAAATCCGTATTTAAGTTAAAACCCATTTAGTTTTTATTACTTGAGGAAATTTGGAAAATTAAGTTATTACAATCTAAAACCAACTTATCAAAACGATTGCCATATTTATTAATGTTGATTTCTTTAAACTGAATAAAACCGTGGAAGCTTCTTTAATTAAAACCTTGAATTTAAAGTGCGTGTTTTTCTTGAAAACTGTTGTTATTTTGAAAACCTCTTTTGTGTCCGTTTGGCTGTTTAAAACAAGAAATCAAAGCCCAATTAAAAATTAAACCTACCAATGGCCTTATTACATAATCAATAGCCCAATAAGAAAATTGAAATTAAATAACTAAGTCTAAAACAGAATATCAGCGATTATGTGGCCACCTCTGAGTCCCTCACAGAACCAAATCGTCTAAGGCTGGGGATTACCTTTATAGTTTAAAAAGAAATGGGCGAGTTTACAAAACTCTGTGTGTAATCCCCCTATTAGTCAGTCAATAACAATATGCAGTAACAGTCTGGGCTTGAGCCCTATTCAGTAACAGTATAGTGTGGGCCTTAGCTCATTATAGTATCAGTACGGTGCAAATATGCAACCCACCCCAATCCAGCCAACACACCACCCATACCAACCAACACACCATGTGGGGATAAAATTGGCCCACCCAGCCAGCACACCAATATCGCAGCATAGCTACAAGTAGCAATAACGCAGCAGAGCTGCCAGTAACAGTATCGCAGCAAAGCTACCATTAACAATAACGCAACAAAGCTGCCAGTAACAGTATATGTGGCAGAGCCACCAGTACAATACACTTTCTCCATAACAGTATCCCAACCCCATGCAGTATGTCATGTCGTAAATCATAAGTATATGTAGAATGTCATACTCAGTAACAATCTTATACAAATCATGAACACATCAGTCAACCTACCCTTAGGGGTATAATGGTCATTTTATTCTATGGAGGTATTTCTATCATTTTACCCTATGAGGGTATTTCAATCATTTTACTCTTTCGGGGTGTTTCAGTCATTTTACTCCTTAGGCGTATTTTAGTCATTTTACTCTTTAGGGTATTTCAGTCATTTATTCTTTAGGGGTATTTCAGTCATTTTACTCCTTAGGGGCATTTTAGTCATCTTACTCTATAGGGGTATTTTAGTCATTTACTCTTTAGGGGTATTTTAGTGCCGATAACAACCTTTCCGAAGTTCTATAGTCGTCTCGAACAAAATAGGTAACCTAAATGGTCATAACGGTGTAAATGGGCTTAAGGCCCAATATTCGGCCTAAGTGGGCCCACAAGTTCATGTGGCCCATGTACCCCAAATTCAATCACGGCTATGTGAACTACATAGTCCAGTCCAGTATTTTTCAATTATTGAGGATTTTTTCCGTGTGGGCCCACGAGCCTAGTGGTCCATATGGCCCATTTCTGCCAAACGAGGCCCATATCGGCCTAAGAGCACGAGAACGCTCGTGGTGACCCCTACGGTCTATTGCCCACAGTTTGAGGGCTCAGTTCACCCCTCGAGTGATCGCATGCTCGTGGGGCCATAAATGTCAAAGTTTTGGCTTTTCAGTTTTCGCCGATCCACAGTAGAGAGGGGTGTGACTACACACCTGTTTGCACAACGAACAGATTACCCCATGTGCGATCAATCTACAATCAACCCAACACAATCAGTCTCTCATCCTTTAGATCATTTACACTAAAGCCCAAACTGAAATCACCACTTACCTTGACCGGAACTTATGCGATAACCACTCTCAGATCACGGGTTGGTAACGATCACACCCTTCTTCTCGATTTACTGCGCATAAGACAGATTTCATTAGCCATACTTGTGTAATACAAGGCTTGAATTAATGCGTATAATCCAAAGAATTAGGGTAGATTGGGTATTCGGCCAATACTACAAAACAATCTACTTACCCCACAGTATTTGGCAAAGAGGTATTCGAAGCAGAAGGCAGAGATGTGCAGAGAAGTAAGGCAGTCGATGCTACACCGCTTGTCAAAGACTATCCACCGAAAGGTAACAAAACAAGATTGATATCCAGTCACTAATGAAAAAGCGAAGAAACAAAAGTGAGGGTAAAAAGAAGACGAAATATTTGGTTTACCAAAATGTTATGAGGATTTGGCTATTTCCTTCAGAAAAGAGTAAGAGAGGCGAGAGCAGAAATGATTCTGAGATGGTATATTCGGCCAAAAAGGGGACAGCTTGAGGAAGAGAGGAAAGGGAAGAAAGAGAGGAAGGATTGCTCACAAAATTCACCTATTGACCGACAGGAAAAAGGCAAATGCACCAAAAGCAGAGAATGGAGGGAAAGAAATGAGATTTGGTAGGGGAGAAGAAAGAAAAAATGCAAAAGTGTTCAGAGAAAAAGTGTCAAGAAGCTTACCAAATTCGGCAGAGGCTAACTCAAATGCCGAAATGACCCACAACCTTCCCCCAACCGAAATCTCAAGGCACAAGTTCCTTCAAACGGCACAACACCTCCTCTCACCCAGATTCCTTGATTTTCTCCTAAAATCTCTCCCCTTATCCCTCATTGAATCTTTCCATGACCAGTTCAAACACCACCTTTGTTGTGTTTCAGTCCAACTCTACTACCTATACAGCACAAGCAGCAAAATAACTACTCCAATGTGTAACCCAGGACTTGAACTTCAGACCTTGCAGTTGCACTACATGCCACCTTGCCACTGGGCCACAAAGTCTTCTTGTGTCATAAACAAGCATTATTATTAATAAAGCCTGTACGTCAGTGTCCAAATTCATTTAAGAGAAAACTAAAAATTTTGCAAGAGCCAAGACTTGAACCCAGGCTTCTCACACACCCCCATACACACCCAAATCACTCAGCCATTAAAGCAAACAAGCTTTTTGTGTTAGAACATGCAAAATTAAATACCCTATATTTTTGGGGCATTACAACTCTACCCCCTAAAAGAAATTTCGGCCTCAAAATTTACCTGGTCAGAAAAGGTAAGGGTATTATTGTTGCATCGCCTCTTCAGGTTCCCACGTGGCTTCCCGTACCGTGATTTTGCCAAAGCACTTGAACCAATGGGATAGATTTCTTCCTTAGTACCTTAACCTTACTGTCCAATATATGTACTGGTTCTTCCTCGAAGGTCAGATCTGGCCTAACTTCGATCTCCTCGACTGGTACTGTATGTGTGGGATCTGAGCGATAACACCTCAGCATGGAGACATGGAACACATCGTGAATCCGGTCTAATTCTAGAGGCAATTCAAGTTGATAGGCGACTGGCCACACACGCTTAAGTATACAATAAGGCCCAATGAACCTAGGGTTAAGCTTACCCTTTCGCCCAAACCTCAGTATCTTTTTCGATGGAGAGACCTTAAGAAATTTGAAGTCTCCCATAGAATACTCAATCTCTCGGCGTTTAAGATCTACATAAGACTTCTGCCTATCAGACGCTTCCTTCAACCGGTCTCGAATCAGTTTTACCTTTTCTTCAGTATCAGAAACTAACTCTGGCCCCAAAAGTCACCGTTCACCCAGCTCAATCCAACAGGTAGGAGTATGACACCTACGACCATACAATGCCTCTTACGGTGCCATTTGAATACTGGACTGATAGCTATTATTATACACAAACATTGCTAACGAAAAATAGTCGTCCTAGCTGCCTCGAAAATCCATTACACAACTTCTTAACATGTCCTCCAGTATCTGAATCACCCTCACTGACTGACCATCTATCTGAGGATGAGACGCGGTACTGAAGTCTAACTTGGCACCTAAAGCCTCATGTAACTTCTTCCAGAACTGAGATGTGAATCTAGGATCTCTGTCAAATATGATGGGAACCGGTACCCCATGCAGTCTCACAATCTCAGCCACATACAACTTTGCCAGCTTCTGCAACGAGTAATCAGTGTAGACTAGTATAAAATAGGTAGATTTAGTCAATCAGTCTACAATAACCCATACCGAATCCTTCTTAGTAGGCGTTAAGGGTAGCCCACTCACAAAATCCATAGTTACCCTCTCCTACTTCCAAAATGGAATCTTAACTGGCTGCAGTAACCCAAAAGGTAGCTGATGCTTAGCCTTAACTTGCTGACATGTCAAGCATTTACTCACAAAATCAGTAACTTCGCGTTTCAGCCCTGGCCACCAGTACAATTCACGAAGATCTCAGAATAACTTGTTTCTACCAGGGTGCATAGCATATGGACTACTATGCGCCTCTCGCAGTATAGACTGCCTCAGTACAGAATCCCTCGGTACACAGACTCTCCCACAGAAACACAGGACTCCCTCACCATTCAACCCAAAATCCGCAATCTCTCCATTCTAAACTTGTCGAAAATGAGGAACCAGAGACTCATCCAACAACTATTTCCCCTTAATTTGCTCAGTCCACGCCGATCTCACTTGAAGCTCCGCTAACAAGCTACCATTATTATACAAACTGAGACGAGCAAACATTGCTCTCAAATCAGATACAGCCCTACGGCTCAGTGCGTCAGCTACCACGTTAGCCTTACCAGGGTGATACTCAATCGAGCAGTCGTAATTCTTAAGCAACTCTATCCATGTTCACTGCCTAAAATTTAGCTCATTCTGAGTGAGGAGGTATTTGAGGCTCTTGTGATCTGTGTAGATAATATACTTCTCACCGTATAAAGAGTGCCTCCAAATTTTTAGTGTGAATACCATCGCAGCTAACTCCAAGTCATGTGTAGGGTAATTTGCCTCGTGAGGCTTAAGCTGACGAGCTACATAAGCAACCACCTCACCCTCCTGCATCAGCATACAACCCAAACTGACGTGTGATGCATCATTGTAGACCATAAATTCCTTCCCAGACTTTGGCTGTATTAAAACACAAGACCTCAGTCAAAACTTTATTCAATTTCTCAAAACTCTCTTGCTGCTTATCAGTCCAATTGAACGGTACCCCTTTAAACAGCAACTTAGTCATAGGTGCAGCAATTACAGAAAATCCCTCGACAAAATGTCTGTAATACCCTACTAGACCTAGAAAGCTTCGAAACTCAGATACGATCTTAGGTGGTTTCCAATCCAGTACGGCTTCAATTTTTCAAGGATCAACCCTAATCCCCTTGGCAGATACCACGTGACCCAGAAATGTCACTTCTCGCAACCAGAACTCACACTTGCTGAACTTAGCGTACATTTGTTTATCCCTCAAATTTTGCAGAATAATTCGGAGATGTGCATTTTGTTCATCCTTGGTTCTTGAATACACCAAGATTTTGTCTATAAATACCACAACGAACCGGTCCAGGTAGGGCTGGAATACTCAGTTCATCAAGTCCATAAAAGTAGCTGATGCATTTGTCAGCCCAAATGGCATCACTAGGAACTCGTAATGACCATAACGAGTCCTGAAAGCAGTCTTGTACACATTAGCCTCTTTAACCCTAAGCTGATGGTACCTAGAACAGAGATCTATTTTAGAGAAAACTGACGCTCCTTGCAGCTAATCAAACGGATCGTCAATCCTCAGCAAGGGATACTTATTTTTTATATGCAGTTTATTCAACTACCGATAATCGATGCAAATGCGCATGGATCCATCCTTTTTTTTCACAAACAACACTCGTGCTCCCTATAGAGACACGCTCGGTCGAATGAATCCTCAGTCTAGCAGTTCATGAATTTGAGCTTTTAGCTCAACCAATTCTTTTGGTGCCATCCTATAAGGGGCGATGGACACTGGGTTGTTCCAGGCAAGAGCTTAGTACCGAATTCCACTTCGCGGTTCGGAGGCAACCCAGGGAGCTCATCAGGAAATACATCAAAAAAATCCTTAACTGTTTTGATATCTCCAACAGAAGGATCCTTTGAATCAGATACACCAATATAGGCTAGAAACACCTCACAACCCTTGCGAACCAGTTTTTTGGCCCTTAATGCAAATGTCACATTAGACAGAAAGTTCATTCGCTCCCCAATCACAACCACCTCCTCATCATCCGAAGTCTTCAACACCATATGTTTAATAGCACAATCTGAACTTGCACGATGTTTTACCAGCTAGTCCATCCCCAAGATCAGGTCGAACTCACTAAACGGTATCTCCATCAAATCTGCTGGAAATATAACTCCTTGACCCTCTAGGGGCACATCTCTGAACAACTTGTCTACTCTTACTGACTGTCCCAGTGGACTTAACATAGTCATCTCATTAATAGTACTATCACACATGATACCCAAAATGCCAACCATAGTGCATGCAATGTATGAATGCGTAGACCCTATATCAATCAGAGCAGTGTAAGGTAAATTATGTATTAAGAATGTACCAGTTATAACATCTGGAGCATCACCATCCTCTCGGGAACGAGCAGCATAAACCAGAGCTGGCTGCCTCGCCTCATTATTACCAGCACGTCTTCCTGGTGCTCCACGACCTCGTCCACTACCGTTTCCACCTCTGGCCTACCCATGACCACTCGGTGGCTGCTGACCAATTCTCACTGGCTGAACATGCCTTGTCCTTTAGCTTGCATCTGAATAGGCCTCTGAGGACAATTCTTAACCTGATAATCCATGGACCCGCATTTGAAGCACGCTCCAAACCTCTTCCAGCACTCACCTTGGTGAGATCTCCCACAATCAGCGTAAGGCTGCGGTCTAGCAACAGCAACAGGAACTTCAGTCCAAACTGACCCATTAAACCTAACCTTCTTTAAAGGCCTTCCAGAAGAACCTGAGGGCCCACAATGCCTCTTATTTCTGCCCTATCTTTCTCGCGGTTCTAGCGCTCAGAGCGCTTCACATCTTCAGCAATTTTTTCCTTTTCTACAAGGGCGGCAAAGTCTCGCTCCCTCTATGGAGCTACCAGTACTCGTAACTCATCTCGAAGGCCGTCCTCAAAATGCACATAGCGTTCATACCCGGTTGCTACTATACCACGAGCATATCGACTCAACCGCAAAAAGTCTACCTCATATTCCTCCACTCTCTTATTCCCTTGGGTCAGGCTCAGAAATTCCCTTCTTTTGGCGTCCACATAACTTGTGCCTACATACTTCCCTTGAAAGGCCGCCTTAAAGAAATCCCATGTCTACCAATCGGCCTGCGTACCCTCTCTCACGGTGAGCCACCACTGGTAGGCCTCATCTCGCAGTAAGGACACTGCTCCTTTTAACTTTTGTTCCGTATTATAGTCGAGGTCGCCCATTATTCTTTCAGTGGCCTCCAGCCAGTATTCTGCCACATTTGGGGCTGCCCTAAAAATACCCCTGAAAACTTTCGCTCCATTAGACCGGAGTCGCTCAGAAATTGACCCTCGACCCACTACATCAACATTAGATCCAGCAACACTCTTTAAAATGCGAAGCATAGCTTGGGACAGGGCATCATCCCCAACCGCTCGATCGTAAGACCCCGTCTCGGTCACTGGTGAAGTTGGTGCTTCCCTAGCAGGCATGTGGCCCCAATGCCGAAGACCCATCCCGAGCTTTTCCTCGGCTTCTACCATGGCCTCGCGTACCCCTTCCACGAGTATCTCTTGTGCTCATTTCGATATATGCTCTATCTATTTTAAAAGTCTTATGCATCAGATTTAATATTTTACTAATTAATAACAAAATGTGTTATGAAATATAGTCATTAGGGGTTTGTTTTCACATATCGAGATCTCACTACAATTTTTAGTCTTCTACGGTCTTAGTTTCCTTTATCTAGAGTTTCACAGTATAGTCCTACTATCCACAGTAGTTTTGCAATATAACGTCTTAGTCTATAACGGTAAATAATATTAGAGAACTTATAGATTTGGCGTCGAAGACTCGGTGTGCCACACTTGTGAATCTTCCAAAACGTTTCAAATCCTTAAAATCCACTTTCAGAAAAACTTTTCAAAAACCCATTCAACAGTCGAGTTTTGAAACTTGGCTCTAATACCACTAAATGTAACACCCCAAACCTAGCCTAGACGTTACGACCGAATCTGACATGTAACATCGAAGTGATTTCTAAAATTTGGACTTGTTGATAAAAATCTGTATTTAAGTTAAAACCCATTTAGTTTTTATTGCTTGAGAAAATTCGACAAATTAAGTTATTACAATCTGAAACCAGCTTATCAAAACGATTGCCATATTTATTAATGTTGATTTCTTTAAACTGAATAAAACCACGGAAGCTTCTCTAATTAAAACCTTGAAGTTTAAAGTGCGTGTTTTTCTTGAAAATCGTTATTATTTTAAAAACCTCTTTGTATCCGTTTGGCAGTTTAAAACAAGAAATCAAAGCCCAATTAAATATTAAACCCACCAATGGCCTTATTACATAATTAATAGCCCAATAAAAAATTAAAATTAAATAACTAAGTCTAAAATAGAATATCAGCGATCATGTGGCCACCTCTGAGTCCCTCGCAGCACCAAATCGTTTATGGCTGGGGATTACCTGTACAATTTAAAAAGAAAGGGGTGAGTTTATGAAAACTCAGTGCATAATCCCCTATCAATCAGTCAGTAATAATATGTAGTAACAGTCTTGGCTTGAGCCCTATTCAGTAACAGTACAGTGTGGGCCTTAGCCCATTACAGTATCAGTACAGTGCAAATATGCAACCCCTCAATCCAGCCAACACACCACCCGTACCAACTAACACACCATGTGGGGATAAAATCGACCCACCCAGCCAGCACACCAATATTGCAGCATTGCTGCCAGTAATAATAACGCAGCAGAACTGCTAGTAACAGTATCGCAGCAAAGCTGCCAGTAACAGTAACGTAACAAAGCTGCCAGTAACAGTATATGTGGCAGAGCCACCAGTATAGTATACTTCCTCCATAACAGTATCCCAACCCCATGCAGTATGTCATGTCATAAATCATACGTATATGCAGAATGTCATACTCAGTAACAATCCAATACAAATCATAAACACATCAGTCAACCTACCCTTAAGGGTATAACGATCATTTTATTCTATGGGGGTATGTCGGTCATTTTACCCTATGGTGGTATTTCGGTCATTTTACTCTTAATGGGTATTTCAGACATTTTACTCCTTAGGGGTATTTTAGTCATTTTACTCTTTAGGGGTATTTCAGTCATTTACTCTTTAGGGGTATTTCAGTCATTTTTCTCCTTAGGGGTATTTTTGTTATTTTACTGTTTAGGGGTATTTTAGTTGTTTACTCTTTAGGGGTATTTTAGTGCAGATAACAACCTTTCCGTAGGTCTACAGTCGCCTCGAGCGACACAAATAACCTAAATGGTCATAACGGTGTAAATGGGCTTAAGGCCCAATATTCGGCCCAAGTGGGCCCACATGCTCGTGTGGCCCATGTAGCCCAAATTTAGTCCCGGCTATGTAAACTACATAGTCCAGTCTAGTATTTACCAATTCTCAAGGATTTTGTCTGTGTGGGCCCACGAGCCTAGTGGCCCACACGACCCATTTCAGCCAAACGAGGCCCATATTGCCCCAAGAGCCCCAGAACGCTCGTGGTGACCCCTACGGTCTATCGCCCATGGTTTGAAGACTCGGTTCACCCCTTGAGCGATCGCATGCTCGTAGGGCCACAAATGCCGAAGTTTTGGCTTTTCAGAATTCGCCGATCCACAGTAGAGATGGGTGTGACTACACACCTGTTTGCGCAACGAACAGATTACCCCACGCACGATCAACCTACAATCAACCCAACACAATCAGTCTCTCATCCTTTAGATCATTAACACTAAAGCCCAAACCGAAATCACCATTTACCTTGACCGAAACTTATGCAATAACTACTCTTAGATCACTGGTTGGAAACGATCACACCCTTCTTCTTGATTTACTACGCATAAGACAGATTTCATTAGCCATACTTGTGTAATACAAGGCTTGAATTGATGCCCATAGTCCAAAGAGGTAGGGTAGATTGGGTATTCGGCCAATACTACAAAACAATCTACTTACCCCCACAGTATTCGGCCAAAAAGGTATTCGAAGTAGAAGGTAGAGATGTGCAGAGAAGTAAGGCAGTTGATGCTCCACCGCTTGTCAAAGACTATCCACCGAAAGGTAACAAAACAAGATTGATATCCAGTCACTAATGGAAAAGCAGAGAAACAAAAGAGAGGGAAAAAAGAAGTTGAAATATTCGGCTTACCAAAATGTTATGAGGATTCGGCTATTTCCTTCAGAAAAGAGAAAGAGAGGCGAGAGCACAAATGATTTCGAGCTGGTATATTCAGCCAAAGAGGTGACAGCCTGAGGAAGAGAGGAAAAGGAAGAAAAGAGAGGAAGGATTGCTCACAAAATTCACCTATTGACCGATAGAAAAAAGGCAAATGGACCAAAAGCCAAAGAATGGAGGGAAGGAAAGGAGATTCGACAAGGGAGAAGAAAGAAAAAATGCAAAAGTGTCTAGAGAAAAAGTGTCAGGAAGCCTACCAAATTTGGCAGAGGCTAACTCAAATGCCGAAATGACCCACAGCCCTCCCTCCAACTGAAATCTCAAGGCACAAGTTCCCCCAAACGGCACAACACCTCTTCTTACCCAGATTCCTTGATTTTCTCCAAAAATATCTCCCCTTATCCCTCATTGAATTTTTCCATGACCAGTTCAAACACCACCTTTGTTGTGTTTCTGTCTAACTCTACTACCTACACAGCACAAGCAGCAAAATAACTACTCCAATGTGCATCCCAGGACTTGAACCTTGGACCTTGCAGTTGCACTACACGCCACCTTGCCACTAGGCCACAAACTCTTCTTGTGTCTTAAACAAGCATTATTATTAATAAAGCGTATACGCCAGTGCCCAAATTCATTTAAGAGAAAACTAAAAATTTTGCAAGAGTCTCACACACCCCATACACACCCAAATCACTCAGCCATTAAAGCAAACAAGCTTTTTTCGTTAGAACATGCAAAATTAAAGAACATATATTTTTGGGGCCCTATAAGGATAGAAAGCACTGGGTAGAGGTACTAATCAGAGTGAGGCGAGGTTCAAGCGAGGTAATCTGCGTTAGTAAATATTGCTCGACGCTGAAAGGATAGAGATGCCCCTAATGTGATTATGGGTACGTTTCTTATTTATGATATTTGGTATACTGCTTTGATAGACGTAGGGTCAACTCACTCGTATGTAGTAGTTCTATTTTTAAAAACTTGGGGATTGTGGTTGAGAGAACTTCAGGTGAGATTTTTGTACTGAGTCCATTGGGACAATCTATTCAGGTTAGTAGATTATATAGGAATGTTTCGTTAGAAGTACAAGGGACTGTATTCCTAACAAATTTGATGGAGCTACCGTTTGGGGAGTTCAACTTGATTCTGGGTATGGATTGGTTAGTATAGCACTAAGTTAGTTTGGACTGCGTGACTAAGAGAGTCTTTTTCAGGACCGGGGATGATAAAGAAGTGGTTATGGTCAATGAGCGTCAAGATTACTTATCTAATGTGATCTCCACTCTAGTGGTCAAAAAACTGGTTCGAAAAGGGTGGGAGGCATACTTGGCATATGTTAGTGTTTCAGTTTCTAAGGACTATTCTGTCGGGGATATCAGAACAGTGAGAATTTTTAGATGTATTTTCTAATGAGCTACCAAGTACAGCTCCGTTGTCCATCGCTCCTTATGGTATAGCACTTCAAGAGCTTACAGAGCTTAAGGCTCAGCTTCAAGAGCTTCTGGATCGTGGGTTCATCTATACTAGTGTGTCTTTGTGGAGGGCATCTGTTTTGTTTGTGAAGAAAAAAGATGGTACCATGAGGATGTGTATCAACTATCAGCAATTGAATAAGCTAACTATGAAGAATAAGTACGCACTTTCGAGGATCGATGATTTGTTTCATCGGTTTCTTGGGGCTTCAGTATTCTTGAAGATAGATCTCCACTCTGGGTATCATAAGCTTAGGGTTAAGGAGGTTGATATTCATAAGACAGCTTTTAGGACTCGTTATGGGCACTACGAGTTCCTAGTTATGCCATTTGGTTTGGCGAATGATTCAGCTGCATTCATGGATCTGATGAACCGGGTTTTTTTTATCCTGTATCTAGTTTAGTTCATTGAAGTCTTTATCAACGATATTCTAGTGTACTCTAAGACCGAGGATGAGCAGATGAGCATCTTAGAGTATTGCTTTAGATACTTTGAGAGAAACAACTCTATGCTAAGTTGAGCAAATGTGAATTCTGGTTGCGAGAGGTAACATTTCTGAGTCATGTGTTTTCTACTGAGGGGATTCGAGTTGATCCTAGAAAGATTGAAATTGTGCTTGATTGGAAATAGCCTAAGAACATCTCTAAAATCCATAGTTTTTTGGGTCTTACAAGTTATTATCGGTGTTTTGTTGAAGGGTTCTCATTAATTATAGCTCATCCGACTAAGCTTTTGTGTAAGAATGCCCCCTTTGTCTAGACTGATGTGCAACAATCGAGCTTTGAGAAGCTCAAGTCTGTTCTGACTAAGGCCCCTGGTTTGATACAACCTGAATCTGGTAAGGAGTTTGTAGTGTATAGTGATGCGTCGTACTTCGGGTTGGGATATCTACTGATGCAAGATGGTAAGGTTGCGGCTTATGCGTCCCGATAACTTAATTCACACGAGGGGAACTATCTGACACATGATCTCGAGTTAGCTACCATGGTGTTTGCTTTAAAGATCTTGAGGCACTATTTATATGGTGAGAGGTGTATCATCTACACTAATCACAAGAGCCTCAAGTACCTCCTTGCTCAAAAGGAGTTGAATCTTAGGCAGCATAGATGGATTGAGCTACTTAAGGACTATGATTGTACAATAGAGTATCATCCCGGTAAGGCCAATATGATGGTCGATGTACTCAGTCAGAGAGCGATGTCTGATCTAAAAGCAATGTTTTCTCATCTTAGTTTGATTGATGATAGGGGTCTGCTAGCAGAGTTACAAGTTAAGCCGACTTGGATTAATCAGATTTGAGATACACAGTTAAGGGATGATCTATTAGTTTTACGTTTCTGTCAGGTTGAGAGTTGCAGCACATCTGATTTTGGGATGAATAAGGATGGGGTTTTGTGCTTCAGTGGACGGGTTTATGTATCGAGTGATTCTAGCTTGAGACAGTCAATTCCAAGGGAAGCGCATAGTAGCCCTTATGCTATACATCTCGGTGGAAATAAGATGTATCGGGATCTCCACGAACTATATTAGTGGCCGGGTTTGAAACAAGAGGTAATAGATTTCGCTGCTCGTTGTCTGGCATGCCAACAAGTTAAGGATGAACACCAGTTGCCTTCGGGTTTGCTCCAACCTGTTAAGATTCCCTTATGGAAATGAGAACTTGTTACAATAGACTTCATTAGTAGGTTGCCTTTAACACCTACTAAGAAGGATTCTGTTTAGGTTTTTGTGGATCGGTTAACCAAGTTTGCCCATTTCATTCCAGTTTGGACTGAATATTCACTGTAGAAGTTAGCGAAGCTCTACATTTCAAAAATTGTGAGGCTTCACGGGGTTCCAGTTTCGATAATTTCTGATAGAGATCCTCGCTTCACTTCTTAGTTTTGGAAGAAACCGCATGAAGCTCTGGGTTTGAGATTGGACTTCAGTACTGCGTTCCATCCTCAGATTGATGGTTAATTTGAGAGGGTGATTTAGATACTGGAGGATATGCTTCGGAGCTGTGTGATTGATTTATGAGGTAGTTGGGAAATTTTTTTGCCATTAGCTGAGCTTGCCTACAATAATAGTTTCTAGTCTACCATCCAGATGGCACCTTATAAAGCTCTATGGTGTCGTAAGTGTCACACTCTACTGTGTTGGACTAAGTTGGCTGAGCGACAGGTTTTGGGTCCTTAGTTGGTTTTCGAGACTGAAGATAAAGTTAGACTAATTTGAGATCGTCTTAAAGTGACTTCTGATAGATAGAAGTCCTATGCAGATCTAAAAAGGAGGGATATCGAGTACTCTATGGGTGACTTCGTGTTCCTTAAGGTATCTCTATGGAAGAAAGTTATGCGTTTCGGACATAATGGCAAGTTGAGACCTAGGTTCATTAGGCAATATCAGATTCTAAAGCGTGTAGGACCAGTCGCATATCAGTTAGAATTACCTCCAGAGTTAGACCATATTCATAATGTGTTTCATGTCTCGATGTTGAGGCGGTATTGGTCTGATCCATCTCACGTTGTTTCTGTTGAGGAGATCGTGGTTAGATTGGATTTGACTTTTGAGGAGGAGCTGATTCAGGTTTTAGACCGAGATGTAAAGGTTTTGAGGAGGAAGTCCATTTCGTTAGTGTAACACCCCATACCCGAGTCTGAGGCTAAGACCGGATATGAGACATTACTATGCTTGAACTTTCTTAAATGCATTTACGGGCTGTAAAATTTCGTTCCGAATTTAAAACTCCTCTTTCTTAGTCTAATCATACATTTCTTGGGCCTACGAGGCCTTACACAAATATCTGAAAACTTTCAGAACTTAATCGAAAAGTTTTCTTTAAAGCAGGGTTCACACACCCTTGTGACTTGGAACACAGCCGTGTACCTTTAGACACGCCCATGTCTTCCAACCGTGGGCGACACTGACTATATTCACACGGCCTTGACACGCCCGTAGGCTTAGACCGTGTGCTAATCCTTGATATACTGACTTAACCACAAGGTCTGGGGCACACGCCCATGTTCTAACCGTGTGTCATACACGGCTCAAACAAACGGCCGTGGGATTTGCCCGTGGCCTTTCCTGACTTAAAAATAATAAGGTGTAGGGTTCGCACGGCCTAGACACACGCCCGTGTGTCTAACTGTGTGGACACTTAGAGGCTATTTACCAAGCCAATTTCTACCCTAAAAATTCAAGACCAATTCAATACGTTTCATGAACAATACTACATGCTTCATTGATCTAAATAAACATACATTCTTAGTCAAATTTTTGGCCAATCACCTAGCCATATACAAAAGAATAATAACTTGATATCCTATACATTGGCCCTTCTTAAAACATATTCTCAAAGTGAATGCTTCCTATGCATGCCATACTTAGTAAAATAACTTGGCTATACCCAAAATAGCGATTGATAGTGTGCTACGAGCTCCGACTCCAACGATCCACAAGTTAGCTTGGCGAGACTACATAGAAAGAAAGAATTAAAGACGTAAGCATTTAGCTTTGTAAGTTTGCATGTAAAGCACATATCAATATACTTGCTTAATATAAACCATTTGACATAACAATCGTATCATATATTTCAGCTATAGAGCTTACTTACTCATACTGATCCTTACATGTCTCATGATACTTACTATTCTCGTACTTGTAAGGTAAACAAGGTACCTGTATCACTTGATCACTTTGATCAGCATACTTTAATATAAATAATCATGATCTCTAATTCATCATTCATAACATAAATAATATTCAATTTCAACTTGATAATAGCTTTGTTTACTTAGCTTTCTTGTTATCTCATTTTAACTTTACTCATTTGCCTGATGTATTTCTGCGAATAACCGAGGATACTAAATCTTGTCCTACATAACTTGATACCAAGGCCATATCCTACATACGGTCTTACATGGAACATCTCATCTTGGTTTCGAGGCCATGTCTTGACATGGACTTATACGAAGTATTTCTCGTGGGTTCCCTTGGGAACTTACCATTGCCATGTCTTGACATGGTCTTACTTGGTATCTTTACTTATAAACTGGTCAATGTCGAGCCTTGGCTAGGGCTTACATAAAATCTTTCTTGTTCTCACCAATGCCATGCCTTGGCTTGGACTTACATGGGATCTCTTTCTCTTGATAGCTTTTCAATGCCAAGACTTGTCTTGGACCATGATAACTTTTCAATGCCAAGGCTTGCCTTGGACTTACATGACATCTTTGCTTGGAGACTCACCAATGCCATGCCTTGGCTTGGGCTTATATAGATCTTCATCTCATAATAACTCTTCAATGCCAAGACTTGTCTTGGACTTACATGACATCTTTGCTTGATTGCCGAAGCCATGCCTTGGCTTGGTCTTATACGGACGTTCTTATCTCATGCGGTAGATCAAGTATCCTGGGAAATTCAACTTCAATCAGGACTTTCTCATGCTTATTCTCATAAATTTCTTTGTTTAACATAACATTAAACATTCCATGATAATAGTGTACATTATACTAAGCAATTCAATGATAGAAATCATAAAGCTTAGAAGTCATACAAACTTACCTCAATATACAAAATGTATGTAGTTATGCAATTTAGTCCTCGACTTTGTTCTTGCCTCGTTTCTATCCAGGCTTTGTTTTTCTTAATCTATAATCATAAATAGATCATTTAATACTCACATTGACTAAATTGACTCTTTACTCATATTTTGACAAAATTACTATTTTGCCTCTAAACTTTCTCATATTTGCACTTTTGCCCCAAAGCTCGTAAAATGATTCTCATTCAACTTTCTTAAAATTCATGCTCAGCTGATTCATTTTCTCTACTATAACAATATCAAAATCTCTCTATTCTACTATGTATGCTCAATCTCATAACTTTCACAAACTACTCCTTATATTCATTTTTCATGAAACTCACTTTGAAAAAAATGTTTATCCAACATCAACCTCTCATAAACTTCCATAAAACATCATTTAACAAGCATATCATTCATGGACAGATTTTTGAACATGCATATTAGCTCATTTTATAGCTAAAAATAGCTAATTCATAATACGAGAACTTCAAAAATATGAAGAATATTAAAAACGGGGCTAAGATGAACTTACTAGCAAGCTTGAAAAAAAAATGAAGAACCCTACCTATGGAGTCTCCAAATTTTTGGCAATGGGAGGAAGAAGATGAATAGATTTTTATCATCTTTTTCCTATTTTAATCATTTATTAGACAGATGACCAAAACGCCCTTCTCTTTAAAAATTTCTATTTTACTAACTCATGTCCAATTCTGTCCAAAAATTATAATTTGGGGAAATTGCTATTTAAGGACTTCTAATTATAATTCTAAAGCTATTTCATACAAAAAAAACTCTATAAACTCATATTTTGCAACTTTTGCAATTTAGTCCTATTGGACCATTCAACCTCAATTTAACAAAATTGCTTCATGAAACTTTTACACTAGCATGCAAACATGGCATAAACCTTAAAATCTCATATATTCACATTGGATTCGTGGCCTTGCACCACTATTCCGACTAGGCCCTAAATCGGGCTGTTACAGTCAGTTCAGATTCTCTGGTGTAATCATGGCACTGAAGAAGCCACGTAGCAACCTGAGGACTCGATACGCCAGTAGTATCCTCATCTGTTCAGATCAGGTAATTTTGAGGCCAAAATTTCTTTTAAGTGGTAGAGTTGTAATGCCCTAAACTTCCTTAACTTTGTTTCTGTCAATTTTGACACAAATATGTATCTGCTTCAGTGGTTAAGTGTTTTGGGTGTGTGTATAAGGTATTGGGTTCAAGTCCTACTCTTTGGAAACTTCTGTTATTTTTAATCCTAGCCTTATCCCTGTTGGGTGGATTTATGTTATATTGTTTGTAAACACATCTGAGAATGAGCCTATTGGTTCGAATGGTAAGGAGTTGGCTTGCTAGAGGTCTTGTGTTCGAATCCTTACGTGAGAGTGGGGTATGATTTTTGCTTCAGTTATCTGAGAGAGTTTGGATCGAATTGAAAGTTTGCATAATTGGATGAGTGAGTGGGTAGTTGGGATTGGGTTTGATGAGAGATCATGCTTTAATTAAAGGGATTGTGGAATTTTATGTTTTAATTTTTTTCTTCTTTCTTTCTTTTCTTTTCTTTTCTTTTCTTTTCTTTTCTTTTCTTTTCTCTTTCCCTCTTACCCCCAAATTTTTTTGACGTTTTTCCCTTTCCCTTCTTTTCACTATTTTTTTTTGTTTTTTCCCTTTCAATTTTCATTCACGCTCTTTTGTTCTTCTTGTTACATTCCAGAATTTCATTGTTCATTGTACGATTCGGGTAAGTAGGGATTCACTTGGTTGTAGGTTTCGATTTCTGTAAGCTATTGGATTAATCCTTTTTGTAATAATGTAATAATGTAGTTACAGGATTTAATTTCTATGAAATATCGTGTAGGTGAAGGCTGCAAAGCAGAGGGTGTCGCTCCAATGGTCTAAATGGTGTTAGTGGAGGTTTTCGTCGGCGGTAAGTCGGGTTCATAGTCAAATTTTTGTTGACAAATTAATTAATTATACTACTAAAACGGTGTTCGATATTCTTTTTTTAGGTTTCGAAGGTCTTTGGATTACTTTCGCATCAAAAACAAACCAAGTGTGTATCGAAAACACGAGAAATCGAAGCCCGACGAAAGCTAAAAAAGGGCCTGTCGACACCACACGAGGCGTGTACCCGGTCGTGTGTGACACACGGCCCTCTGACAGGCGAGTGTGTGGCTTTATGGGCCACACTGGCTAGGTCGAATTGGGCATATGGGCCCATACGGGCATGTGAGCCCGAAGTTCTGAAATTTTCCCTAAGGTCGTATGAGTCCGTAAGGGCTAATCAAAACCTAATGCATGTGATCTGTTATCCTGATAGACTAATCTGAGTATGAAAAACTTATATGTATGTCTAACTATTCTGTATAAGCATGTATGATATCTGCACATCAGCATGCAAAACATGTTATTTATGTATATCTGTTATTTGATATTTGTATCTGTATATGGGGTGGGATTCGTATATGTGGAGGAAGTGTTCTGTACAACGACCTTTTGCCTATTTTTCTAGCAGCTTCGCTCATACTATTCTGTTATGTGTCGTATGGACACTGTATGATGTGTAGGGATGGGTGGGTGTTTTATACCCCACATGGTGTAATGGGATGGTCGGAGATGGTGTGTAGAGGATGGGGGTAGATTTCTGTATATCTATTTTAATTTTCTGATTCTGATATCTATTTCAATTAAAGACTTAAGTCTGTATCTGTATTTGTTCTACATATGAGTTTCTGTGTATATTTGCATGACTATCTCTTCTGGGTTACACAATGAGTTTCCAAAAACTTACATCTGTTTGTCTGTTCTGCTCAGGTAATCCTGAGGCATAGGTGGATCGATGCTACGGAGTCTCAGCGGTGACCACTAGTTCATGAATTGGTTTATTTAAAAGTTTGATTTTAGTTCTGGATTATTTTGAGAGTTTGTAATTTTTAGGACTCTCTGGACTGCCTGGTTTTAAATTATGTTTTGATTGTGTTTAGACTTTAACACTGCAAAGTTTGACGACATCTCGGTTTTATGCAAACAAATGATTTTCTGAGAACACAAACTCAGTTTTCCACCCTGATAAAATCAAACTTCCGCTGCAAAAGAAGTTTTCTAAAAGAGCAAATTAACGTTTGATAAAATGTGGATTCTTCTTAGCAACAATTAAATACGAAAAATTTGACATAACAAGATTGATTTCAAAACCTCTTCTTCGTAACGCTCCCGAATTAGGCCATAACATCTAGGGTGAGTTTGGGGTGTTACAACATGAACAGAGATGATGTGCATTAAATCAGTAATAAAATTTTTGTAATTGTGGATATTTTGGCCTTGTGACCTTATGAGATCGTTGGATATAGTTGGCATGCCATAGGATTGCGAGTACTCACCTATATGTGTTTTGTTGTAACATCCCAGACCCGGTCCAAACACTACGACCGGATCTGGCATGTCACTAGGAAAAGTTTAGAAAGTTTCACGAGTTTCAGAAGAATTTTATGTCATTATGAAATCTCAAGTTTCGTGGCTCAGTTGAAAACCCGTTGTTCATTTAACTTAGAATTTTAATTAGCCGAGCCTCATGATTAGGTGACATTTGAAATCACTTACCGATTATTCGATTATTAGGTTTTTAATAGAATCCCTTTTTATAAGAAACGTTGTTTGGCAGGTTGTAAAGAAAACTTCAATTTGTATTTTAATATGTCCATAGTTTAAAACCCGAAAGAAAATTACTAAATTTGAGATCGCCTTATTACACCCAAGAAAAATCCCCAAAAGTGGTAAATGATAAATGAAATTAAGTTTAATAGCAAAACCCATGCGTGGCCACCTCGAGTTCCCTCCAGCCCAGCCCATAAAGCTAAGAATCACCTGCAATTGTTTAAACAAAAGAGTGAGTCACAAGACTCAGTGTGCAACTAGTCCACATACTCCACAAATGGGCCTTAGCCCCAAAGCACCATTGGCCGAAGCCCAATCCACACAGCATAACCAAATAATCCACATGAAAACCCAACCTAGCCTAATTTTCGATCCTCTAAACTCCACTCCATATGTCCATCCTCAACACACCTGGGGATTTCTACAATCAACCCTCCATCCTCTACACTCCTCTTTGGCAGTCATGCTGACAGACACACTACTCAAAGTCAATGCAACGTGGTCTAGCCACCGATCACCATGTGATCAAATCACCTATACGAAAATGAGGCACCAAGCCATCATTTAGTGTGACAGTGTCACCGATATACACTTCCCCTTCATAACGTTAATATCCCAAATCCCATGCACATGCAACATGATATAATAGCAGGTTATATGATGTCATCCATGCAATATTTAGTGTATATACATAGTCATGCTATCAACAATAATTATGAAGTAAGATCATACTATACTGACCTGAAGTTTCGGTTTTACCCACCCTGGGTAGCTAAATCACCATTGCCAAAATTTTTGACTTTCAAACATAACACATACACGATTTATATACAAAAGGAGATAGTGTGGTAATTACACACCTGTAAACACGCAAGACTACACTATCGATCTTGCTAACGTCCTCACTCGTAGGGATCACAGCGATCTACTTATCCCTTTCAGAAGCCGGCCCACAACCCGGTGGCCAGTCCCGAACTGCTGACACCGCACGTCTCTTGAATTTAGGGGTAGGGACTAAGTGTCCAACCCCCTCCTTTGTTTGGCTGGTACTGAATTCCATAAAAATGATCTTGGTCAGAAGATACTATAATGAAACAGCGATTGTTTAACAACAACATAGAATTAAGGTAGCGAATAACGAAAGGAGGACCCGATCAAATATCTAAAGAGACAACCCTTACCTTGAGATCCCGAAAAGAGAGATAGGGTTCAAAGATTGACTGATTCCCAGACTTGGGATTGAAACGATCCGGCTAGCAATATTTCCCCAGAATAAGCGCCCTCCCAGAGACAAGAAAGTAAAAGAGTATGAGTCGACACAATAGCATCACCAAGCCAATTAGCCATTCGGGTTTGGCTACAAAAATTGAAAGAAGAACAAAACATGGTGACAGAGTCCCTCTTACCTTAAAAAACCAAATCGATTAGAGATTCGAAGCAGATTCCTATCACTTTGTTCCACCGTGTTAGCCTAACACAGATAATATCTCTAGAGAAGAAAAAGAAAACAACATTCAGAGGTTCGGCCTTGAGAAAAGATTCGGCCTTGGTAAGAGAGAAAGAAGAAAATAAAAGGGAACGATTAAGTACCTACCAACGGATCTTTGAAATCAAAAACGAAGGAAAATAATTCTGTAGCAAGGGCTTAGATTCGGCTCACAAGGGATAACTGGTATAGGAACAATTACAGTAAAGTGAAGAAAGAAAAGAGAAACAGGAGGGAAGGCTAAGGTATTAGGGTGTAGACAGAAGTGAATGGTTGAAGGAGATAATTCGGACAAGTGCTCAAATGAGATGAAAAGAAGATAACCTTACTAGGCACAAGTGAAACGATGTGAAAAGAAAAAGAGTTAGGCAGGGGATTCAGCAATGATCACGGGTGAATGGAAACGAAATGAAAGCACCAAAAATAAGAAAAAGAGAGATTCGGTAAAGCTCAAGAGGTTTCGGCAGCACAAGAAAAAGAGAGAAGAAGATATGATAAATGAATAATGAGAGAAAAATGAGAAAAGAAGAATAGAGTAGAGGGCAACAGGTTTCAAATTTGGCTATCAATGAAATGAAGAGAAAGGTTCAAACAAAAGAGAGAAGAGAGTGTTTCCCCATTCGGTTTCCAACCTTATGCTCAAAGTGAAACTAAGGAGAAATCGGTACCTCTAGGCACCTCAAAACCGATTGAACCGTTGCTAAGAGAGGGACCTAGACCTACTAACCTTAAGATTTCGGCTCACAACCCTCCTAGCTCCAAAACCAAAACTCTCCCCCTACCAACCTTCAAAATTCGGCCAACAAGCTCCCAACAAGCCACCACTCCTTGATTACCTCCTACATTCACTCCCATTCATCCATTTGAAAAATTTGAACGATTCAAAACCCACCTTTCTCTCTTGGCCTACCATTCAAAAATATTTGACTAAGTCCACCTCCACTCTTCAAGGCTCCCAACTGAATCCATCATCCAAGCTCTTAGGCGCATAAGCAAAAAAATAAAAATCCACATTGTTGATGACGCGAATCGAACATGCTCCGTCACTGCTCTCCCTAAGGCGTCACTTATCTGCTCCTTAAGTGGTGCCTCCTTGCCACTTTACCACCTTAATTCTTGTGTCAACAACCACAAGCAATAAACTTTAAGTCCTGCCCCAGTCAGTTTCCCTCCTAAAGTGCCCAAAATTAAAAATTTGGCCAAGGTTCCGACTTAACCCCGGGCCTTTTCGGAGACCCCAAACACACTCAAACAACATACAAAGTATACCAAACACGCAGATACAAAGTAAATGCAAAGCCCCTAAATCCCGGATGTTACAATTCTTCCCCCTTAAAGAAATTTCGGCCTCGAAATTACCTGATCAAAAGAGATGCGGGTACTGCTGTCGCATCGCATCCTCTGGCTCCCACGTCGCCTCTTCCATTCCATGGTTTCGCCACAAGAGTTTAACCAACGGGACCAATTTCCTTCTTAGCACCTTAATGTCTCGTTCTAAGATCTGGATTGGGTCCTCCTCATAGGACAAGTCTGGCCTTACATCAATTTCCTCCACTGGCACGACGTGTGACGGGTCCGAACGGTAGCGTCCTAACATTGAAACATGGAACACATCATACATCTATTTCAATTCTGAAGGTAACTCCAGTTGATACGCCACTGGTCCCACACACTTCAAAACCCGATAAGGTCCGATAAACCTAAGACTTAGCTTGCCCTTCCGTCCAAACATCATCACCTTCTTCCAAGGTGAAACTTTCAAGAAGACCTGGTCACCCACTGCAAACTCTATTTCCTTTCGCTTCAGATCTGCATAAGATTTCTGCCTATCGGACGCTTCCTTCAATTGAGCCCTAATTAGCTTAACCTTCTCTTCTGTCTCTGCAACCAATTCTGGACCCAAAATCTGGCGTTCACCCAATTCTGTCCAACAGGTAGGAGTACGACACCTCCGCCCATATGACGCTTCATAGGACGCCATCCGAATACTAGATTGGTAGCTATTGTTGTATGCGAATTCCGCCAATGGTAAGAACTCTTCCCAACTACCCTTGAAATCGATGACACAGCCCCTCAACATATCCTCCAAGATTTGAATTACTCTCTCAGACTGACCATCCGTCTGTGGATGAAAAGCTGTGCTGAAGTCCAGTCTTGTACCCAATGCCTAATGCAGTGCCCTCCAGAATCGCGACGTAAACCTAGGGTCTCTATATGATATGATCAATACTGGTACCCCATGCAACCTCACAATTTCTGCCACATACAGCTTAGCCAACCTTTGAAGAGAGTAGTCAACACGAACAGGTATGAAATGTGCGGACTTCGTCAACCGATCCATAATCACCCATACTAAGTTTTTCTTAGTAGGCGTAAGAGGTAGCCCACTAACAAAGTCTATAGTGATCCTCTCCCATTTCCACTGTGGAATCTTCACCGGCTGCAATAACCCTGAAGGCAACTGATGCTCTGTTTTAACCTGCTAACAAGTTAAACACTTCCCCACAAATTCCGTCACCTCCCGCTTCAATCCAGGCCACCAAAACTGTTCATGCAGATCCCGATACATCTTACTCCCTCCAGGATGCATAGCGTAAGTGCTATTATTCGCTTCCTGAAGAATCATCTGCCTCAACTCCACATCCTTCGGCATGCAAACCTTCTCACAAAAACACAAAACCCCATCACCGTTCAAACTGTAATCTTCTACCCCACCATTCTGTACTTGCAGAAGTTGAGCACTCAAGACATCATCCGATAACTGTTTCTCTTTAATCTAATTTACCCACGTCGGCTTCACTTGAAGTTCAGCTAACAGACTTCTGTCATCATACAAACTAAGATGGGCGAACAACGCTCTCAAATCTGATATTACTTTCTGGCTCAGCGCATCTGCCACCACATTAGCCTTACTCAGATGATATTTGATCGAGCAGTCATAATCTTTCAACAGCTCAACCCACCTTCGCTGCCTTAAATTCAACTCCTTCTGAGTTAAGAGATACTTCAAACTCTTGTGGTTGGTATAGATAACAGACTTCTCTCCATACAGATAATGTCTCTAGATCTTCAGATCAAAAACTACCGCAACCAACTCTAAATCATGCCTGGGATAATTCATCTCATGCGGTCTTAACTACCGAGACGCATACGCAACAACCTTCCCATGCTGCATCAACACACTACCTATTCCCATGTGTGAAGCATCACAATAAACCACGAACTCTTTACCAGCCTCAGGCTGAATCAACACTAGAGCCTCTGCCAAAATCCTCTTCAGCTTCTCAAAGCTTTTCGTTGCTTACTAGACCAAACGAATGGTACCCCCTTCAGCAACAACTTGGTTAATGGTGCCGCAATCAAGGCGAACCCCTCAACTCTGAATCTCTGCCATAGACTTAGGTGGTTTCTAATCCAACACCGCTTCAATCTTCCAGGGATCAACCCTAATCCCTTCTGCAGATACCACATGACCCAGAAAAGTAACTTCCTTCAACCAAAACTCACACTTGCTAAACTTGGCGTACAACTGCTTCTCCCTCAAAATCTACAGAAACCACTCGAAGATGCGAATCGTGTTCCTCTTCTGTCTTGGAATATACCAAAATATTGTCTATGAACACAACAACGAACCGGTCCAGATAAGGTTGAAAAACCCGGTTCATCATATCCATGAAGCAGCTGGTGCATTTGTCAAACCAAACGACATCACTAGGAACTTGTAGTGACCATAGCGAGTCCGAAAAGCCGTCTTGCAAACATCTACTTCCTTGACCTTAAGCTGATGATATCCTGACCTCAAATCTATCTTTGAATAGACCGAAGCCCCTTTGAGCTGATCAAACAGGTCATCTATCCTCGGCAGCGGGTACTTGTTCTTGATCGTCAACTTATTCAACTGGCAGTAATCAATGCACATACGCATAGACCCGTCTATCTTCCTTACAAACAGCACCAGCACTCCCCATAGAGATACACTAGGTCGGATAAAACCACGATCTAACAACTCCTGGATCTGAGCTTTAAGTTCAACCAGCTCCTTTGGCGCCATCCTATAAGGGGCGATGGACACCGGAGCCATACCTGGAAGTAGCTCAATTCCAAACTCCACCTCACGGTCTGGAAGCAACCTTAGGAGCTCTTCAGGAAAGACACCCACAAATTCCTTTACTGTTCTAAACTCAATCACGGTCACTTTCTTTGTGTAATATCCCAAAATAGGGGTTACGAGTTTGGAAAATAACTCGAGTGCATTAGGCCTCAAGAGTGGTTTTGATGTGTTTTTGGAGTCCCTAAAACTCCCGGATTAAAATGGGACACTTTTGAAAATTTTGAAAATTTAGGGTTAAAAGTGGAAATTTGGGCATGGAGGCCTTAAGAATAAATTTTGATGGGCTGTGGCATAATAATCCCCCTGGTAAAGTGGCTTCCGTGTGCCACTTAAAGGCCCGCGCAAAATTTGGTCAGGGGTTCGAGTGGCATGGGGCGCATAGCATTTTATTTTGCAAGCATGCGCTACTTTAAAGAAGGCTTTAAAAGAAAATGGAGCAGAGTTATGTCACAAAAAGGGAGCCTGGCAGAGTGGCTAAGAGCGCAAGGAGGCTTCAAGAGGTCATGCGTTCGAGTAACAATTGTAGCGCATGAGCATTCTATTTTGCTTTTAGCAATAAAGTGCCAGCGAAAATAAGGCTTAAAAGAAAATGCGATGCAATTAGTTGCATGAAATTCACCGTGGCCAAGTGGTTAAGGACTTGGCTGAGAGCTGCATTTAAGGGGACTCGCGTTCGAGTCCTGGAGGTCGCTCTGGAAGCCTTCTATTTTTGCTTCTAGCGCTAAAACATAGGCACCAGCGAAGTAAGGTTTAAAAGAAAATCGCAACACGTTTATGTCACGAAAGACGCACGGGCAGACTGGCTGGGGGCTTTGAAAGTTCCCTCCAGGTCTCAGGTTCGAGACCTGGGGGCAGCGCCTGGAGGATATTCTTTTTACCTATGTCAGGCGTGGGAACTTGGCGTCCTGCATGGGGCATGCGCATGATAATAAGCATGGGTTATTTGTTTTATTATTATTTTTGGGTTAGTTGTGTATTATTATTTGTGATGGAAGACGGAACAATAATTGTAGTATTATTATTTTTATTATCTTATCTTTTTATTATTATAATATGCATGAGGTGTGGGAATAAATTTGAAAGGTGATGGGAGAATAATTAAATAATGCTTTCTCTCTTCTCTATGGTTATGGGCATGCTAATTAACAAGGAATTTTCTTTGTTTTTGTGATAATGGGAACAAAGCCTACCGTTGGAATTGGGTATGCCTTGGGATGATCATTTTTAATTGTTGGATGAAGGAACTAAGTGATGAGCTTGCTAATAAACAATGTTATTGGTATTTTGATGTTTGAAATTTCAATTAGATATGGGAAAGAAGGTGAAGCTTGGCCGGCTATTTTGCTTAACAAAGCATGGCCGAATGCTTTGATTTGGTTTAGCCTTTCATTTCCAATTTGTTTGACCGGAAGTAGGACTCCCTAGAGACTTTCATTTTCGTTTTTGAGTAGAGCAAATCAGGTGCCAAATTCCTTGTTTTGCTTTCTTTTCTTCCTATTTGTGTTTGGCCGACTATAGGACCCTTTAGAGTAGTGTTTCGGCTTTGAAAAAAATGATTAAAGAGTGCCGAATATCCTTGCTTTACTCTCCTCCTTACTACCTGTTTGCATGGCCGATTGGAGCTTGTTTCAAGGCCTAGTGTTTTCGATTTACAAGAAACAAGTAGGGTGGCCATTGCTTGTTTTATTTTCTTTCTTCCCTTTTTGTGTCCTTGACCGAGAGAGAGAATGATAGGGACATGAGTTGGAGTGTTCTTTTACATGTGCCAACGTGAAGATGCATAAAGGAAACTCTCGGGACTATGAGCATGAAGGGTTTTCGTCAACACCAAAAACAAATGATAATTTTTGGATCTTTAAACAAGGTAAGTGGTTGTTGACCTTCGGCTATAGGCTATTTTTGGGCTATATGATAACCGAATTTTGAGCTTGGCTTTAAGGATAGCCGAATATGTATGAGGCCATACTGATGTACCCTTTTGTCTGTGGATAGTGTTGAGGAGCATTAAAGGAGTATTTTGGGAGTTGAACTTCTCACGAGACTTTGTCGAGCTATGAAAATGGTAAGCATCATATTCGGCCAAGGGCCATGATCTTGGTATTTTTGTGTGTTGGCCGTTCTAACAAGTTGTTAAACAGGGATTTGGTATCTACAAGAGCAAGCAAATATTTTGGGACATGGAAAAGAAGCTAGGTAAATGACTTATGGTATTCGGCCTAAGGCCATGTTTTTGGTACAAAGTGTGACCAATTTCGGTTGTGTGTTCTAGGGGCTAAACAATAAAAGTAACAGAAGCCTTCGAGACTCTAGTTGATATTAGAATTGATAGAAATAACAGAAGCTCTCGGGTTTTAGACTTTGTCAGAATCGATAAATCAGAATCTCGCTATAGTCAGGTGCGTAGTTATCGCACTGTACTCTTGTTTGTTATTCATGATATGTGTTGTTTTATGTAAACGAATAGGTTATGCATGTTAGCCAAAATAAAGGCTAAGAGTAAGGATACCAAGGTAAGTGATCGATAAATCAAGTTAATGGTTATGATATTAACTTTTTGGTGATGTGCAATTATAAATGATTATCGATGAGTGTAAAATAAAGTAATGACATGTAATGTATATTGTTATGAGTAATATGTGACCATGGTATAAAATATACATATTTGCTTCGTACGAAATGTTGTTATGGTACATATACGTACGCATGAGACTTGTGATGTGACTATTGGAGAAAAGGTGTACACTATGTGAGTGTTCTAATGCTAGCCTCGTGCTACATTCGTGGTTGTTGATTTGTGAACCGATTGATATGTGAGATTTCTATTGGATCGGTGGCTTAGCCACGACCTTAAGAAATAATGTGCAAAAGAAAAATACGTAGATCACTTTGTGGATTGGACTTCGTAATTGTATATTTGTAATCATATTTATAATAATGTGTATTCAAATTGCATATTTATAATTATATATATATATGGATTGTGCGGATATGGGCCAAGCCCATATGTGAGGGCATGTGTTTTAACTATGCACTGAGTCTTGGTGACTCACTCTATTTTTATTAAACCCTTTCAGGTGGCGCGTAAAGCTTGGACCGGGTCGGAGAGGATACAAAGGTGGCCATGCAAAAGTGGATTTTCATGCAAAGGAATCTCTTGTTTAATGAATTAAATATTTACATTATCCGTATTTTGATTAAGTGTGTATTGTAATAAGGCCCACTAAAGTATTTCAGTCCATTTATTAAGTATCGTTATTATTATGCCCTAATATGAAAGGTTGATTGCAAACGGTTTTATTTTCCTCGAGCAAAGCTCGAATCCGATAGTTTAATAACAAACTTCGATTTTTACTTAGAATATTACAAGTCACAAAAATGTTTTATTAAAGGAAAACAAATTTTCATCAGTTTTACTATTAAGAAAGGATGTTTTTTCGAAAATGTTCCGCAGTGGCATTCCAAATTCGGTCGAATTAAATGGGCCGGGTTTGGGGTGTTACATTTTGGTATCAGAGCATGGTTCAAAACTCGGCTTTGAGGTTTTGGGCCCGAAAACAATTTTCGAAAGTGGGCTTTTAAAAAAAAATGTGAACTTCTATTTTGGGCGTGTTCTGGCATGGCACCTGTACCTCCGACCCGAAGTCCACCTGGTAAGTACCTCTGACTATTAAGGTATAGTGAATATATGAATTATATGGGCATAATTGGGCTTGTAGATTAAAAAAAATTTGGGCTATTGAACTCTAAGGCTAGTCTATTCGAAAACAAGTGCATAAGACTTGAAACCTGAAATGACCCTAGAGGTGTAGTGAATGAATATGTCCCCTGCTTATGAACGTGTATGTGACTCTCTGAATAAGAAGTAGCGAACTTGAGCTGAACCTATGTGTGATCGAAAGAACCACTTCTGAATATTTTATTCCATAAAATTGTTCGCGAATAATCAGTGGAACAAATTTCTAATGCATAAAACTTCTAAGTCAGATTGTGCGATAAGAGATGAGTCCTAGAGGACATGATCGAGGCAAAATGACCACATCGGAACTCGTTAGATCGGGTCAAGAGTTGATAATAAGGTGTCACCCCACCACCAACTTTGATAAGAAGCAGCAAGATCAGACGAGGGATAATGCTGTCTTGTGCTGCTAGTTTTAGAGATGGTGGCTAGAGAGGGAGAAATATAAGAGCTCGAAAATTTGCTTCCGAGCGACTTTGAGCCAATGGAACGGATTTGTTTTGTGATATATCGGGGTGGCACCCAGTGCGATTGAATATTGGTTGGAAGCAACCAAGCGAGTTATGGATGAGCTCGACCTGAGCCCTGAAGAAAAAGTGAAAGGAATGGTGGCTCACGGTTCGAGATAGTGTCACAACAGAGGACCCCACTCGGGAGTATGTCAAAATGATATACCAGAATAAGTATGTCAGTACTTATTTCATTGATGCTCAGAGGAAATGTGTTTTTGGGACTAGTTCAATGGAACGAGTCCATGGTGAAATACGAGACTGAATTCCTAAATTTAAGCCGATTTAATCGAGGAATAATGGCTACAAAACATGAACGATGTGTCCGGTTTAAGGACGGATTAAAGAACGGCCTGAGACTGTTGATAGTTCCTCAACAGGAACGGGAATTTATTGTGTTAGTCGAAAAAGCTAAGATAGCTGAAAAGATTAAGAACTCGATGAGACAAAACTGAGATAAGGATATGAACCGTGATGGAAGAAAGTTTAAATTGTTTAAATTATCTAAGGATCTTCGGAAAAGACCGAAGGTTGAAAGTTTTGCTCATGTGATTAAGCCAGCTATGGGAAATCGGGACCGTCCGTGTGCTCAGAGTGGAAAATATTGTCGGCAAGTATTGGAACCAGAAAGTGAGAATATTTTAAGTATAAGTCTATAAGCAATTGAATATTGTTAAGGTTAGTTATAACCTTGTGTACATGTTGGAATCCTGGTTATAAATATAGTGAAAGCCGACTGTGGATAGACTTTCTATCAGGAAATGTTACTCAAGTGATAAGTACAAGTGATATGTGGATAGACTATCTATCATGAAATATAATTGAAGTGATAAATACAAAGTGATGTGAATTATATGGTTTATAACTCTGGTCAGCTTGTAATGTGATTCAGATGCTGATATATTTCAGGCTTTGATGCCTAGCAGGCTTTGTGCCGGTGTATATTTCAGGCTTTGATGCCTAGCAGGCTCTGTGCTGGTGTATATTTCAGGCTTTGATGCCTAGCAGGCTTTGTGCCGGTGTATATTTCAGGCTTTGATGCCTAGCAGGCTTTGTGCCGGTTATATTTCAGGCTTTGATGCCTAGCAGGCTTTGTGTCGGTGTGTATTTCAGGCTTTGATGCCTAGCAGGCTTAATGCTGGTAATGTGTCGTAATAGAGAATTCATGAATCAATTACAAGATGGAATATTTTTATTTCCATAAGCCAAGTGCTCGGGTAAGTACAAGTCCTTCCTATTTGCAAGGAATAAGATAAGTTAGTATGTTCCCATTTGGGTTAAGTAAGATAAGATATAGTTGAAGCTTTGGCAAGACTTTTAATATGTGCAATTGATCTTACCAATGGTGTGTACGAATTTCTAAAATGGAATTTAAGCTTGAATATGCTTATGGAAAAGTGGCCATATGTGAATATGCCAAATGTGAAAGAGGTTGGATATGTTTGCATATGTGTATAATTGGGAATATGTGATTAATATGTGGTAAATTGAAATGTACGGATGTTCGTTCGTAAGTAATTTCGAGGACGAAATTATTTTTAAGGGGGGTAGAATTGTAATATCCCAAAATAGGGGTTACGAGTTTGGAAAATAACTCGAGTGCATTAGGCCTCAAGAGTGGTTTTGATGTGTTTTTGGAGTCCCTAAAACTCCCGGATTAAAATGGGACACTTTTGAAAATTTTGAAAATTTAGGGTTAAAAGTGGAAATTTGGGCATGGAGGCCTTAAGAATAAACTTTGATGGGCTGTGGCATAATAATCCCCCTGGTAAAGTGGCTTCCGTGTGCCACTTAAAGGCCAGCGCAAAATTTGGTCAGGGGTTCGAGTGGCATGGGGCGCATAGCATTTTATTTTGCAAGCATGCGCTACTTTAAAGAAGGCTTTAAAAGAAAATGGAGCAGAGTTATGTCACAAAAAGGGCGCCTGGCAGAGTGGCTAAGAGCGCAAGGAGGCTTCAAGAGGTCATGCGTTCGAGTAACAATTGTAGCACATGAGCATTCTATTTTGCTTTTAGCAATAAAGTGCCAGCGAAAATAAGGCTTAAAAGAAAATGCGATGCAATTAGTTGCATGAAATTCACCGTGGCCGAGTGGTTAAGGACTTGGCTGAGAGCTGCATTTAAGGGGACTCGCGTTCGAGTCCTAGAGGTCGCACTGGAAGCCTTCTATTTTTGCTTCTAGCGCTAAAACATAGGCACCAGCGAAGTAAGGTTTAAAAGAAAATCGCAACACGTTTATGTCACGAAAGACGCACGGGCAGACTGGCTGGGGGCTTTGAAAGTTCCCTCCAGGTCTCAGGTTCGAGACCTGGGGGCAGCGCCTGGAGGATATTCTTTTTACCTATGTCAGGCGTGGGAACTTGGCGTCCTGCATGGGGCATGCGCATGATAATAAGCATGGGTTATTTGTTTTATTATTATTTTTGGGTTAGTTGTGTATTATTATTTGTGATGGAAGACGGAACAATAATTGTAGTATTATTATTTTTATTATCTTATCTTTTTATTATTATAATATGCATGAGGTGTGGGAATAAATTTGAAAGGTGATGGGAGAATAATTAAATAATGCTTTCTCTCTTCTCTATGGTTATGGGCATGCTAATTAACAAGGAATTTTCTTTGTTTTTGTGATAATGGGAACAAAGCCTGCCGTTGGAATTGGGTATGCCTTGGGATGATCATTTTTAATTGTTGGATGAAGGAACTAAGTGATGAGCTTGCTAATAAACAATGTTATTGGTATTTTGATGTTTGAAATTTCAATTAGATATGGGAAAGAAGGTGAAGCTTGGCCGGCTATTTTGCTTAACAAAGCATGGCCGAATGCTTTGATTTGGTTTAGCCTTTCATTTCCAATTTGTTTGACCGGAAGTAGGACTCCCTAGAGACTTTCATTTTCGTTTTTGAGTAGAGCAAATGAGGTGCCAAATTCCTTGTTTTGCTTTCTTTTCTTCCTATTTGTGTTTGGCCGACTATAGGACCCTTTAGAGTAGTGTTTCGGCTTTGAAAAAAATGATTAAAGAGTGCCGAATATCCTTGCTTTACTCTCCTCCTTACTACCTATTTGCATGGCCGATTGGAGCTTGTTTCAAGGCCTAGTGTTTTCGGTTTACAAGAAACAAGTAGGGTGGCCATTGCTTGTTTTATTTTCTTTCTTCCCTTTTTGTGTCCTTGACCGAGAGAGAGAGATGATAGGGACATGAGTTGGAGTGTTCTTTTACATGTGCCAATGTGAAGATGCATAAAGGAAACTCTTGGGACTATGAGCATGAAGGGTTTTCGTCAACACCAAAAACAAATGATAATTTTTGGATCTTTAAACAAGGTAAGTGGTTGTTGACCTTCGGCTATAGGCTATTTTTGGGCTATATGATAACCGAATTTTGAGCTTGGCTTTAAGGATGGCCGAATATGTATGAGGCCATATTGATGTACCCTTTTGTCTGTGGATAGTGTTGAGGAGCATTAAAGGAGTATTTTGGGAGTTGAACTTCTCACGAGACTTTGTCGAGCTATGAAAATGGTAAGCATCATATTCGGCCAAGGGCCATGGTCTTGGTATTTTTGTGTGTTGGCCGTTCTAACAAGTTGTTAAACAGGGATTTGGTATCTACAAGAGCAAGCAAATATTTTGGGACATGGAAAAGAAGCTAGGTAAATGACTTATGGTATTCGGCCTAAGGCCATGTTTTTGGTACAAAGTGTGACCAATTTCGGTTGTGTGTTCTAGGGGCTAAACAATAAAAGTAACAGAAGCCTTCGAGACTCTAGTTGATATTAGAATTGATAGAAATAACAGAAGCTCTCGGGTTTTAGACTTTGTCAGAATCGATAAATCAGAATCTCGCTATAGTCAGGTGCGTAGTTATCGCACTGTACTCTTGTTTGTTATTCATGATATGTGTTGTTTTATGTAAACGAATAGGTTATGCATGTTAGCCAAAATAAAGGCTAAGAGTAAGGATACCAAGGTAAGTGATCGATAAATCAAGTTAATGGTTATGATATTAACTTTTTGGTGATGTGCAATTATAAATGATTATCGATGAGTGTAAAATAAAGTAATGACATGTAATGTATATTGTTATGAGTAATATGTGACCATGGTATAAAATATACATATTTGTTTCGTACGAAATGTTGTTATGGTACATATGCGTACGCATGAGACTTGTGATGTGACTATTGGAGAAAAGGTGTACACTATGTGAGTGTTCTAATGCTAGCCTCGTGCTACATTCGTGGTTGTTGATTTGTGAACCGATTGATATGTGAGATTTCTATGGGATCGGTGGCTTAGCCACGACCTTAAGAAATAATGTGCAAAAGAAAAATACGTAGATCACTTTGTGGATTGGACTTCGTAATTGTATATTTGTAATCATATTTATAATATTGTGTATTCAAATTGCATATTTATAATTATATATATATATATGGATTGTGCGGATATGGGCCAAGCCCATATGTGAGGGCATGTGTTTTAACTATGCACTGAGTCTTGGTGACTCACTCTATTTTTATTAAACCCTTTCAGGTGGCGCGTAAAGCTTGGACCGGGTCGGGGAGGATACAAAGGTGGCCATGCAAAAGTGGATTTTCATGCAAAGGAATCTCTTGTTTAATGAATTAAATATTTACATTATCCGTATTTTGATTAAGTGTGTATTGTAATAAGGCCCAGTAAAGTATTTCAGTCCATTTATTAAGTATCGTTATTATTATGCCCTAATATGAAAGGTTGATTGCAAACGGTTTTATTTTCCTCGAGCAAAGCTCGAATCCGATAGTTTAATAACAAACTTCGATTTTTACTTAGAATATTACAAGTCACAAAAATGTTTTATTAAAGGAAAACAAATTTTCATCAGTTTTACTATTAAGAAAGGATGTTTTTTTCGAAAATGTTCCGCAGTGGCATTCCAAATTCGGTCGGATTAAATGGGCCGGGTTTGGGGTGTTACACTTTGCATCCAATGCACTGACAAAAGTTAAGAAATCCCTGCACCCTTTTCTCACCATTCTTTCCGCCTTAAGAGCAGACACTACATTGGACAAGTAGTCTCTCCTTTTGCCTATCACCAGAACTTCATCATCCTCAGGAGTACATAACACCATGCGCTTAGCAGCACAATCCAAGTTTTCTCGATATCTTACTAACCAATCCATGCCTAAGATAAAATCGAACTTCCCGAATGGTAATTCCATCAAATCAGCCGGGAAAACCAACCCCTGTACTTCTAGAGGCACATTTCTAAAAATTTTGTTTACCACTACAGTCTGTCCTAAGGGAATAAGTACAGTCATCTCCTTAGAAGTAGTTTTAGAGTTCATGCTCAAGGTTCCAGACACCACACTAGCAACATAGGAATGCGTCGACCCAATGTCAATTAATGCAATAAAGGGTAAACCAAAAATGAGGAACGTACCCGTTATAACATCTGGTGCATCACCCTCTTCTCGGCGTCTAGCTGCATAAAATAACCTGGGCTGTCTTGCCTCTGTATTCCCAGCACATCTGCCCGGTGCTCCACGACCCCAGCCAGAACCATTCCCTCCTCTGTTTGGACCACGACCCCTCGGCATCTGCTGTTCACCTCTTCTTGGCTGCACATACCCCTGACCTACCATTCGAGCCCTGGTCATTTCTAGTGGACAGTTCCTGATCAGATGATCCTTTGACCCAAAACATACCCTATCTCTTCCCCAGCACTCTCCTGCATGTGACCTTTCACACTGAGCACACTGTCGAAAAACAGCAGCTGGCGTTGCAACGCGACCCGGCCCATCAACCCTAGGCCTCTTCTGAAAACCCCCAGATGACCCTGACGGTCCGTAACTCCTATTATTTCTGCCTCTATCCTTGTACTTATTTTGCTTCTCAGTCCGCGTCACCTCCTCGGCTATTTTAGCCTTTTCCACCAGGATAGAAAAATCTTTCCGGCTGAGGAGCTATCAACACTCGCAGCTCATCACGCAGCCCATCTTCTGTAACAGTTCGAATTTGACCCTAATCGGAACGGTGATTTTGGGACCACGAATCCGAGTCTGAAATTTAATTAAATGATATATTCTGTGTTTATTATATGTGATTTAATGTGTGTGAAAGTTTCGTAGAAAAATTTAATTGTTTGTGTGTTCAATTTAACAAAAATGACTAAATCACGTAAAGTGAAAAAGTTGCATACTATAGTGTAAAGTGCTAGAATGATAATGGCTTTTTAATATGAGGTATTAAATGAGTAAATAGCCCATTTTTAAGTTAGTGGGTGGCATATGACAAGTTTAACCTTAAATTTATATAATATAATTTTTATATAATAAGGTTATATTAGTAAATGATTTAATGTTATAATATATGTTAATAAAACAAAAGAAAAAGCATATCATCTTTTTGTTGGTGAAGGTCGAATTATAAGAAAGAAAGATAGGTTTTTAAGCTTCCAAAATTCGGCACTTGTGAGCTAAAATTCAAGTTTAGTTTGATTTCGGTTTTTGATAATTTTTACGTTTTTGTGATCGTTGCTTTGAATACTTTAAGACCCATGCTTGAATTTCTGATTTTGGTGAATATTTTGAAATGTGCCATTGATGAGTTTATGAGTTTTATGATGATAGTTGATGAATTATGAAAGATATATGTTAGATTAATATGTTTTGTCTTTGGATTTTTGATAAATTTGAGTATTTGGGCTAAATTGCAAAAATGAATTTTTGAGGGGACTAAAATGAAAAATAAATGAAGGAAATGGACTTGTATAGTCCCTATGAATATTCGGCCCTTGAGTGGTATTGAGAAATTTTGTGTATTTTGTGTTTTATGAAAATACGATTAAATTGTAAAAATGTGAAACATTAGTGGTAAAATGGTAATTTGCCCGTTTATGTGTTTTGGGACTAAATTGAAATGAAATTGTACTTGAATGAGCTAAATTTCAATGTTTTTAGATCAAGAACAAAGAAAAATAGATTTGGATCAGGGAAAGGCGAAGGTTATCGAATAGTCGGTATACGTTGTCCGTCGACAGTCGAGGTAAGTTCTCTAAGCAAATGTATGTTAAAGAATTAATTGTGAGCATAATATATTATAAAAATTTGGAAATTTAAAGTACAAAAGTATGTGTTGGCCGAATATAGGGTATATGAATGTAGTGAATTTATTTTGTTAAATGTGATGTGAATGAGTATGCTCGGTTTAAAATGTAAAAGTAATATTTTGTATATCAGATGGTTATGATTTTTAGCACTATGTAATGTGTATTGACATGTTGAAAATGTTGATATTTCGGGCTTCGAGCCTAGCAGGCCATGTGCCGGTGATTTAATTCGGGCTTCGAGCCTAGCAGGCCTAGTGCCAGTGATCTATTTCAGGCTTGATGCCTAGCAGGCTAAATGCCGATGTTTTAAATCTCGGACTTTTAGTCTAGCAGGCAAGGTGCCGGTGTAAGCGATTTGAATTGGTGCATAGCTTATTATATGCTGGTGAGTTTTCAATTTTCGATCTTTAGTTACGAAATGGTAAAGTTATGAAACAAACCATGGAAGTTTAAGTTTATGAAAGTAAATTTGTGAGTTAAGCTATAAGGTATGTATTAAGCATACTTTAATGTTATGATTATATGCTACGATGTTAAGTAAATGAAATGGTGAAAGAAAGTGATATGCATATGATAGATGGAATGTAATTATAATGTATACTATGAATGAAATGGTTATAGAAAAGCATGAAAGAAGTAAGTATTTGTACAAGTATAATTATATGCATAAGTGTGTGATTATTTATTCAGTATATAATATACTGTGGTAAAGAAATGAAAGTTGATATATGTACAGTGAGAAGGGATATTCGGTTATGGTAAATTAAATATTAAGTCTTGAATGTTTAATGTTAGGAAATGTTTTTACTAAATGCTTGTATACTTGAATGTCATATTGTGGTTGCTTAAGACTTACTAAGCTAGTAAGCTTACCTTGTGTGTATCCCTTGTTTGTTTTATAGATTTTGGTCAAGCTACGGGCTCGAAGGATCGTTGGTGAAGTCAACCACACTATCATCTCTTTTTGGTACCTTCAAGCTAGTTGTTTTCGAATTAAAGGCATGTATAGGCTAGATAAAAGTTTGAATGATGTTTTATTTACATATATATATAGCCATGCGAAAATGGCTTGATTATTTTGTTTAAGTTGGTTCTTAATTGTTTTTGGCTATGTGTATGATGTGTTTGATTTCAATGATTCGGCTATGATCTATTTCTTTTAGTCAAGTATATGTGATATGCATTTGACATAATTGCTTGTTTATGATACTAATGTTTGAGTTAAATTAGTTATGTATTTTGGCATTAGGTTAATGGTGGAAATTTCATTTGAAGATTTAACTTTATATGTATTGAGTCACGATTTGGATTGTTGTAAAGCATGCTTCATGGTTGTATTCTTGAGATTGTTGGTCTTGATAAAATCTAAGTAATGAAAATGTTGAAGTTATTTAACTGTGTAAATAATTTATTTGGGAATTTCTTTTAATGTACGGTTTGGTGAAATTTAAAATGAGATTTGGGTATAAGCCATATATGTATGTTTCAATTATGGTATTTGATCATTTGTTTCGGTTTTCAAAGTGCATATGTATATTTGGTTTGTTAATGGATATGATGACATGGATGGCATAATTGCATATGTATAATGAAATAAATGTTTCATATGACCGAATAGGTATTTAATTTAGTGGTTGAATGTGCATATTATAATTATGCTATTAGACCATTCTTAATAAGCGATTTATTAATGGTTATATATGTGTTCAAGTTTAGTATATGTACTTTAGATTGATTATAAAGCAAGCGAACTTGGTATGCCATGAATTGTTCTCTATATACATAGATGTTTTGGTTTTTAAATGCGTATGTACAAAAGTGATATATTTGATATTCAGCTTATGAAGTATTTGTTCTAAGTTGTGTTTTTGTTAGTAATGTCTTATAACCTTAGTCTGGCGATGAAGACAGGTTAAGGGGTGTTACATCTTCAAACTGCACGCAACGCTCATGGTCAGTTGTAACTATCCCTCGAGCGTACCGGCTCAACCGTAGAAATTCCGCTCCCTTGGACCAAATTCAAGAGCGCTTTCCTCTGAGCATCCACATAACTGGCCCCAACGTACTTCCCTTGGAACGTCATCTTAAAGAAATCCCAATCAACTCGATCCACCGGAGTACCCTCTCTTACGGTGAGCCACCACTAATATGCCTCGTCCCGAAGTAGAGACATCGCGCCCTTTAGCTTCTCCTCTGCCGTGCAGTCCAAGTCATCCATAATTCTCTCGACTGCCTCTAGCCAATACTCAGCCACGTTTGGAGCTACTCGAGATATACCTCTAAACATTTCAGCTCCGTTCGCCCGAAGTCGCTCAGGGATGGACTTTCGAGTTGCTGTTCTGGTGCTTGCCCCAGCCACTCGTTCCAACACGCGCAACATAGCTTGAGATAGGGCATCATCTCCACCAGTTCTGTCTTGCGATCCTGCTTCCGCCACAGGTGATGCTGGCTCTTCGCCCTCAGGCTCATTTCTCGCTTCTGAGAGTTCAACCTCATTACCTTGGCCTCTCCCACGGCCGCGTATAACACATCCATGTCCTCTACCACTCATGTCTAATATTCCGTCCTACACTGATTACAAATTTTATGCATCAGTATTTCTTTCCACTATTTATTAATCGGGTAGTTTTATGAAGATAGAATTATAAGTAGTTTTTTCCGCAAACACAAGTATACATAAAGTTTTTCATTTCTACAGTAAAGTTCCTTAATTCCATCATCCACTGCAACATACTCACATAATACATCCACTTTATGCAAACCATTTAACCATAAGAAAACTTACTTGGCAGACTCGGGCCGGAGACTCGGGTGCCACACTTCAAGAAAATAGATTCATATTTTTTTCTTAAAAGCGAAATCTTGAAAACATTTTGAACCCAAAACCCAAGGCCGAGCTTTTTAAACCTGGCTCTGATACCAAATTGTAACACCCCAAACCCGTCCCAAACACTACGACCGGATCTGGCATGTCACTATGAAAGAGTTTAGAAAGTTTCACGAGTTTCAGAAGAATTTTATGTCATTATGAAATCTCAAGTTTCGTGGCTCAGTTGAAAACCCATTGTTCATTTAACTTAGAATTTTAATTAGCCGAGCCTCATGATTGGGTGACATTTGAAATCACTTACCGATTATTCGATTATTAGGTTTTTAATAGAATCCCTTTTTATAAGAAACGTTGTTTGGCAGGTTGTAAAGAAAACTTCAGTTTTTATTTTTTAATATGTCCATAGTTTAAAACCCAATAGAAAATTACTAAATTTGAGATGGCCTTATTACACCCAAGAAACATCCCCAAAAGTGGTAAATGATAAATGAAATAAAGTCTAATAGCAAAACCCATGCGTGGCCACCTCGAGTTCCCTCCAGCCCAGTTCATAAAGCTAAGAATCACCTGCAATTGTTTAAACAAAAGAGTGAGTCACAAGACTTAGTGTGCAATTAGTCCACATACTCTACAAATGGGCCTTAGCCCCAAAGCACCATTGGCCGAAGCCCAATCCACACAGCATAACCAAATAATCCATATGAAAACCCAACCCAGCCTAATTTTCCATCCTCTACACTCCACTCCATATGTCCATCCTCAACACACCTGGGGATTTCTACAATCAACCCTCCATCCTCTACATTCATCGTTGCCAGTCATACTGACAGACACACTACTCAAAGTCAATGCAACGTGGTCTAGCCACCGATCACCATGTGATCAAATCACCTATACGAAAATGAGGCACCAAGCCATCATTTAGTGTGACAGTGTCACCGATATACACTTCCCCTTCATAACGTTAATATCCCAAATCCCATGCACATGCAACATGATATAATAGCAGGTTATATGATGTCATCCATGAAATATTTAGTGTATACACATAGTCATGCTATCAACAATAATTATGAAGTAAAATCATGCTATACTGACCTGAAGTTTCGGTTTTGCCCACCCTGGGTAGCTAAATCACCATTGCCAAAATTTTCAACTTTCAAACATAACACATACACGATTTATATACAAAAGGAGATAGTTTGGTAATTACACACCTGTAAACATGCAAGAATACACTATCGATCTCGCTAACGTCCTCACTCGCAGGGATCACAGCGATCTACTTATCCTTTTCAAAAGCCGGCCCACAACCCGGTGGCTAGTCCCGAACTGCTGACACCGCACGTCTCTTGAATTTAGGGGTAGGGACTGAGTGTCCAACCCCCTCCTTTGTTTGGCTAGTACTCGATTCCATAAAAACGATCTTGGTCAGAAGATACTATCATGAAACAGCGGTTGTTTAACAACAACATAGAGTTAAGGTAGCGAATAACGAAGGGAGAACCCGATCAAATATCTAAATAGAAAACCCTTACCTTGAGATCCCGAAAAGAGAGATAGGGTTCAAAGATTGACTGATTCCCAGACTTGGGATACAAACGATTCGTCTAGCAATATTTCCCCAGAATAAGCACCCTCTCAGAGACAAGAAAGTAAAAGAGTATGAGTCGACACAATAGCATCACCAAGCCAATTAGCCATTCGGGTTTGGCTACAAAAATCGAAAGAAAAACAAAACATGGTGACAGAGTCCCTCTTACCTTAATAAACCAAATCGATTAGAGATCCGAAGAAGATTCCTATCACTTTGTTCCACCGTGTTAGCCTAACACAGATAATATCTCTAGAGAAGAAAAAGAAAACAACATTCAAACGTTCGGCCCTGAGAAAAGATTCGGCCTTGGCAAGAGAGAATGAAGAAAATAAAAGGGAACGATTAAGTACCTACCAACGGATCTTTGAAATCAAAAACGAAGGAAAATAATCAGTAGCAAGGGCTTAGATTCGGCTCACAAGGGATAACTGGTACAGGAAAAATTACAGTAAAGTGAAGAAAGAAAAGAGAAACAGGAGGGAAGGCTAAGGTATTAGGGTGTCGACAGAAGTGAATGGTTGAAGGAGATAATTCGGTCAAGTGCTCAAATGAGATGAAAAGAAGATAACCTTACTAGGTACAAGTGAAACGATGTGAAACGAAAAATAGTTAGGCAGGGGATTCGGCAATGATCAAGGGTGAATGGAAACAAAATGAAAGCACCAAAAATGAGAAAAAGAGAGATTCGGTAAAGCTCAAGAGGTTTCGACAGCACAAGAAAAAGAGAGAAGAAGATATGATAAATGAATAATGAGAAAAAAATGAGAAAAGAAGAATAGAGTAGAGGGCAACAGGTTTCGGTTTTGGCTATCAATAAAATGAAGAGAAAGGTTCAAACAAAAGAGAGAAAAAAGTGTTTCCCCATTCGATTTCCAACCTTATGCTCAAAGTGACACTAAGGAGAAATCGGCACCTCTAAGCACCTCAAAACTGAGTGAACCGTTGCTAAGAGAGGGACCTAGACCTACTAACCTTAAGATTTCGGCTCACCGCCCTCCTACCTCCAAAACTAAAACTCTCCCCCTACCAACCTTCAAAATTAGGCCAACAAGCTCCCAACAAGCCACCACTCCTTGATTACCTCCTACATTCACTCCCATTCATCCATTTGAAAAATTTGAACCATTCAAAACCCACCTTTCTCTCTTGGCCTACCATTCAAAAATATTTGACTAAGTCCACCGCCACTCTTCAAGGCTCCCAACCGAATCCATCATGCAAGCTCTTAGGCGCATAAGCAAAAAAATAAAAATCCACATTGTTGACGACGCGAATCGAACCGGCTCCCTCACTACTCTCTCTGAGGTGTCACTTACCTGCTCCTTAAGTGGCGCCTCCTTGCCACTTTACCACCTTAATTCTTGTGTCAACAACCACAAGTAATAAACTTTAAGTCCTGCCCCAGTCAGCTTCCCTCCTAAAGTGCCCAAAATTGAAAATTTGGCCAAGGTTCCGACTTAACCCCGAGCTTTCTTGGAGACCCTAAACACACTCAAACAACATACAAAGTATACCAAACACACAGATACAAAGTAAATGCAAAGCCCCTAAATCCTGGATGTTACATTTGTGATTTAGGTGTTGAGGCTCTGGGACATGTTGGAGAGATAAAGGAATGTGAGCTAAGCTCCATTCAACGGTACATGTTTTGTGTGTTGAAGAGTGTTAGCCTTATGCTTCACTTTTGGGATATGTTCGACTCTATGAGTCATTTGGTGTGTTGGAGGGTGTTAGCTTTATGCTTCACTTTTGGGATACGTTTGACTCTATGAGTCATTTGGTGTGTTGGAGATCCGTGTATCTGATGTGCGGTGATAGAGCCCACTCTTATGTTTCATAGTCTCAAGTACGAAATTATCTTAAAATGTATATATGTGTAATGTGATGTATGCCTAAATGAGTATGTGGTTGCTATGCAATTTATCATTTAAATGTGATCTTATATATTGTAATAATACGATGTGAGATGGATGCTAAAACATGCGAATAATATGCTAAATGAATTTATTTAAGTTTCATGCAAATGTTAGTATGTTCTCATAGTAAACTACGAATGTAATTGTGGTTTGGGTCGTATCTATTTAACTTGTGAATGCATGTGAATATATCAGCTACACTTGTGGGTTATTAAAGTATGTATACGTCATTTAGTCTTGATGAATTATTGTTAAAGGAATTATATATAAGTGAGCTAAGTGTAATTGCATTTAGGAGTATATCTTAGTTTTATGACTTAGTGAAATATGAATATGTTATTTTGACTTTATTAGAATATGGTTGTGAGAGTGTTGTAGTATGCTCTTGTTTAACCTTTGATTTGTGTATACATTGTGGTTATTTTGAGCATTCACTGAGCTTGTTAAGCTCACCCACTCCTTTTTAACCATTGCAAATGAGTTGTGTGCCGGTGTGATCGGTGTGGTTCCAAGGGGTGATCCAAGCAAGTCCCTTTCCGTTATTTCATAAGTGTTATTGTTAATTATTTGCGTTTTGGGAATAAAGCAATTTGGTAGACTTTTACTGATATTTTGGATATTTCCATAGTTTATTTCTTCTCGGGATTTAAAGGTTTGAATCGTGATATATTGATTATTGCTCAGACTTATTCTCAATGTTTTAAACTGTGATTATAATCGTTTTGATGTTTTTTTGATGATGATATGATAGCATGATGAATTGGTAAAAGTTGGAATGACTTATATGCTTTAAAATGTTGTATTTTTCTTGTTTGAAGCAAATGTATCAATATTCGTGTTGTAAAAACGATACCTCTGTGATTTTTGAAATGTGTAGGAAGTAAGAATCGTAAATAGGTATCGATACCCTATCACGAGAATCGATACTCAGGGTAATTTTATTGATACTTTTGCAAAAGTGCCGATATTCTTCGAGACTTTGATTTTAGACAAGAAACAGAATACTAATTTTGTACCGATTTTGCAAACGGTATTGATACCTTATGAAGAAAATATTGATACCCTTATCCTAGTATTGGTATCTAATTGTCTTGGAAATTTTGCTAAATGGTCTTAATGCATGTTTAATTATTATTATAAGTCTATTTAATGTATGTTTGGCATGTTCTAATGATTATTGATGTATGTTCTAATGATTTTAGACGAGAAACAGAATACTGATTTTGTACTGATTTTTCAAACGGTATTGATACCGCACCAAGAAAATATTTATACCCTTATCCTAGTATCGATACCTGTAACATCCTAATTTTGGGCCTAGTCGGAATAGTGGTTGCAGGACCACAAATTCGACATCGAAAAATTTATTTTGTTATTATTTTATGTCTACAGTATGATACTAAAGTTGTGTGAAATTTTCATAAAGAAATTTCCTTGTTTGAGTGCTCAATTTGATAAAAAGGACTAAATCGCGTAAGGTGCAAAACTTGAGGTCTAATTGATAAAGGAATTAAATAGCTATAAAATTGAAAAGTATGAGCACTTGCATGGTAATTATACCAATAGAAAAGTGAGGAGACAAAGATGGACATGTAGAAGATGGATTTGGTGAAGTTATTAAAAGGTTAAATTGGTAAATAAGTTAATAGGTATAATAAGACAAAATAGCAAAAGCTATCATCTTTATTTTCTTCTTCTTCAACCGTAATGGAGAAAAAAATGGTAGCCATGGAATGGGTTTCATTCGGCCAAGCTTTGGAGCTTGATAGGTGAGTGGTTTTTGCCCCGTTTTTAATGATTTCTATGTTTTCAGAGTCGTGGTAACTCGATTTAGCTATCTCGTACCTTCATTTTCAAAATTGTCTCATACCTTCGTTTTCAAAATTGTTAAAGTTTGTGAATTTTTCCATTACTGATAAAGTGTGTATTTTGATGATTGATGATAGAAAATACATCCTTGTTGTTTGATAAATAGCATTTGTAAAGTGATTTTTGATAGAAATGCCGATTAGGGACTAAATTGAGAAATGTGATAAATTGTGTGGTAAAAGTGTGAATATGTGAAAAATATGGGCTGCTAAGTTTATGGGTAAAAATATAATTTTACCAAAAATGTGGAATTGGACTAATTTGAGTAGCATGATGAATAAATAAATTAAATGTGTTGTTATAGATCAAGGAAGATGAGATTCAGAATTAGATTGGGGGAAAAGCAAGATAATCGAGTAAAAGACTTATTTCACCGTTTCATACCGAGGTAAGTTCGTATGTTAATAAGCATTAAATTTGATATGTTTAAATGCTTAACTAATATCATGTGTTATTTCGTATGTTTTTATTGGATCATGAATAATATAAAAACTACTAGATTGTACTGAAAGATCAAATTAAGAGAAATCCAGTGCAGAGTATGATCGAATTTCGACATGTGATGAATTGACGGTAAAAACCATGGTTGGACCATGGCAATACGTGTGCTAGTGTAAGACCATGTTTGGGACATGGCATCAGCATTAATATGTGTGCTAGTGTAAGACCATGTCTGCAACATGGCATCGGCCAGGATATGAGAGGCAATGTAAGACCATGTCTAGGACACGATATTGGTACGATACATCATGTACGAGATTTCCAAAGTATCCTTAGTATCCCAAGAGGTTCAACGGGTAAATACAAAGATGATGTCAAAGAAATGACAAGGTATGATCATGTTGAAAGTGTACATGTATGTACGCAAAATTCATGAGTACTGAATTCAATGTATATGGGACATTTGGTAAGAATGTAAATGAGTAAGTCATACCTATAAAAGTGATCTTGTGATGACCTTGTGACGATAGGTCTATACTTATGATGTATAAATAGGTGGTAAATTTCATTTATGATCTTGTGTAAGGCTTTTAGGCCAAATTAAATTGAGACATGATAAGTTTAAGTTTTGTTGTTGGTGTATGGGTTAAAGGGGCAAATGTATGGCATGTAAATATTCGATAATGACTAGCTATTGGAATGGCTAGTTAAGGATATGCTTTGGTGTTACATATGATTAAATGGATGTTAATACAAAGCAATCATGAAAGAGTAAAATTAGTAATAAAATAGTTTTGGGCAGCAGCAGTTCTATAACTTTGAAAAATCACCAAACATTGTGGAAATCGAATTAGAGGTTGAATAAGATATGAAATTAAAGCTTATTGAGCATAGTTTCACATAGAAGAAACAATGTAAGCAAAATAATTTCATATTATGAGATGTTTGAATTTTTGTGGGACAAAGTCAGGATGATTTTGGAATCCCCTATTTGACTTTGGAAAATCATTAAAATAGTATAAAAATAATTATGAGTTATAATTTATATGTTTGAAATTTTTAATGAATCTATTTTCAAGAGAATCAAATGGGAACATTATCTGAGTCCCGTATGAGGAGATAATTAATTCTTAGTGAAGAAGGGTTCAAACTATCGGACAGCAGAACTGGGACGACTTTAAAGAATAAACTGTATTTATTGGCTAAACCAAAAATTCTGAAAAATTTATGGTAAGGAGATATGCGGGTCTAATTTCAGGGAAAATTATTGGAACTAAATTTGGAGTTTCGTAGCTCAAGACATAATTAATTTAGTGACTATGACTCTCGTAGACAACTTGATATGCTTAAAACTGAATAGTGGAACTTTGTGCAATTATGATTGTATTATCTTGAGAACTTATTATGAGGATTGTTAAAAGTATGTTAATAAACTGCTTATTATTTACATACCAACTTACTAAGATATATAGCTTACTCTGTCTATTTTCCATGTTTATAATGTGCTCAGGCTAGCTCGGGTTGGAGAACGTCGGAGGTACCATCACACTATCAAGCTATCACTTCGGGTATTGTTGAGTTCAAGTAGTTGAGTTGTGGCATGTATAGGAGATCTAATTATGTTTTTGAGTGTCATGGCTGAATTTGCTGAATGTGGGCCTCTTGTAACACCCTCGTACCCGGCCTAGACGTTATGGCCGAATCTGGTGATGTCACATCAAAGGGATACTTGAAAACAACTTCGCTTTAATTAAATCTTAAGTTCAAGGCTTGGAAGCCCAAAATCGATCAACTTGTTAAACTATGATAAAACCCCATGTTTTAGGGTATAGCTATTTCAAAAACCATGGTTTAACTTTTTGAAAATTTATTCAAGTTTAATAATCAAACAGTGGAACAATAATGAAACCCAAATTCTAAAGTCAAAACTGGAGATAAAGGCCTTATTACATGTAACGAAAATAAAGTAATTAAAATCATGTATTTTGAAACAAATAAATAAAACTTTTAAGTATCTTGTAGTGTGGCCATCTCCGAGACCTCTCCCACGTCGAGTCGTCTACTGAGGGTCACCTGAAACATTTAATAAAAAGGGTGGGAGTTTCGAAACTCAGTGTGTACGACCCTTGGTAATCCACTCAACATGCAAATATCACATTGGGCCTAAGTCCTATCAAAATTGGTGGTCTTGGGCCTTAGCCCACAATGACCTTATATCACATCAATTTCAAATGAATGCAATGCTCCCATCCCAAATCCAACTCTGCACTCCATTTCCCTTCCAACCCTACACTCCTGTGGGGATATAAATATCAACCCACCCATCCCTACACTCCAAAGGTAGCACCAACAGCGGCACTACTCAAACGTTACAGCACGGCTGCTAAGCATATAATGGGCTTAAAGCCACCGGTGGATCCACGGTCGTCAAGCGACTTTGCGATCCTGACATATCTTCCTCCATATCATCAAACCCACCCAAGTGCAACATATATCTCATGAATGCAACATACACATTTTCACACATTCAGCACTTAGGGGTAATTTAGTCATTTCATTACGCAGGGGTGTTTCTGTAAATCCACCCTACAGGGGTATTTCGGTAATTTTGCAAATCAGGGGTATATTGGTAATTTTGTAAACTAGGGGTATTTTGGTAATTTTGCAAACTAGGGGTATTTTAGTAATTTTGTAAACTAAAGTAATTTGGTCCCTCTCGGGTTTTAGTTAAGAACTTTGGCCCATTAACAAGTCCTTGCGGCTAAAGTGAATAGACACTATACACCAGGTAGGATTCTAGAGAAGAGGTGGTGGGTCGCTAGGACCGCTTAAGTACCAAGCTCTCCCTAGATCCAATCCTAGACATGCATATGTCCATTGCCACACTCTAACCCAGCGACTTGTCCACGGACATGTTTAATTATTAGATTAAGTTTTATGCGATTGAAGAATTTATCAGACTAGGCCTAGAGACCATTAAAGTCCTAGCATACTTTCCTAAGACCCCATAAAGCCCATTAAGCCCAATTCATGTTCACATAGTCCATTAAGCCCACTTCATATTCATATAGCCCATTAAGTCCACTTCATATTCATATATCCCATTAAGCCCAATCATGACCAAATCATACAACATCCATAACAATCTATCATTCACATATCAACTCTAGACGACTTGGGCCCACGAATTCGGCAGGCCCAATTAGTACCGACTTGTCGTGTGTGTGTAGTGTATGTACACACCTGGTTACTGCGACGTGCTATACAATCCTTAGCCTTGAACCTCCAACCAACCAACCTCCAATCAAATCACACATACTTAATCAAGATATTTACCAAAAGCCGAATCCTTGCCATAACCTTACCGTGTGCCACCGGGTTCTAATCGCCCTTCCTTAGCTACTAATCACGAGTATCCCCTAGATCTGCTCTCACACATACACCATCAAAATTCGAGTGACTCATAATCCACACAAGTCACCCCTATAGATCATACTCACATTCGGCCATTTACTTAAACCATAATCTAGTTGAGTACACTTACACTTTGCTAACAATCCTTACCACTCTTGTGATCTCTGAACCTTACCCTTGTTAATACAAGATTAACGATAATGAGAAGTTAGATAGCCCTTCGGCTTTTAACAAAACACACTAAGGGGTTACCTGAATACTTACGTATCCACTTTTGATCCTGCGGCTAGATAGCTACTGAACGAGATTCGGCTTTTAACCTTGACTGATAATAGATAACAATCGATTTGTAATGGAGGAAAACAACAAGGGTTCGGCACAAATAGAAATTTCGGCAAGAAAGGATGATGGTAATTCGGCAATAGGAGGATTTGGCTATGAGAGAATTCGGTAAAAAGTGAGGATAGTGATTCGGTAATGGGAGAAACCGATTGAGGGGAGAAAAGAAAAAGACTAATGAAAGCTCAAAGAACCCTTCAAAGCATTCGACCCTCTCCTTTTATAGCCACAAGCCGAATACACATTCCCCCAAAGTCCCATTTGGCACCAATTCCTCCCACTCCTCATCTCCTAACTTTTCTCCCTGATAACACCTTAATCTTATACGAAATTTCCTCCACATCCATCAGACCAGATCACTTCAAACTCTCCACGTCAAGAGTTCAAATCCAACACAACTCTGGCCGTCCACTCTAAAAAATAAACACTCCAAGAAAATACCACTCCTAAGCCTCGAACCTTGGACCTCTTCAACTGACAATCACGCCACCTTATAGCTCCATAAGTGACGCCACCTTGCCACTGGACCACAGGCCCACTTGTGTCCTATTTTTTTTGCCTTAATCTATTTAAAAGGCCCAATACCTAAGACTAGGGTCCCTTTAAGGCAAGAAATTAAATTTTTCCCTATCCCTAAGACTTCATATAACCCTGGTAACACCTTAAAATTTAATATTCTATGTGCTACTTAACCATACCAACTTCAGTACACAAAAATTAGAGTTTCGAGATTTTTGGGGCATTACAATTCTACCCCTCTTAAAAAAATTTCGGCCTCGAAATTTACCTGATTGAAACAAGTGAGGGTATTGTCGTCGCATTGCCTCCTCTGGTTCCCAAGTAGCCTCCTCGACATTATGGCTACACCATAGCACTTTGACCAAAGAGACAGACTTCCTTCTTAGCACCTTAACATCTTGATCAAAAGTTAGGTCCGGTCTGACCTCAATCTCTTCGACTGACACGATGTGAGAAGGGTCTGAGCGATAACGCCTTAGCATTGATACATGAAACACATCGTGTATTTGGCTCAATTCAGTAGGCAATTCCAGCTGATAGGCAACTGGCCCAATTCGCTTCAACACCTGGTATGGCCCAATGAATCTAGGGCTTAACTTGCCATTCCAACCAAACCTTAACACCTTCTTCCAAGGGGAAACCTTGAGAAAAACCAAGTCCCCCACCGCATACTCAATCTCTCTACGTTTGAGGTTAGCATACGACTTCTGCCTATCCGCCGCCTCCTTCAACTGATCCCGAATCAACTTTACCTTATCTTCGATGTCTGCTACCAACTCCGGACCCGATACTTGCTGCTCACCCAACTCAGTCCAACAAGTCGGAGTGCGACATCTTCGCCCATATAGTGCTTCATATGGTGCCATTCCAATACTTGCCTGATAACTATTGTTATACGCAAATTCAACTAACGACAAGTAACCCTCCCAACTACCTCGAAATTCAATTACACACCCTCTCAGCATATCCTGCAAAACTTGAATTACCCTCTCCGACTGGCCATCAGTCTAAGGGTGAAATGCTGTACTAAAATCCAACCTCGTACCCAGTGCTTCATGCAGCTTCTTCCAAAAGCGAGACATGAAACGAGGGTCTCTATCAGATATAATTGAGACCGGAACCCCATGCAATCTCACAATCTCTGCTACATACAACCTTGCAACTTCTGTAATGAGTAGTCGGTGCAGACCGGTATAAAATGGGCAGACTTAGTTAACCGATCCACAATAATTCACACAAAGTCCTTCTTAGCAGGTGTCAAGGGTAGCCCACTAACGAAATCCACAGTAACCCGCTCCTACTTCCATAATGGGATCTTAATCTGCTAAAGTAACCCTGATTGTAGTTGATGTTCCACTTTCATTTGCTGACATACCAAACATTTGCCCACAAACTCCGTAACCTCGCATTTCAATCCTGACCACCAATAAAGCTCTCGTAAATCTCGATACATCTTGTTACCTCCGGGGTGCATAGCATAGGAGCTATTATGCGCTTCCCGTAGTATAAACTTCCTTAGCTCTTCGTCCCTTGGCACACAAATTCTACCACGGAAACACAACCCGTCACTATTTAACCCAAAATCTGTTGTTTCCCCCTTCTAAATTTGCTTGAATCGAGAATCCAGAGTTCCATCCAACGACTGCTTAACTTTAATTTGCTCAACCCACAGTGGCTTCACTTGTAACTCGGCTAACAAACTCTCGTCGTCATACAAACTTAACCGAGCAAACATTGCCCTCAAGTCCAACATAGCCCTACGGCTTAGCGCATCAGCCACCACATTTGCTTTGCCCAGGTGATATTCGATCGTGCAATCATAGTCCTTTAACAGCTCAATCCATCTGCGCTGCCTCAAGTTCAACTCCTTCTGTGTCAAGAGGTACTTCAGACTCTTATAATCCATACAGATGGTGCACTTCTCCCCATACAAATGATGCCTCCAAATCTTAAGTGCGAATACCACTGCTGCCAACTCAAAAATGTGGGTTGGGTAATTTTCTTCATGAGTCTTAAGCTGGCGTCACGCATATACAACCACCTTCCCTTCCCGCATCAAAACACAGCCCAAGCCCAAGTGCGATATATCGCTATAAACCGTAAACTCCTTCCCAGGCTCTGGCTAAATCAAAACAGGGGCCTCCGTTAAAACCTTCTTAAGCTTCTCAAAGCGTTCTTGTTATTTATCAGTCCATACAAACGACACCCCCTTTCGTAGTAACTTGGTCAAGGGTGCAGCGGTTAGGGAGAACCCTTCAACAAACCGCCTATAGTACCCTGCCAGGCCTAGAAAACTCTGAACTTCTGACACCATCTTAGGTCATTTCCAATCCAGCACCGCTTCCACTTTCCGAGGGTCAACTCTAATTCCCTCAACGGAGACCACATGCCCTAAGAAAGTGACTTCCCTTAGCCAAAATTCGCACTTGCTAAACTTAGCATAAAGTTGCTTCTCCATTAGAATCTGCAACACAATTCTTAAGTGTGCATCATGATCATCCTCCGTTCTTGAGTATACTAGGATGACATCTATGAAAACTACTACGAACTAGTCTAAATACGCTTGAAAACCCCAGTTCATAAGATATATAAAGGCATCATGTGCATTCGTTAGCCCAAACGGCATCACCAAAAACTCGTAATGTCCATAATGAGTTTTGAAAGCTGTCTTATACACATCTGCTTCCTTAACCTCAATTGATGGTACCCTGAACGCAAGTCAATCTTCGAGAAAACCGAGGCTCCCCTAAGTTGATCGAAAAGATCATCTATCCTAGGCAGAGGGTTTCTTAATGGTTAACTTGTTTAACTGCCTATAGTCAATGCACATCCTCATGGACCCATCCTTCTTCTTCACGAATAGTATCGGTGCTCCCCACGGAGACAAACTTGGTCTAATAAAACATCAGGGAATTCTTTTACTGTTCTCAAATCCTTAACAGTAGGGCTCTTAGATTCCAAATCACTAATATAAGCTAAGTAAGCTTCACAGCCCTTCCTCACCAACTTTTCTGCCTTTATAGCTGATATCACGTTCGACAAGTAATCATGTCGTTCCTCGATCACTACTACTTCATCACCTTCCACAGTTCTTAACACCATCCGCTTCGCAGCACAATCTAGAATTGCTTGGTGGCTCGTCAACCAATCCATGCCCAAGATGAGGTCGAACTCACCAAATGGTAATTCCATCAAGTCTGCTAAGAAAGTAACTCCTTGAACTACCAATGGTACATTCCTAAACAACTTACTAACTTTCACCGACTGCCCTAAAGGACTTAACACAGTCATTTCATTCTCAATGGTTTCTAACTCAACCCCTACAGTTTCAATCCTATTGCATGCAATGTATGAATACGTCGACCCCACATCAATTAGCGTAATACAAGGTAGCTCAAAAATAAGAAACATACCCATTATCACATCTGGTGCATCACCTTCCTCTTGCAACGAGCAACATAGACTAACGCTGGCAGTCTCGCCTCTGCCTAACTTGCACCTCTGCTTGGTGCTTCACGTCCTCGTCCTACACCATTGCCACCTCTGGCTTGCCCACGGCCCATTGGTGGTTGTTGACCACCCCTTTACGGCTGGAAATCACCTCTGCCCTCGGCTTGCACCTGATCTGGCCTTCTCGGGCACTCTCTAATCCTATGTTCCATAGATCCACAACTCAAACAAGCACCTATCCTCCTCCAACATTCACCCGTATGCCCTTTTCCACACACAGCACAAGGTGGTATTCCATTATTAGCAGCAGCAACAGGGGCCCCAGCTCTAACCGGCCCATTCACTCTGGCCCTCCTCGCAGGCCTCTGTCTAGCCCCCATAGCTTCCACCTTCCATTTGTTCTTGCCCTTCTCCTTCTCTCGATTGAGGCGCTCAGTGCGCTTTACTTCCTCTGCTATCTTTTCTTTCTCTATCATGACCGCAAAATCCCGCTCCCTCTATGGAGCTATAAGTACCCTAAGGTTGTCTCTTAACCCATCCTCGAACCATACGTATTTCTCATACTCTATTGCGATTATTCCTTCGGCATACCGACTAAGGCATGGAAACTCAGCCTCATATTCTGCTACTGACTTATCTCCTTGAGTCAGACTTAAAAACTCCTTCTTTCGGCCATCTACATAGCCCGTTCCAATGTACTTTGCCTGGAATGTCGATTTGAAGAACTCCCAGGTAATCTGCTCCGGTTGGTTGCCCTCCTTTACGATCAACTACCACTGATAAGCTTCCTTCCTAAGTAAGGATATCACCTCCTTCAATTTTTGTTCCATCGTGCAATCCAGGTCGTCCATTATCCTTTCCGTAGCTTCCAACTAGTACTCCGCCACATTCGGGGCCACCCTAGATACTCCTTTGAAAATCTCTGCCCCATTCGCTCGGAGTCGCTTCGCGATCGACCCACGACTTCTCGTACCATTATTGGGCCCAACAACCCTTTCCAAAATCCTTAACATGGCCTGTGATACTACATCTTCTGTAGCAGTAGCCCGTTTCAGCTGTAACATCCCGAAATAGGGCCTAAACAGAATAGTGTTTTTGGGACCACAAATCCGATGTTGAGAAATTTATTTTATTTATATTTTTATGGTCTATAATTTCACGGAATGATTTCGTGAAAATATCATTCGAAAAATTTTGACGTTTGGGCACTCAATTTAGTCAACGGACTAAATTGTAAAAAGTGCAAAAGTTGATATCTACATGTTAGAGGTGTCCAATTGTTATGAAATTTTAAATTGGAGGTCATTAAATGATAATTAGACCATTGGTTAAGTTGGTGGACAAAAATGGACATGGATGGGTATGTTTCAAAAGATTTTTTAAGGGGTATTTTGGTAAATTAGTGAATTAAATGAATTAAAAAAAAATTAAATGCCAAATATGTCCATCTTCTTCATTAGGACAAAATTACAAGGGTTCTCCATAGCTAGGGTTTTTTTCAAGCTTCCAACCTCCATAGTAAGTGATTCCAAGCCCCGTTTTTAATATTCTTTACGTTTCTGGAGTCCCGGTAACTTGATTTAGCTTATTCTAGCAATAATTTAACCTAGGGTTCATATTTGGAAAAATACCCATTGGTGAAATGTGTTTATTTTGATGTTTTGTGATAGAATATGAAGGCTGAAATTATGTTAAACAACTTTTACTAAGTGATTTTACGTGAAAATGAGTAAAACGACATAATCAGTAAAAATACCTAATGTTCATAAGTACATGTTAGAGTGAGAATTTGATGTTTCCATAGAAGGAAAAAATGTTTAGCATGTCATAAAACATAAGAAAAAGAAATAAATTTTAATTTACGAGCCTAGGGGTAAAAGTATAATTTTTGAAAAGTTTAGGGGCAAAATTGTAATTTTTCCAAAGTTTGAGTTAGGGACTGTTTTGAGTAATACATTAATTAATCAAGTGAAATGTGATGTTTTAGACCCCAAAAAACGAGATTTGGACCTAGAACGGGAGGAAAATCGAAAATCGGGAAAGTTGGTAAATTGTCGTTTCTGGATCCAAGGTAAGTTGGTGTGTTAATAATAATGCAATAATGTCATAATGTATATTTGAAACTTAAATTGTGGTATTAAATTGATTTTGCTGAATTACATATTTAGTATATTATGTTGGTGAATTGATTTAATAATATGTTTATGATAAAAGGTGACATAGGTGACATGGAAAATAGGTTGAAATATTGTGCTTAAAGGTGTTTTCTATGACTATGGTTATTATGTGAAATGGAAAGTTGATATGTAAATAATGCATTTATTTTAATTGTTCAATAATTATTTTGCTAGATATTATGGAAATCATTGGGTGATAACTAAAATATGAAAACATATGGAATAAGAAATTCTCAATTGAACCTTCGGAAAACCGAGAGATACGGACAATATGTAGCTAGGTCAGACGAGTGATAAGGGAACTTCACCGTGTGCACAAGAAAGCTACGAGATGGCAAAATTTGATGTGTAGCTAGGCCACATGGATGATAAGGGACTTTTGTGCAAGGAAGCTACGGGATAATAATTTCATATGTAAATAGGTCACATGTGTAATACTGTGTGTATACCGTGTGTACAAGAAAGTTATGGGTTATGAGTAGCTAGGTTGCATGAGCGGTTCCTAGTGTTGGACGCCATGTAGACAAGAAAGCTACGAGATGGAATGGCTAGGTCACATGGGTGGTAAGGGACCTTCACCATGTGTACAAGAAAGCCGAATTATGTGTAGGTGGAGCTATGTGCTGAGATCACCGAGTATCGGGTGTTTTCCAAAGCGGTTCAACGAGATAACTTACTACTGGTGATTGGTGCCATCATGTTATGAATAAGTGCAAGAGTGAATGTGACCAATTGAGAAATGTGGCAAATGTACGTGTGAGCAAAGGTGCATGTGACTATGTGTGTGTGTGCTTAATGTGTTTGATATGTGATACGTGATTGAAATTGTGGTAAGGCTGATATGGTGTAAACGCCATTATGAGTACTCATAAATATTGGTGATGATTATTCATTTGTATGGCTAGTTTTGAATATGTTTGGTGTTATGTGTGCATATATGGAAGTAATATAAAGAAAGCATGGGAAAGTAAAATTTTCAGTAAAATAGATTGAAATAGCAGCAATTATGTGACTTTGAAAAATCACCATAAATCGTAGAAATTGAATTATATGTTGGATGAGATATTGATTTAAATATTATTGAATCTATTTTCATATAAAAGAAACAGAGAAAGGAAAGAATTTTTATATTTTGAGATATTTAAATATTTGTAAGATTCGTTCAGAATGATTACGTGATCCCCTGTTCTGCATTGGAAAAATCATTAAAATTGCATAAAAATGGTTATTGTGTGTATTTTATATTCTCAGAATCCATGGTGAGTCTATTTTGGATAGAGACAAACGAGAAGGTTATCCAAACTCTATATAATGAGGAATTTTAATTTTAGTGAAGAGGTGTTAGAGCTATTGAACAGCGAAATAGGGGAGTCTTTAATGAATAAACTGTATTGATTGGCTAAACCAAAAATTCTAGAAAATTTATGGCATGAATATATGTGAGTCTAGTTTCATGGAAAATTTATGGATCTTAATTTTTAGTTCTGTAGCTTATGAAATAATTAAATTAGTGATTGTGACTCAGAAAAACAGCCTAAGCTGAACTTAAGAAAAAGGGTAAAACTATGTGAATACCGATTCTATTCCCTTGAGTATATTTATTGAGAAATGGGTTAATATTGTTACTTAAGTTGCTTATTATTATTAATATGCCAACTTACTAAGCTATTAAGCTTACACCATTTTTCCATTTCTCTTAGTGTTGTCAGGTTGGCTCGGGGTTGGAGATCGTTAGAGGTATCATTACTCTATCAATATGTCAAGTTGGAATCATGACAATTCCTAATTATTTACAAGTGAACGGCATGTATAGAGATTTAGTTATTGGTTGTATGTATTATTATGAATTATACACGGGATCCAGACATGGGCGTGTGAGAACCTCACGGTCTACTCACACGACCGTGTTATATGTCACAAGGGCATGTAACCCTATTTTGATAAAAATTTTCTAAATGTCAAAAAGTTCTGGTTCAGTTCCGAACCAACTTTAATGAATTTTTTGGGCCCCGTAAGCCCATAATAGGGACATAGAGTGTGACTATGAATCATTTTAATGTATAATTGAAATGTATGTATCGGAGAAGTGTATAAAATTGCTGTAATACCTTGTACCCTGATCCAGCGACAGATAGGGGTAAGGGGTGTTACATCAGCTATTGGTGAGGCCGGAGCCTCCCCTACTCCAACGTTGGGCATATGGCCCGACGCCGATGACCCAGCCCTTACACTTCCACGACCTCTGCCGCGGCCTCTTGCACCTCTTCTAGCGCTCATCGTTGCGTGTTTCTGGATTAAATTTTTTTATGAAATTAGTTCATACTTCCACTATTTAAAGCGCATGTCTTAAGTAAGTAACAATTTTTAAAGTTATTTCGCGGTCATAAATCCACTACTGGCTTAAGTTTCCTACGGGCTTCAGTCTCTAAAAACCTATTGTTTGAGTGGCCCAATATCTAGATATAGTTCAGTAATTTAAACAGATGTAAGCGCAGAAAACTTACTTGGCTCGACGTCGAGGGCTCGGTGAACCACACTTCAAAAACCCTGCAAAAGCTTTTTAATCTGTTTGTTTTAAAAACCCAAAATCTAAGGCCTATTTCATAGCCCGAGCTTTGCAACCGAGCTCTGATACCACTAAATGTAACACCCCCGTACCTGGCCCCAACATTGTGGATGAATTTGGTGATGTCACATTAAAGGGATACTTCAAAACAACTTCACTTTAATTAAATATTAAGTTCAAAGCTTGGAAGCCCAAAATCCATGAACTTGTTAAACTATGATAAAAGCCCATGTTTTAGGGTATAGCTATTTTAAAAACCATGGTTTAACTTTTTGAAAATTTATTCAAGTTTAATAATCAAACAGTGGAGCAATAATGAAACCCAAATTCTAAATTCAAAACTGGAGATACAAGGCCTTATTACATCCAACGAAAATAAAGTAATTAAAATAATGTCTTTTGAAACAAATAAACAGAACTTTTGAGTTTCTTGTAGTGTGGCCATCTCCGAGTCCTCTCCCACGTCGAGCCGTCTACTGAAGATCACCTAAAACATTTAATAAAAAGGGTGTGAGTTTCAAAACTCAATGTGTACGACCCTGAGTAATCCAATCAACATGCAAACATCACATTGGGCCTAAGCCCTATCAAAATCAATGGTCGTGGGCCTTAGCCCACAATGACCTCATATCACATCAATTTCACACGAATGCAATGCTCCCATCCCAAATCCAACCCTACACTTCATTTCCCTTCCGACCGGACACTTCTGTGGGGATATAAATATCAACCCACCCATCCCTACACTCCAAAGGTAGCACCAACAGCGGCACTACTCAAACGTTGCAGCAAGGCTACTAAGCATATAATGGGCTTAAAGCCACTAGTGGATCCACGGTCGTCAAGCGACTATGCGATCCTCACATATCTTCCTCCGTATCATCAAACCCACCCAAGTTCAACATATATCTCATGAATGCAACATACACATTTTCACACATTCAGCACTTAGGGGTAATTTAGTCATTTCACTACCCAGGGATATTTCCGTAAATCTACCCTACAGGGGTATTTCGATAATTTTGCAAATCAGGGGTATATTGTTAATTTTACAAATTAGGGGTATGTTGGCAATTTTGTCAATCTGAGGTATTTTAGTAATTTTGCAAACTAGGGGTATTTTGGTAATTTTGCAAACTAGGGGTATTTTAGTAATTTTGTAAACTAGGGTAATTTGGTCCCTCTCGGGTTTTAATTAAGAACTTTGGCCCATTAACAAGTCCTTGCGGCTAAAGTCAACAGGCACTATACATCAGGTAGGATTCTAGAGAAGAGGAGGTGGGTCGCTAGGACCGCTTAAGTACCAAGCTCTCCTTAGATCCAATCCTAAACATGCAGATGTCCATTGCCACATTCTAACCCAGCGACTTGTCTACGGACATGTTTAATTATTAGATTAAGTTTTATGCAATTGAAGAATTTATCAGACTAGGCCTAGAGTCCATTAAAGTCCTAGCATACTTCCCTAAGACCCCATAAAGCCCATTAAGCCTGTTTCATGTTCACATAGCCTATTAAGCCCACTTCATATTCATATAGCCCATTAAGTCCACTTCATATTCATATAGCCCATTAAGCCCAATCATGACCAAGTCATACAACATCCATAACAATCTATCATTCACATATCAACTCTAGTCGACTTGGGCCCACGAATTTGGTAGGCCCAATTAGTGCCGACTTGTCGTGTGTGTATAGTATATGTACACACCTGGTTACTGCGACGTGCTATACTATCCTTAGCCTTGAACCTACAACCAACCAACCTCCAATCAAATCACACATACTAATCAAGATATTTACCAAAAGCCGAAGCCTTACCGTAACCTTACCGTGTGCCACCGGGTTCTAATCGCCCTTCCTTAGATACTAATCACGAGTATCCCCTAGATCTGCACTCACACATACACTATCAAAATTCGAGTGACTCATAATCCACACAAGTCACCCCTATAGATCATACTCACATTCAGCCATTTCCTTAAACCATAATCGAGTTGAGTACACTTACACTTTGCTAAAAATTCTTACCACGCTTGGGATCTCTGAACCTTACCCTTGTTAATACATGATTAACGACAATGATAATTTAGATAGCCCTTCGGCTTTTAACAAAACACACTAAGGGGTTAACTGAATACTTACCGAATCCACTTTTGATCCTGCGGCCTAGATAGCTACTGAAGGAGATTTGGCTTTTAACCTTGATTGATAATAGATAACAATCAATTTGTGATGGAGGAAAACAACAAGGGTTCAGCACAAATAGAAATTTCAGCAAGGAAGGAGGATAGTAATTCCGCAATAGGAGGATTTGGCTATGAGAGAATTCGGCAAAAAGGGAGGACAATGATTCGGCAATCGGAGAAACCGATTGAAGGGAGAAAAGAAAAAGTTTAATGAAAGCTCAAAGAACCCTTCAAAGCATTCGGCCCTCTCTTTTTATAGCCACAAGCCGAATACACCTTCCCCCAAAGTCCCATTCGGCACCAATGCCTCCCACTCCTTATCTCCTAACTTTTCTCCCTGATAACACCTTAATCTTATCCGAAATTTCTTCCACATCCATCACACCAGATCACTTCAAACTCTCCACGGCAAGAGTTCAAAACCAACACAACTCTGGCCGTCCACTCTGAAAAATAAACATTCCAACAAAATACCACTCCTAAGCCTCGAACCTTGGACCTCTTTAGCTAACAATCACGCCACCTTATAGCTCCCCAAGTGACACCAACTTGCCACCGGACCACAGGCCCACTTGTGTCCTATTTTTCCCTTAATCTATTTAAAAGGTCCAATACCTGAGACTAGGGTCTCTTTAAGGCAAAAAATTAAAATTTCTCCTATCCCTAAGACTTCATATAACCCCGGCAACACCTTAAAATTTAATATTCTATGTGCTATTTAACCATACCAACTTTAGTGCACAAAAATTAGAGTTACACCTATGTTATTTGATAGATCATTTTGTATAAGGCCATGGATGATGGCTAATAATTGTTATTGTTTATGCATATGATGATGTTTTTCATGAATGTGAAAATTTGCATGGTTGAGCATATGGTGTGTTAATGCATGATTGAGCAAGTTGTATGATTGAATTGATAAAGAATGTGATAAGTGTTGCATGTGAATGAAGTGAAGTGGCCATGTTGTGTAAATGTCTTAGTTGTGGTGAATTGGTCATGTATTTATGTGTGGATGGGTGTTACTTGATGTTGTGTATGTTGGTGCAAGTAAGGGTGGCAAAAGGCTTGGTAAATAACCTTGTTTCTATCCACACGGGCGTGTGTTTGGGTCGTGTGTGACACACGGTCTGCCCCATGGGCATGTAGTCCGACCGTGTGTCCCCTGCACCTTAATTGTGAAATTAAATTCACCACACGGCCTAGCACACGGGTGTGTGCCATGGCCGTGTGACCTTAAAGGGTTGATGACGTCAGAAACAAAATGTTAAGGTTTTTGCACATGGGCTAAAACACGGGTGTGTTGCGGTCGTGTAAGGGACACGGGCCATGGACACTGGCGTGTGCCAAGCTGTGTGAAAGTCCTAGTAGGTTCAAAAAGAGAAATAAATCCACACGGGCTAGGGACACGGGGGTGTCCAAATATGCCCAAGCCGTGTGAGCTACACGATCCTTCAGCATGGCCATGTTAAGAGATCACAGGGACGTGTCACTCTTCCACACGGGCGTGTGCCCCTGATTTCAATGATATTTTCTAAAGTTTTTCTAAAATGCTCGGTTTAGTCCCGAACCGTTTCCAAAGTGTGTTTTGGGTCTCGTAGGTCCATATTAGGGACTTTAAGGCAAAGTTTGAAAAGTTTTAAAATTGAACAAAATTTTATGACTCGAAAATGTATGTTTGCATATGTTTAAGATAGGTAACACCTCGTACCCTGTCCCGGCGTCTGATACGGGTAAGGGGTGTTACAGTACCTATGTGATTGTCTTGGAAATTTTGCTAAGTGGTCGTAATGCATGCTTGATTATTATAAGTTTATTTAATGTATGTTTGGCATGTTCTAATGATTATTGATATATGTTTGACTAAAAATTGAGAAGGCCACTGAAAAAGAGGATGATTTCTTAATAATGTGACAATTTACTGTAAGTATAATTTGTGATAGTGGTGTGGCAACCTGATATTCGGGCTCGACGACTGGGCTGGATATGAGGTGTTACAACGATTTAATACTTGGGTTAGCTAAATCAAGTTACAACAACCTGAAAAACATAAAATTTATAAAAAAAAAAAAGAGAGGCTTCGATAAGCTTACCATGCAAGAGCAGAAAGCTTGGCCGAATGTTTGAGAAAAATGGCTTCATTACTTCTTTTTCTTCTTTTTGGATGGTGAGGGGAAGAAAAACAAAAAGGAGATTGGCTTTTTAATTCATTATACTGTTAACATACATATTATTATTATAATTTAAACTTTAACATATAAAATATCAATCCAATACACGTAACTGTCCCACTATAACTTAATATGGCTAATTTTTCATTTAAAACCTTGAATAATTACAAACTAATTTTATCATTAAAAATCTATAGCTATTAATTTTTATAGTTTTTACGATTTAGTCATTATACTTTAATTAGTCACTAATTCGATAAAATTATTTATCCAAAATTCAATTCACCTATATGATAAATCCATAAATATTTAATAACAATATTTATAGGTTTAGTTTACGTAAACGAGGTCTCGATACCACATTTTCCAACATCACTGACTTTAGTATCATTACACTTGTATCTTAATTAAAAATCGATTAACAAATTTGTTAGACCAATATTCAATATAAGTCATAATTAACTCAGAAATATTAATCAATAATATGTACGAACTCAATTATAGGAGAACGAGGTTCTGAAACTATTGTTTCAGGTATCATTGAAAATTAGGCTGTTACAGAAAATTAGGTTGTTATAATTTTGTTTTTTTTTGTTTTTTAATTAATTAATAATAAAATAAATATTATTAAATTATAGAATGTGACGATTTTTTATATTCAAATTGTAATAATATTGATAATTGATATTTCTTTAATTATTAAATTAAATTAATGTTAATTATTTATAGTTGAACGGAATTAACTTCATTAAAGTGAAAATGTAAGTCAATAATTTAAATATATTATTTGAAAATTTAAAAAAAAAAATATTCTTTCTACTAGCCATTGGGTTAGGAATAATTGTCACGTCATATATATGTCATGTTTCACTTTATGATATATTTTACATAATTCATCAGATTAATTTAATTTATAAAAAATACTTTTATGTTTATTGAGTTTTTGTATTCAAAGTATTATTAATTAATATAGTTTTTTTTTTACATTAATAACTGGTGTTTAAATATTCATATTAATTTTCATATATACATGCTTTAGTTATTTAGTTATTTTAACTTTATGTCATATATTTATTCATCCATATGAAATATAGTTTTCATAATAATTCAATTTAACTCTAAATTAATCCAGCTAAGATATTAAAATATAAAATATATTAAATAAATTACCATGGTGACCAATTAAGAAAAACTTTAAACGATGTTCTTGAAATAGTTGATCTATATTCCACATTTCCACTTAGGTCAATTTTAAATATGCATTCAAAAGAAGAAGTTAAAAATAAATTTAAATTTAAATAATCTAATAGAAGGCATTGGTACCAATATATATAAGAATTTTTTTAAAAATTGTCTTATTTTTAAATGCTACAATAGATTATTGAGATAGTACATGTTAAATGATAGAATTTAGTAGTTATTCCTAACCCAAAGGCTAGAAGGAAAAAGTTAGATATTTTTATAATTTTCAAATAATATATTTAAATTATTGACTTACATATTCAGTTTAACGAATTAATTCCGTTCAACAGTAAACAATTAACATTAATTTAATTTTAATAATTAAAGAAATATTAATTATCAATATTATTACAATTAGAATATAAAAAAGCATCACATTCTATAATTTAATAATATTTATTTTATTATTAATTAAATACCCGGCAAAAGCGATGGTTAATTCTAGAAATACTTAAACTTCCATTGAATTAATATACAGTGCTTATACATACCCATAATGTTTTATATACACGGTTCTTAGCTAAGAATTTTTTTAGAAAAGAACAAAATTTCCCTTCGGAGTCAAGTTGGTAATAATTTTGTAGATAGGCACTACTCAGGACAATTATCTGAAAGAAATTATTTAGCATATATAGCAAATGTTGAAGTTGAAATGTAGAAATAGTAAAGGGGGCTTGAGATATCTTTTTCCTGCACAAACATTAAAATGTGTGCATACAATATTAACCCAAATCCTCTGTCATTGCAATAAATGATGCCATTAATGCAAAATTTTCCCTTTTTCTTAAAATGAAATTTCAATACCCTTGTAACTTTCATCCCTTGTGTTTTTCTTTATGGGCCATACTACTTAGATTTTACTCAATATTGCAAACAGCTGAAGTAAAGAAATATATGAATACTTATCTTAATTAGGCCGATCACATATAAGTAGATATGTTTAGACAAAGCCGATGAGAAGTTTGATTGGGCCAATGACGAGGTCAAAATCCAAGATTCTTAAAAGAAAGGTTAGAAGAGTTGAAGGAACACAAACGGACCAACAAGATCATAGCCCAAAGTTGGTCAATTTGGTGTTAGAATATAAAAGAGAAGACACGCTAAATTTATGCTAGTTAGTTTAGCCCATTACACATAAGCATGTCAAATGAATAGACGTTATTTCTATAAGAAGCCTTAAAAAATGTTATAAATATTTTATTATTAAATAAATATCAATCAAGATTAATATAAATTTGATGTAGATTAGGATTTTAGTGTTTATTAGAAATAGATTTGCAGCGATTGTTTTTGCTTTGAAGATATGACGATACCATTTGTACGGAGAGAAATGTCATTTCTCCACAGATCACAAAAGTTTGAAATACTTGATGTCACAGAAAAATTTGAATCTGAGACAGCACAGATGGCTCGAGTTATTGAAAGATTACGACTTGATCATTGATTATCATCCGGGAAAGGCTAACGTTGTTGATAATGCTTTGAGTATAAAATCTCTATTTGCTTTGCGAGAACACACGGTTGACGTTGATTGATGATTATTCGATTTTAGTTGAGTTGAAAGCTAGACCGGTGTTTTTACAACAAATTTCGGAAGCTCAAAAATACGATGATGTGTTGATAGCTAATGGAAACGGATTGAGACGACTCTTGATTCAAACTTTCAGATTGGGTCCGATAATGGTTTATACTTCAAAGGCAAAATTTACGTTCTGAGAAATTTAGATCTAGTTCAGAAGATTTTACAAGAAGCTCATGATAGTAGCTTGTTTGTTCATCCTAGTAGCACTAAAATGTACGGTGATTTGAAACAAATGTACTGGTGGCAGGTATGAAACGAGAGATCTCAGAGTTCGTATCGAGATGTTTAGTTTGTCAGCAAGTTAAAGCCAAACATCAGGTACCTTCTGCTTTGTTACAGCCAGTGATCTGGAATGGAAATGGGAGCACGTCATGATGGACTTTGTATCGGGATTTCCCTTATCTCCGAGAAAGAAATATCCAGTTTGGGCCATTATTGATCATTTGACAAAATCTGTGCATTTCATTCTAGTGTGTACAAATTGTTCACTCGAGAGATTAGCAGAGCTATATGTTGTTGAAATTGTCAGATTGCATGGGGTGCCAGTTTCTATTATTTCTGATAGAGATCATCGATTTACGTCTCAATTTTGGAGCAAGTTACATGAGGCTCTAGGTACTCATTTGCATTTTAGTACCACATTTCATCCTCAGACTGATGGTTAGTTCGAATGAGTGATTCAGATATTTGAGGATATGCTACGATATTGTGTTTTAGAATTTAAAGGTAATTGGGAGAGATTTCTACCATTGGTTGAATTCGCATACAACAATAGTTATCAATCGAGCATAAAGATAGAACCGTACAAAGCTTTGTATGGTCAGAAGTGTCAAAATCTATTATACTAGATTTAACTTAGTGAGAAAAAGCTTTTTGGGGTTGATTTGATATGAGAAACGGAAGAAAAAGTGAAAGTAATACGAGACTGTTTGAAAGTAGCTTCAGGTCGACAGAAATCCTATGCGGATTTATAAAGAAAAGACATAGAATTTAGAGTTGGCGACAAAGTATTTTTAAAAGTATCACCTTGGAAGAAAGTTCTTCGATTTTGTCATAAACGAAAGCTAAGTCCGCGGTTTATCGGGCTGTACGAGATCATTGAAAGAGTTGGGCCAATAGGTTACATATTAGCTTTGCCGTCAGAGTTAGAAAGATTCATAATATTTTTCGCGTATTGATGTTATAACCATATCGATCATATCCTTCACATATAATTTCACCTGTGGATATCGAAATACAGCCAGACATGACATACGGTGAAAAACCGATCAAAATTCTAGCTCGAAAGGTTAAAGAATTGAGAAATAAAAATATAGCTTTAGTAAAATTTCGATGGAAACATCACCGTATAGAAGAGGCCACCTAGGAATTGGAAGAAGGTATGAAAATGCAATACCCGAACCTTTTTTCTAGTAAGATTTTCGAGGCCGAAAATTTCTTTGGGAGGAGAGTTGTAACAGCCCGTTTTTAGTAAAATTAGAACAATGGTTTCAAGAGCACAAATTTGATGTGAAAATATTTATTTTATTATTATTTTATGTCTACGGTATATTAGTAAGGTCGTATAAAAATTTGGTTAAGAAATTTTGACGTTTGCATGCTTAATTAAGTAAAAAGGACTAAATCGTAAAAGGTACAAAAGTAGAATTCTGATAGTTAAAGGTATCAAATAGCTATGAAACATTAAATTAAGAGGAGTTAGATGGTAAATGGACCGTTTATATTGTTAGTGGACATTCATGGACTGGTTTTGTTGAAAATATTAAAGTTTTAAAAGGTTATTTTGGTAATTAGGTAATTAAGGTTAAAAAAATAAACAAAACAAATTCCACTTTCATCCATCTTCTTTTTCCACTGAAAATTGAAGGTAGAAAAGCTAAAATTAGGGTTCTTCCATTCGGCTACTTGGTGTGTTAGCATGTAAGTGATTTTTGAGCTCACTTTTAATAATTTTTTTGTTTTCAGGATCGTTGTAGCTTAATCTAGCTAGCCCAATGACTAATTTGAAAAAATGTTAAAGGTTTAGGGTTTTTCCATGAATGCTCTTGCATGATTTATGAACTTTGATGAAAGATTATGAGTCCTTGTTGTTAAATAAACAATTTTTGTAAAGTGATTTTTGATGAAATTATCATTTAGCGGCTTATTTGTAAATGTAGTAAAATACCAAGATAATTTTATGAAATATTAATTTGTATGAGGTTGTACAAGTCCCAGTTATTTCGATTAGTATAAAATGTGGATGAGATTGCAAAAATGTCATTTTACGAGCTTAAGCACTAAATTATGAAAAGTTAAAATATTAGGGGCAAAATTATAATTATGCATAAATGTGTATTATGGATTGAATTGAATGTTTGAGATTGATTGAAACACTTAGTTCAGTATAATTACTTTTTAGATCAAGATAAATCTTAGCCGGATATAAACCGAGGAAAGGCGAAAGTCACAGATTAGTTTCATTGTACTCCTATGTGCTAGTTGTCAATGTAAGTTCATAGTATTTAAATGTATAATTGAATTTCCAAATGTATTTTCTTCTTATAATTATGTAATTAAATGCTTATATTAATTATACCTGAATTGCACATACGTGCCCCTGTTTGTACTTTGGTACCCTGAATTGCACATACGTGCCCCAATTTATACTTTGGTACCCCTGAATTGCATATACGTGCCCCTATTTGTACTTTGGTACCCCTGAATTTCACATATGTGCCCCTGTTTGAACTATGATACTCCAAATAGCACTTACGCCCTGTTTACACATTCGGTAACCTTGAATCAAATAAAATATGTGTTGTACTCATTTGTTGTTAAGTTTAATGATATACTATGTTCTTACTAAGCACTATAAGCTTATTCGTTTTTGTGAATTGTTTTGTAGATCGTTGTTGTTGATGTTGGGCGGATCAAATTTCCGGTTCACACTATCCTTTAATGTTGGTAGTTTTTGTGTCCTTTAGGGTTGTGGCATGTATATGTGGCTACATAGGTTGTTATGGTGCATTATGGGAATTTACTAATGTAACACCCCTCTCCCGTGTCCGTCGTCGGATTAGGGCTAAGGGCATTACCTGACAGATCGGAAACTTTATAAGACAATTCGTAAAGTAAATCATTAATATCAATCATAGAGTTCCCTTTGTAGGTCAACAAGACCTAAAACATGCTCAGAAACGGGGTCGGGACTAAACCGAGACACATACAAAAATTTTTGAAATATTAAAACTTTTCTAAGTTTTAGGGCTTACACGTCCGTGTGGGGAGACCGTGTGCCTCCCATGGCTTCAAACACGCCCATGTGTCCTCCCCGTGGTCGAAACTGACTTGGCTTCACGGCCACCAAGCACGTCTGTGTGTTAAGGACGTGGTCGAACCTGACTTGACCACACGGCTACCAGGCACATTCGTGTGCCAAGGCCGTGTACTCTTAATCAGCTACTGACTTAGTTCCATGGTTGACAGGCACGCCCCTGTGCCACAACCGTGTGGCGAAATAGGCCATTTGCAAGGCCAAATTGCCACCCAGTTTGGGTCAAACCTACAAGCAAATACCAATACAATCCATGCCCATTTAATAACCATGAACATGCCAAAATATTCACTCTATCTATATATTCAAAACCAATTTCATTCATACCAAATTTACAAGACTAAAACTCATATAAACACAAGCATAATCCATCCATTTACTTACCTTAAACTTGCCCATTTCTTACACTATCAAACCATACCAAACATACATCATAAATCACATTCATAAAAGCATATTGCCAACACATAACTAGCCAAATCACAATGCTAAGTTCACATCTCATACTTATCCAAATAACTAGCCTATACATGCCATATCTATTTATATACATTTCCAAAATGTACCAAAATAAGTTGAGTAGTGTGATGATGATCCTCGACGGTCCTCGAGCCTTCAGTAGCTTTAACGATTTATAAAACAAAGAAAACACACACAAAGAGTAAGCTTTCCAAAAGCTTAGTAAGTCATATACAAATAAACTTTACATGAAAGGCATATAGGCATATAGAAACATTAGCACAATTAACTTTCATAGCAAATTTATCACATGTATGCTTTGGTCCATGTACTTGGCCATATTTTGCCACATTCATTAATTCAAAAATCTTATATACACATAGTTCTTTCATGCAAACTTTCACATATCATATTATTGTTCCAATATACATATTCATCATAGTAAGATCATATAGATACTTACCTTGTACACACACTTAGTATATAAGTCAACGTACCTAAAACGGGTTTACAATTCACATAGCCGCTGTAACAGACCAATTTTGACCCTAATCGGAACGGTGGTTTCGGGACCACGGATCCGAGCCTGTGGGATATTATAATATTATGTTTTGTGTTTGTTATGTGTGTTTTTATGAATGTGAAAAATTTCGTGGAAAATTTTAGATAATCGAGTGTTTAATTTGTTAAAAAGGTCTAAATTGCAAGATGGACCAAAATAGTGGGCATTAATACAAGGGAGCTAAGTGAATTGCCCATTAAACATGGGGATTTGCATGTCAAATCCCCCATAATTAAAAAGTGGACGGCAAGCATGCATTACTTGATTCATTGTCTTAAAAATATCATAATTAAAACACTATTATATTACAAGCATGCTAATATATGTAATAGTTTAATAAACAAAAGAAAAAGAAATTTGATTTCTCTTTCTTTAATCATCTTCCTCACCGATTCTTATCTTCAAAAATGAAGAAGAAAACTTCATCCCCTTCATTCGGCCATTGCATGTGCTAGGCAAGGTAAGAGTGAGCTTTAACTTAATAAGTTATCTTTGAATGAGTTGATTTTTTTTTGATCACTTTTCTTTTGGAAACAAATAGAAGTTGATGATGCTAGGCTTGATGAAATTCGGCCATGGGTGAGGAATGGTGGTTTGGGTTGTTAATAAACTTTGATAATATGAGAGGGAGAAGAAGCTTGAGTTTGTAAGAAAATGGTTTAAATTTAGGCATGGGAATGCCCTTATATTCGGCCGAATGTGAGACCACCTATTTTGAATCCTTTTCCTTTGTGTTAATGTTCGGCTATACTTATATTGTATAGTGATTAGACATGGATGAATGGTCATACTTGCTTATAACCTTTGGGTGATTAAGTAGGAAGGGTAAATTTCTTTAAGCAAACAATGGAAGGGTTTAAGCAAGCTAATATTCGGCTGGAAAAATGGATAAATAAAGTGTGGTTAGTTAGCTTGTTACTTGGTCTCGTGTTGAAAAAGATGTATGAGTACACTAAATTGGCGAATTCGGTCATAAGAGAAAATGAAAATTTAGCTATTCTATTTGGTTATACATTATATATATAGATATAAAGTTAAATTACAGCCATGGATAAGAAGGTAAGTCTTGTGTTAAAGTACATTAAACAAATTATTACCAATATGTTTAATAATATTCTTTTGATATACTTGAGAAAGGTAGTGGGTGATAGCCGATTATATATGTTCATGTCTTGGATTGAATAAATGTGATGTATGTGCATGAGTTGATAATGATATAAGACTTGAGCAATGTTCGAATTTGAATGACATTGATTGAAATGTATAAGTCATAATTATTGCTCGTATTCGGACATGCATAATATACATGTTGGAAATATTCTATTTGCAATGCCGAAAGCATGGAATTAATATGTTTTAAATGTTACATATGTTGGGGGATTAATCGATAAATTATATATTATATGATTTTGCTTTTAAATTGAATGAAAATGTGGTTAAATTGGTTTAATTGAACCGAATTAGATCAAGAACAAAAGGAGAAGAATTTGGAGCGAGGAAAAGCTAAACTAAACGAATAGTTGGAGATCTCGAACCTATCGACTTCTAAGGTAAGTCCTATAGCTAAAATATGTAAATAAATTAATTATGAATTTATTGGATGATAAATTGTGAAAGTTTAGAGTATAAATTTATGATATGACCGAATGTGATGATGATGGATTGGATTGATTTCAAATGTATTGTTAAAGAAATGTGAATAAATGTAACAGAACAGCTTGTAGTAGCAGCAGTGATGTGAGTTAGAAAAATCACCAAAAATAGGGTATATTGAATTTGAAGGTGAATGAGATATGATATTAAACCTTATTGCATCTATTTTTATATGGACGAAACAAAGTAAGCAAAAGATTTTTATATTATGAGATAATTCAGTTTTAGTGAGGCCTACTCTGAATGCATTCGTGAGTCACTGTTCTGTTTTGGAAAAATGGTCAAAAATTGTACAAAAATAATTAGGAATCATGGTTTATATGTGTAGAATCCTAAGTGAGTCTATTTTTCATTGGTATAAATAAGAACACCATTGGAAAATTGTACAATCAGATAACTACAGTTTTATAGGGACAGGTCAGAACTGTCCAGCAGTGTAATAAGGGTAACTTTGAGGAATAAACTGTACTAATTGGCCAAATGAAAAATTCTAGAAAAATTATGGTGAATAGATATATGAGTCTACTTTCAAGGAAAATTTACGGATCTGAATTTCGAATTTTGTAACTCGAGTTATGGCCAAATTAGTCGGCACAACGCAGTTTGACAGCTTTAAGATTTTCACGTTTGAACTTGTAGTCAAGTCTAGTAATGCCTCTTACTTAATTCCGGCGATGGTCTCGAGTAAGGGGTGTTACATTTGATTGGTATCAGAGCCTACGGTTTAGTCGATTCTAGGACTACCGTAGCGCGTGTGAGTCTAGCTGTACATGCCTTTATTATATGTTGATAGTGTGGTGACTTCTGACAGCCTGAACTTTGTTTTATATAGTAAATGGACACTGATCCTGAAAGAGCCGTAGCTGATGATGGGGAGAGCGTCGCACCTGAAAGTGCCCACGGATCAGCGCCGATAGACTCTCAACCTGTTTCGGGTAGCCACGAAGGAGAGACAAAGCAAGCCTTTTATCGGATGATGAATGATTGGTTTGCCCAATTTATTCAGAATAACCCGAATATGCCCCAACCTCCGCCCCCGAATAATCTAACTCCGGGTCCACTAGCTCCCCCAATAATAGATCCAATGAGATCTGGTAGGCCCCCGGTTGACAAAATTCGAAAATATGGGGCCGAAGAATTTAAAGCCAACGACGATGATGATGCTGAGAGAGCCGAAATGTGGCTTGATAACACTATACGGGTACTTGATGAGCTATCTTGTACTCCGAATGAATGCCTGAAATGTGCTATATCCTTACTGAGGGACACTGCATATCACTGGTGGAATACACTAGTATCAGTGGTTCCGAAAGAAAAAGTGACATGGGATTTCTTCCAAACTGAATTCCGCAAAAAGTATATTAGCCAAAGATTTATTGATCAAAAACGAAAAGAGTTCCTTGAGCTGAAACAAGGACGAATGACTGTAACGGAGTATGAACGAAAATTTGTCAGGCTCAGCCGTTATGCTAGAGAGTGTGTCTCTACTGAAGCCATTATGTGTAAAAGATTCGAAGACGGCCTAAATGAAGATATAAAGATGTTTGTTGGCGTTCTTGAAATCCAAGAATTTGTAACTTTAGTTGAGAGAGCTTGCAAAGCTGAAGAGCTCGGGAAGGAGAAAAGAAAGGCCGATACCGAAGCCAGAGATATCCGAAAGAGGTCTTCGGGCAAAGTCTTCCATCCCACGAGCAAGAAGCCCAGAGATGACTACAGCCGACAGAAAACTACTACAGATCCGTCTAGACGGGATCGACCTCCTATGAGCTCCCGAGCTACCTCGATGGCCAGTGTTGGTAACATTCCACAAAATAGAGTTGAATGCAAGCACTGTGGGAAATGGCACTCAGGGAGTTGTAGATTCCATGATCGGACTTGCTATAAGTGTGGATCGTCAGGTCATTTTATCAGAGAGTGTCCGAAATTAGCTGAGCAGAATGCAGTTCAGAACACTACACCGAGCAACGTGCCAATACGAGGTAGACCACCCAGACATTCAGGCAATGTAGGTGGTAGCCAGAAAGGAACGACGAATGCTACAGGTCGATCTGAGGCTAGAGCTCCGGCTAGAGCATATGCTGCGCGAGCTAGAGAGGATGCTTCCTCCCCCGACGTCATCACCGATACTTTCACTCTTTTTGATATTACTGTGATTGCACTAATTGATCCTGGTTCGACCCATTCTTATGTGTGTGAAACTTTAAAATTTGGTAAGACTCTGCTAGTTGAGTCTACCGAGTTCGTAATTCGTGTGTCCAACCCTTTGGGTAGATGTGTGCTTGTAAATAAAGTGTGTAGAGGTTGCCCGTTGATGGTACGAGATTGTTGCTTTCCAGCTGACTTAATGTTGCTGCCCTTCGATGAATTTGATATAATCTTGGGTATGGATTGGTTAACTTTACATGAGGCAGTGGTGGATTGCAAAAGAAAGCTTATTAAATTGAAATGCCAAAACGGTGAGACAATCAAAATAAAATCCGGTGATGTAAATGAGTTGCCTACAGTGATATCCTCAATGGTAGCCCAAAAGTATGTGAGAAAGGGGTGTGTGGCCTATTTGGCTTATGTACTGGATAATAAACTGTCCGAGAAACTAATGGAATCGGTACCAGTTGTATGCGAATACACCGATGTGTTTCCTGAAGAACTACCGGGCTTACCCCCAGTACGAGAGATTGAGTTCGGCATTGAATTAGTGCCGGATGCGACCCCAATTTCGATAGCTCCGTACCGAATGGCGCCTACTGAATTGAAAGAATTGAAAGCGCAGTTGCAAGAATTGACAGAGAGGGGTTTCGCACGACCGAGTTTTTCTCCGTGGGGAGCACCAGCTTATTTGTGAAAAAGAAAGATGGGACAATGCGAATGTGTATCGACTACCGGCAACTAAATAAGGTGACCATAAAGAATAAATACCCGTTGCCTCGGATCGATGATTTATTTGATCAGTTAAAGGGGGCTTCAGTGTTTTCGAAAATAGATTTGAGATCGGGCTATTATCAATTACGAGTCAGAGATTCCGATGTGCCAAAGACGGCATTTCGAACGAGGTACGGGCACTATGAGTTTTTGGTTATGCCTTTTGGGCTTACCAATGCACCTGCCGTTTTTGTGGATCTCATGAACCGGGTCTTCCGACGATTTTTGGATCGGTTTGTAGTAGTGTTTATCGATGATATATTGGTCTACTCCAAAAGTGAAGCGGAACACGTTGAGCACTTGAGAGTACTACTACAAACCTTGAGAGATCATCGTTTATATGCAAAATTCAGTAAGTGTGAGTTTTGGTTGAACGAAGTCAGCTTCTTGGGTCATGTGGTTTCGGTGTCAGGAATTCGGGTGGATCCAAACAAAATAGCAGCCATACTCGAGTGGAAACCACCAAAGAATGTTTCTGAGATCTGAAGCTTCCTAGGCCTCGCGGGATATTATAGACGATTTGTAAAAGGTTTTTCCGTGATAGCTGCACCTTTGACGAGGCTACTACAGAAGGATGTCAAATATGAATGGTCAGAAAAATGCCAGAAGAGTTTCGAGCAGTTGAAAGCCCTTTTAACCGAGGCTCCAGTGTTGACTCAGCCTGAATCGGGTAAAGAATTCACTATTTTTAGTGATGCATCTTTAAGTGGGTTGGGTTGTGTTCTAATGCAAGAAGGCAAGGTGATAGCCTACGCTTCAAGACAATTGAAGCCACATGAAAAAAATTATCCAACTCACGATCTGGAGTTGGCTGCCATTGTGTTTGCATTGAAAATTTGGCGTCACTATTTATTCGGCGAAAAATGTCATGTTTACTCAGATCACAAAAGTCTAAAATATTTAATGACACAGAAAGATCTGAATTTGAGACAACGCCGATGGTTAGAATTGCTGAAAGACTACGAATTAGTGATTGACTACCATCCGGGGAAGGCTAATGTTGTTGCGGATGCGTTGAGCCGAAAATCATTATTTGCTCTGCGTGCATTAAACGCATGGATGACGATGTCTGAGGATGGTTCGATCATAGCCGAGCTACAAACAAGGCCGATGTTTATTCAGCAAATTTGCGAGGCACAGAAAGTCGATGAAAAGTTAGTAGCTATTCGGGTTCAGTGTGAGAACGCTACAGAATCAGACTTCCAGATAGATGCAAATGGCTGTTTGAAGTATAAAAATCGATTGTGTGTTCCAACGATCTCAGATTTGATACAGATGATTCTGAGTGAGGCCCATAATGGCCGAATGTCGATACACCCGGGTAGCACAAAAATGTATAACGATTTGAAGCAGTTTTATTGGTGGCCCGGCATGAAACGGGACATATCTGAGTTTGTCTCCAAGTGCTTAATCTGTCAACAAGTGAAAGCTGAGCACCAGGTACCCTCCGGATTACTTCAGCCGATTATGATACCCGAATGGAAATGGGATAGAATTACTATGGATTTTGTATCCGGTCTTCCTGTGACACCGAGTAAGAAAGATGCCGTTTGGGTCATCGTTGATAGACTAACTAAATCAGCTCATTTCGTGCCGATACGTACCGACTATTCACTTGACAAACTTGCCGAGTTGTATGTGTTGCAGATTGTAAGATTGCACGGTGTACCGAATTCCATTGTTTCAGATAGAGACCCAAGATTTACCTCGCGATTCTGGAAGAAATTGCAAGACGCATTAGGTACTAAACTTCATTTTAGTACAGCCTTCCATCCGCAAACAGACGGTCAGTCAGAGCGAACTATTTTGATACTTGAGGACATGTTGAGGTGTTGCGTTCTTGAGTTCGAGGGTACGTGGGAACGATACCTACCTTTGATTGAGTTTGCTTACAATAATAGCTTCCAATCTAGCATAAAAATGGCGCCTTATGAAGCCTTATATGGTCGAAAATGTCGCACACCGTTGTATTGGACTGAGCTCGGTGAGAATAAGATACACAGGGTTGATTGGATTAAAGAAACTGAACAGAAAGTGGTTGTGATTAAAAGCAATTTGAAAGCAGCTTCGGATCGTCAAAAGTCCTATGCCGACTTAAAACGCAAGGACATTGAATTTCAGGTCGGAGATCGGGTGTTCTTGAAAGTTTCTCCGTGGAAGAAAATATTCCGATTCGGTCAGAAAGGCAAGTTGAATCCGAGATTTATTGGACCATATGAAGTCATCGAGCGTATAGGGCCTGTGGCTTATCGATTGAAATTGCCCCTTGACTTAGAAAAGATACACAATGTATTCCACGTTTCGATGCTCCGCAGATATAGATCGGACCCGTCCCATGTGATCACCCCATCAGAAATTGAAATTCGATCTGATTTGACCTATGATGAAGAACCGATCCGTATCCTAGCTTGGGAAACCAAAGAGTTAAGAAATAAAAGGGTTCCGTTAGTAAAGGTTTTATGGAATCGTCACGGAGTTGAAGAGGCTACGTGGGAGCCTGAAGAGTCAATGAGGCAACAATATCCGAACTTATTTAACGGTAAGATTTTCGGGGACGAAAATCCTTAAAGGGGGGGAGAGCTGTAACAGACCAATTTTGACCCTAATCGGAACGGTGGTTTCGGGACCACGGATCCGAGCCTGTGGGATATTATAATATTATGTTTTGTGTTTGTTATGTGTGTTTTTATGAATGTGAAAAATTTCGTGGAAAATTTTAGATAATCGAGTGTTTAATTTGTTAAAAAGGTCTAAATTGCAAGATGGACCAAAATAGTGGGCATTAATACAAGGGAGCTAAGTGAATTGCCCATTAAACATGGGGATTTGCATGTCAAATCCCCCATAATTAAAAAGTGGACGGCAAGCATGCATTACTTGATTCATTGTCTTAAAAATATCATAATTAAAACACTATTATATTACAAGCATGCTAATATATGTAATAGTTTAATAAACAAAAGAAAAAGAAATTTGATTTCTCTTTCTTTAATCATCTTCCTCACCGATTCTTATCTTCAAAAATGAAGAAGAAAACTTCATCCCCTTCATTCGGCCATTGCATGTGCTAGGCAAGGTAAGAGTGAGCTTTAACTTAATAAGTTATCTTTGAATGAGTTGATTTTTTTTTTGATCACTTTTCTTTTGGAAACAAATAGAAGTTGATGATGCTAGGCTTGATGAAATTCGGCCATGGGTGAGGAATGGTGGTTTGGGTTGTTAATAAACTTTGATAATATGAGAGGGAGAAGAAGCTTGAGTTTGTAAGAAAATGGTTTAAATTTAGGCATGGGAATGCCCTTATATTCGGCCGAATGTGAGACCACCTATTTTGAATCCTTTTCCTTTGTGTTAATGTTCGGCTATACTTATATTGTATAGTGATTAGACATGGATGAATGGTCATACTTGCTTATAACCTTTGGGTGATTAAGTAGGAAGGGTAAATTTCTTTAAGCAAACAATGGAAGGGTTTAAGCAAGCTAATATTCGGCTGGAAAAATGGATAAATAAAGTGTGGTTAGTTAGCTTGTTACTTGGTCTCGTGTTGAAAAAGATGCATGAGTACACTAAATTGGCGAATTCGGTCATAAGAGAAAATGAAAATTTAGCTATTCTATTTGGTTATACATTATATATATATAGATATAAAGTTAAATTACAGCCATGGATAAGAAGGTAAGTCTTGTGTTAAAGTACATTAAACAAATTATTACCAATATGTTTAATAATATTCTTTTGATATACTTGAGAAAGGTAGTGGGTGATAGCCGATTATATATGTTCATGTCTTGGATTGAATAAATGTGATGTATGTGCATGAGTTGATAATGATATAAGACTTGAGCAATGTTCGAATTTGAATGACATTGATTGAAATGTCTAAGTCATAATTATTGCTCGTATTCGGACATGCATAATATACATGTTGGAAATATTCTATTTGCAATGCCGAAAGCATGGAATTAATATGTTTTAAATGTTACATATGTTGGGGGATTAATCAATAAATTATATACTATATGATTTTGCTTTTAAATTGAATGAAAATGTGGTTAAATTGGTTTAATTGAACCGAATTAGATCAAGAACAAAAGGAGAAGAATTTGGAGCGAGGAAAAGCTAAACTAAACGAATAGTTGGAGATCTCGAACCTATCGACTTCTAAGGTAAGTCCTATAGCTAAAATATGTAAATAAATTAATTATGAATTTATTGGATGATAAATTGTGAAAGTTTAGAGTATAAATTTATGATATGACCGAATGTGATGATGATGGATTGGATTGATTTCAAATGTATTGTTAAAGAAATGTGAATAAATGTAACAGAACAGCTTGTAGTAGCAGCAGTGATGTGAGTTAGAAAAATCACCAAAAATAGGGTATATTGAATTTGAAGGTGAATGAGATATGATATTAAACCTTATTGCATCTATTTTTATATGGACGAAACAAAGTAAGCAAAGATTTTTATATTATGAGATAATTCAGTTTTAGTGAGGCCTACTCTGAATGCATTCGTGAGTCACTGTTCTGTTTTGGAAAAATGGTCAAAAATTGTACAAAAATAATTAGGAATCATGGTTTATATGTGTAGAATCCTAAGTGAGTCTATTTTTCATTGGTATAAATAAGAACACCATTGGAAAATTGTACAATCAGATAACTACAGTTTTATAGGGACAGGTCAGAACTGTCCAGCAGTGTAATAAGGGTAACTTTGAGGAATAAACTGTACTAATTGGCCAAATGAAAAATTCTAGAAAAATTATGGTGAATAGATATATGAGTCTACTTTCAAGGAAAATTTACGGATCTGAATTTCGAATTTTTTAACTCGAGTTATGGCCAAATTAGTCGGCACAACGCAGTTTGGCAGCTTTAAGATTTTCATGTTTGAACTTGTAGTCAAGTCTAGTAATGCCTCTTACTTAATTCCGGCGATGGTCTCGAGTAAGGGGTGTTACAGCCATTCGTATCACAGACTTGCCAGTTGAACCATTAGGAACCCAATAGGATACTCAGAAAGCTCGGAATAGCCGTACAATGCCAACGTCCCACACGAGGTCTTACATGCACTTAGATACCGATGCCACTGTCGCAGACAGGGTCTTACACGAATCAATACGATGTCGATGTCCCAGCCATGGTCTTATACGTAAAGATCATATCGATGCCAACGCCCCAAATGAGATCTTACATGAAATCTCAAATCAATGCCAACGTCCCAGACGTGGTCTTACATGATAAAATAGAACAGATACCTGTAATATCCCGGAATATGGCTTATGCATTATTAGTAAATTGTATGAAATAGCATGCCTATGTGTGTTGTGAATGTGTATTGTGAATTTTGTGAACCTTAGTGTGTAGGTGAATATCTTAGAATTTGTTTAATTTTAAGTTTAAAATAGGAAGCTAAGTCTGATAAGGCCGTAAGAAAATTAGTAGGGGAAATAGGACAAAAAGATCAGCTTGTTTAAGTGGCATGGAGGCGCCACTTAAAGCTTTAGTAGGTGACGCCACAAGCATGTGTACAAGGCCAAGGTTCGAGCAGAAAGAGGAGCACTCTTGAGAGTGTTTTTGCGTCAGACAGCTAGGGAATTGGGCTTGTAGTCCAAAATTTATTAATGCTAAGTTGGGCATAAGGGTGGCGTCACTTAAGAGGATGAATTGGGCCCTGATTGGCCGCAAGGGGCCCAAGTTTAAGAGTTAAAATTCAGCACTCCTAGGGTAAAAGGGATGGACGGCATTTAGACTATAATTTAGGAGCTTAAATCCTTTTATTTTAAGAGATAAATGGGGATAATTAAGGAGAGTAAGGATTAATGGAAAAGAAGATGTGATAATTTAGAGATAAAGCTATCAGATAAGGAGAGTTGGCCGATTGGGGGAGTCTAAGGATGGTATTTTCGGCAAAAGGGAAGAAGTAAGGCCATTCTTCATACTTTCTTTTCTTTTCTTTTCTTTTAAGCCTCTACCGAAATTTCTAGTAACTCTTTTCTTCTTCTTATAGTTCTCAAAAGCCGAAATACCTTGTGTTCTAGCCGAATCTCCATCATCAATCTTCTTCATCCTTTTCAAATTCTTTCAAAGCCAAATACTCAAAGTGAACCCCTAGCCGATTACTCCATTAAATCCAAAAGCCGAAATATTTTGATCAATATCCAGTCTTCGTAGCCGAATTTCTTTGGAGCTTCAAGCAAGGGTGTTGTCGACATCTGTATTAAGGGTAAGGACCAATTGTCATTTGATTTCCATTCTTTTTCTTTTAGATTAAGCCAAAACTAGGAAATCTAATTCCATTATTGTGACTAGCCGAAACTTGGAAGGAGGCTTCGGGATTGGCCTATTGTCGACTATAAAGAGGAGACCTTCGGGATTTCAAAATTTAAGGTAAGTCATGTATTCGGCCAAAGGCCATTTATCATGTTTAAGTGATTGAAAATCGGATCTAATATGAGCCTATAGGGATTTCGACAGTGGTATACAAGGATTTCAGGATTTAAAATCACGAGGTAAGTACATGTGTGCAATCGGCCAAGGCTATGATAATGTTATAGATCTATTTCTTAATTATTCAAAAGCCGGAAACTAACCATTTAGGTGATCTAGTGTTGACCGATGTCAAGGAGAAGCACAACGAAGTTTCGGGATTTGATTAGTAGTGAAATCGGCAACAAGGTAAGAATTTGATTACAATAATCCTTCGGGATTTGGTTATAGCCGATATGTATGACATGGGGCATATGGGTGAATTTGAAAAGGGGAAGTAATCTGGTGGTTCTTACCACAAATATCTCAATGTGGTGACTCATGTCACAAATATCTGAATGTGGTGACTTATGTCACAAGTAATTATCTGGTGGCTATGCCACGAATTTTATAAGGGCGATGAGCACATCGACTGCAGCGACTGCCTTCGATGATGTGTAGCGGATGGAGGGTTGACTTAGTAGTCCCTACGGTGTGCAGGTTGGTACGGGTGATGTGTAGCGGATGGTACCTAGGTTTGGGTTCGAGTTTGCATCATTATCTTTATTTCTGCTATATGTGCTTGTATGGACTGATATGCCTAAACTGTTGGGACTTAGGGTTGGTTGTGCACACTGAGTCTGTATGACTCACCCCGTTGTGGGAATATTTTTCAGGTGACGCTCAGTGATGGACCGGGTCGGCAGGAGCTTAGTGGTGGCCATGCTCAGTTCGGGATTTTATTTTATTTTGGACATGTTATATTTTAAATACTTTGGATTTATTCCGGGTTTTAAATTTTGATGTAATAAGGCCATAGTATGAACTGTTTTATGCATGCTTTTTATTTGAATTTATTATGTTACAAATTTTTAGCAAATTAAACATTAAGTGACTTTATTTAAATAAACTCTAAATGTTTGGACACCCTAAAATAAATGGTTTTCAATGTAAGATAAATTTGTTTCCAATTCGAGCCCAACACAAAAATAAACTTTCTTTCGAAACCACACAGTTTTTCCAAAGTAACAAAAGAATTTTGAACCGTTGCACTCAAGGAGCATACCAGATCCGGTCAGGACTCGTGGGTCGGGTATGGGGTGTTTTAGTTTGGTATCAGAACCCAGTTTTTAAACTCTCGGCCTTGGGTTTAAGGCCCAAAACATTTTCAAAATTCAGCCCAAAAGAATTTTGTGAAAATTTTTGGTGAAATAAGCAGGTTTTTCTAGCATGGCACCCATGTCTCCGACCCGAAGTCCACCAGGTAAGTACCTCTAATTGTTGTATGAATTATAGTATGAATTGTAGAAGGGTATAAATGGAACGTAGAATAGTATATTAAGTACTTGAACCCTAGGACTAGTTTACCCCAACAATTGCATAAAACTTTAATGCCTAACTAAACCAACCTGTGACTAAGTCGCCGAGTTAGGGTGTGGCAACCATTGTGCGCATGTCTAGGATTGGATCCGAAAGAGCCTGGTACTTAAGCAGTCCTAGTGACTCACCTCCTCTTCGCTGGAATCCTACCTGGTGCGTAGCTACAGTTCACCCTAACCAAGAGGACTCATTCACGGGCTAAACCCAATAACTAAAACCCGAAAGGGATTAGCTGTATTTTCATAAAAACTTCGGTTTTAAAATCACCAAAATACCCCTTTAAATTGTAGCAAAACTTAGTTTGAAAACTTCCCAAAATATTTTTGATTTACAAAATTACCTAAATACCCCTAGTGGTAAAATTACTAAAATGCCATTGGTTTTCAAAATTATCATACTACCCCAGATTTCAATAACCTTCTCTGATTTTGCAAAAATATCCAAAAACTTTATCGTTACAAAATACTAAGGTACCTTGATTTGGAAATTTACAAAATTACCCCTGCTTTACAAAATTACCAAAATGACCCCCGATTTCCAAAATTTCTGCAACAACACCGATTTGGAAAACAAAATTCTCAAAAAGAACCCTAAGTTTCGTAAATTTTGAAATACCTTTGATTTATAGAGATTTTTCAAATTGACCCTGATTTATTACCAAAATACCCCTGTAGGACAAATGACGAAAATACCCCTGGGATAGGAACAGACAAGAATGTTTGAATGATGAATGTGTGTGATAGGAACTACTGAATGGATTGTACTTCTCTGAATTAGGATAGAAGACTTGAAACTTTGAATGATCGAAAGAATTACTTCTAAACTTCTTTCATAAAACTTCTTCGCGGATAATCAGTGGAACAAGGACTAATTCATAAAATTTCTTAATCAGATTAAAGCGCGATCGTAAGAATGAGCTCTAGGGGACGTGGTCGTAATGTGCGAGGGTGCAGTCGAGGTAGAATGACCGTGTCGGAACCCGTTAGATCGGGTCAAGGGTCTGAAAATGAGGTACCACCACCACCACCAGCTGTTGGTGTTGAGCAGCAAGATCAGACGGGGGATGATGCTATATCGCAGGCTGTGCTGTGAGTTCTTGAGATGGTGGCTGGAGTAGATGGAAATTTGGGAGCTCAAAAATCTGTACCCGAGCGACTCCGAGCCAATGGAGTTGAGGTTTTCCGTGGCGTATCTGGTGTGGCACCCAGTACAGCTGAGTATTGGTTGGAGGCGACGGAACGAATTATGGATGAGTTGGATCTGACCCCTGAGGAGAAACTGAAAGGAATGGTGGCGCTGCTACGCGATGAAGTGTATCAATGGTGGCTCACAGTTCGGGATGGTGCCACAGCTGAGGATCTTACTTGGGAATATGTTAAGACGGCGTATCAGAAGAAGTATGTTGGTACTCATTACATTGATGCGTAGAGGAAGGCATTTCTGGGGCTGGTTTAAGGGAACAAATCCGTAGCGGAGTACGAAGCTGAATTCCCGAGGTTGAGCCGGTATGCTCGAGGAGTCGTGGCTACGGAGCATGAGCGATGTGTCCGATTTGAGGACGAACTTAGGGATGACCTGAGGTTGTTGATAGCTCCACATCAGGAGCGGGAGTTTGCCGCATTAGTAGAAAAGGCTAAGTAGCTGAAGGGATTAAGGACTCTGTAAGGTAGAACTCTGATCGGAATAGACAGAAGCGAGGTTTTGGGTCGTCTGGATCGTCAGGGAATGTACAAAAGAGACCTAGAGCTAATGGGCCGCGAGGTCAGCAAGTTGGTTCAGGTGGGCAGTATCGTACTTGTAATCAATGTGGAAAAATGCACTTGAGGGAGTGTTGGAAGAAAACGGGAGGATGCTTTAAGTGTGGGTCCAAGGATCATATGATTAAGGACTATCCAATAAAGATAGATGGAAGTCGACCAACAGGCCAAGGTGCTAATCAGGTTGGTAGAGGTGGGCAGCAGCCTCAGCGAGGACGTGGTCCGAATGGTAGAGGAAACGGTGCTGGAAGAGGACGTGGAACACCTGGCAGAGGTGTCAGTAATACAAAGGCAAGACAGCCGGGTCTAGTGTATGCGGTTCACCGGAGGGAGGATGGAGACGCGCCGGACGTCATAACCGGTACGTTCCTTATAGCGAACAAGCCTTATTTTGCTTTGATTGATATGGGCTCGACCCATTCTTATGTTGCATGTAGAATAGTGGAAACTCTAGGCATAGCCTCTGAACTTTCTGATAGAGAGATGACTGTAGTAAGCCCACTAGGTCAAACTGTAGTGGTGAATAAGATGTTTCGGAAAGTACCTCTAGAGATTCAAGGAGTAGTATTCTTGGCTGACTTAATGGAACTACCTTTCGGAGAATTCGATCTCATACTTGGCATGGACTGGCTAGTGGAGCATCGAGCTATATTGGATTGTGCAGCTAAGCGAATGGAGTTAAGGACCCCTGAGGATAAGGAAGTAGTTATGATAGGAGAAAGAAGAAACTACTTGTCTAACATAGTTTCAGCATTAAAGGCGGATAAGATGGTTCGGAAAGGATGCAGGGCACTCTTGGCTTTCGTTAGTGCGTTGGATGCAAAGGAAGATGTGTTAGTGGAGTTCGAACTGTAAGGGATTTTGTGGATGTCTTTCTGGAGGAATTACCTGGAATACCCCCAGATAGGGAGGTGGAGTTTGGAATTGATCTGCTGCCGGGAACAGCTCCTGTGTCAATTGCCCCATACAGAATGGCACCAAAGGAGTTAGTTGAGCTCAAGGCTCAGATCCAAGAGTTGCTTGATCGTGGGTTTATCCGACCCAGTGTGTCTCCATGGGGAGCACCGGTCTTGTTTGTGAAGAAGAAGGACGAAACTATGCGTATGTGCATAGATTATCATCAGTTGATAAGCTAACCATCAAGAACAAGTATCCCTTGCCAAGGATAGACGATTTGTTCGATCAACTCAAGGGGGCAGCAGTATTCTCGAAGATAGATTTAAGGTCTGGATATCATCAGCTTAAGGTGAAGGAGGTGGATATCCATAAGACAACTTTCCGGACAAGATACGGGCATTTTGAGTTCGTAGTAATGCCGTTTGGATTGACGAACGCCCCAGCTGGGTTCATGGATATGATGAACCAAGTTTTTCAACCCTACTTGGATCGGTTCGTCGTGGTGTTCATCGACGACATCTTTGTGTACTTCAAGTTTGAGGAGGAACATGATGAGCATCTCCGAGTTGTGTTGCAAGTGTTAAGAGAGAAGAAGCTCTATGCCAAATTCAGCAAGTGTGAATTTTAGCTTAAGGAAGTTGCGTTCTTAGGACATGTGGTGTCTGCAGAAGGAATAAGGGTGGATCCTAGGAAGATTGAGGCGGTGTTAGATTGGAAACCACCTAAGTCGGTGGCTGAGGTTCGTAGTTTCTTGGGATTGGCAGGCTACTACAGAAGGTTCGTAGAAGGATTCTCATCGATAGCCGCGCCTTTGACAAAGTTGTTTAGGAAGGAAGTACCTTTCGTGTGGACAGAAAAGCAACAGGAGAGCTTTGACAAGCTTAAGAGGGTCTTGACTGAAGCTCCGGTTTTGATTCAGCCGGAGGCAGGGAAGGATTTCGTGGTGTATTGTGACGCTTCTCATACAGGATTGGGATGCCTATTGATGCAAGACGGGAAGGTAGTTGCTTATGCGTCTCGGCAATTAAGGCCACATGAGGTTAACTACCCAACTCATGATTTGGAATTGGCAGTAGTGGTCTTTGCTCTTAAGGTGTGGAGGCACTATCTCTATGGAGAAAAGTCAGTGATCTACACAGACCACAAGAGCCTTAAGTATCTGTTGACTCAGAATGAGTTGAACCTGAGACAACGAAGGTGGGTTGAATTACTGAAGGACTATGATTGTTCGATAGAGTATCATCCGGGCAGGGCAAATGTAGTGGCTGATGCCCTAAGTCGGAAGGTTGTGTCGGATCTGAGGGCAATTTTGCACATCTGAGCTTGTATGATGATGGAAGTCTGCTGGCAGAGTTGCAAGTTAAGCCGACGTGGTTGAATGAAGTGAAAGAGGGATAGTTAGTTGATGATGATCTAAGCGCTAAGCTACGGCAAGTGCAGAATGAGGAGTTGGAAGATTATGGTATTAATGACGAGGGAGTATTGTGTTTCAAGGGAAAGGTCTGTATGCCGAAGAATAAGGAGTTAAGGCAGAGGATTCTTCAGGAATCGCATAGTAGCCCTTATGCTATGCATCCTGGAGGTAGTAAGCTGTACAGAGACCTAAGAGAGCAGTTTTGGTGGCCTGGTCTTAAGAGGGAAGTTACAGAATTTGTCAGCAAGTGCTTAACGTGTCAGCAAGTTAAGGCTGAACACCAAGTTTCATCAGGGTTGCTTCAGCCAATCAAGATTCCGCAGTGGAAGTGGGAGAGAATCACCATGGACTTCGTTAGTGGGCTTCCCCTTACGCCTACTAAGAAGGACTCGGTGTGGGTAATAGTGGATCATTTGACAAAGTCCGCGCATTTCATTCCAGTGCGGGTCGACTATTCTCTGCAGAAGTTGGCGAAATTGTATGTAGCGGAGATTGTGAGGTTGCACGGAGTGCCGGTGTCGATTATCTCGGATAGGGACCCAAGGTTTACTTCTCGGTTTTGGAAAGCTCTACATCAGGCCTTAGGTACCAAATTAGATTTCACTACGGCTTTTCATCCACAGTCAGATGGGCAATCTGAACGAGTAATCCAAGTGTTAGAGGATATGTTGAGGGCTTGTGTGATAGATTTCAGAGGAAGTTGGGAAGAATATTTGCCTTTAGCGGAATTTGCTTACAACAACAGCTATCAAGCCAGTATTCGGATGGCACCATATGAAGCACTGTATGGACGGAAGTGTTGCACTCCTACGTGTTGGACGGAATTAGGGGAACGTCGAGTTTTGGGTCCAGAGATTGTGGCAGAGTCTGAAGAGAAGGTTGAGATAATTCGGGCACGGTTGAAGGAGGCATCTGACAGGCAGAAGTCGTACACGGATCTCAAGCGAAAAGAAATAGAATTTGATGTGGGAGACCAAGTGTTTCTTAGAGTGTCGCCTTGGAAGAAGGTAATGAGATTTGGTCGGAAAGGGAAGCTAAGTCCAAGATTTATAGGACCTTATCGGGTATTGAAGCGAGTTGGACCAGTGGCATACCAGTTGGAGTTGCCTTCGGAATTGAAGCAGATGCACGATGTATTCCATGTGTTGATGCTACGTCGTTATCGATCGGATCCATCTCATGTAGTTCCGGTTGAAGAGGTAGAACTAAGGCCAGATTTGTCCTACGAGGAGGAGCCGATTCAGATCTTGGAACGAGATGTGAAAGTGTTGCGGAGGAAATCAGTTCCTCTAGTCAAAGTATTGTGGCGTAATCATGGATCGAAAGAAGCTTCATGGGAGCCGGAGGAAGCAATGCGACAGCAATACCCTCACTTATTTCAGTCAGGTAATTTCGAGGACGAAATTATTTTAAGGAGGTAGAACTGTAACATCCCGGAATATGGCTTATGCATTATTACTAAGTTGTATGAAATAGCATGCCTATGTGTGTTCTGGATGTGTATTGTGAATTTTGTGAACCTTAGTGTGTAGGCGAATATCTTAGAAATTGTTTAATTTTAAGTTTAAAATAGGAAGCTAAGTCTGATAAGGCCGTAAGAAAATTAGTAGGGGAAATATGACAAAAAGATCAGCTTGTTTAAGTGGCATGGAGGCGCCACTTAAAGCTTTAGTAGGTGACGCCACAAGCATGTGTACAAGGTCAAGGTTCGAGCAGCAAGAGGAGCACTCTTGAGAGTGTTTTTGCGTCAGACAGCTAGGGAATTGGGCTTGTAGTCCAAAATTTATTAATGCTAAGTTGGGCATAAGGGTGGCGTCACTTAAGAGGATGAATTGGGCCCTGATTGGCCGCAAGGGGCCCAAGTTTAAGAGTTAAAATTCGGCACTCCTAGGGTAAAGGGGATGGACGGCTATAATTTAGGATCTTAAATCCTTTTATTTTAAGAGATAAATGGGGATAATTAAGGAGAGTAAGGATTAATGGAAAAGAAGATGTGATAATTTAGAGATAAAGCTATCAGATAAGGAGAGTTGGCCGATTGGGGGAGTCTAAGGATGGTATTTTCGGCAAAAGGGAAGAAGTAAGGCCATTCTTCATACTTTCTTTTCTTTTCTTTTAAGCCTCTACCGAAATTTCTAGCAACTCTTTTCTTCTTCTCATAGTTCTCAAAAGCCGAAATACCTTGTGTTCTAGCCGAATCTCTATCATCAATCTTCTTCATCCTTTTCAAATTCTCTCAAAGCCGAATACTCAAAGTGAACCCCTAGCCGATTACTCCATTAAATCTAAAAGCCGAAATCTTTTGATCAATATCCAGTCTTCATAGCCGAATTTCTTTGGAGCTTCAAGCAAGGGTGTTGTCGACTTTGGTATTAAGGGTAAGGACCAATTGTCATTTGATTTCCATTCTTTTTCTTTTAGATTAAGCCGAAACTAGGAAATCTAATTCCATTATTGTGACTAGCCGAAACTTAGAAGGAGGCTTCGGGATTGGCCTATTGTCGACTATAAGGAGGAGACCTTCGGGATTTCAAAATTTAAGGTAAGTCATGTATTCGGCCAAAGGCCATTTATCATGTTTAAGTGATTGAAAATCGGATCTAATATGAGCCTATAGGGATTTCGACAGTGGTATACAAGGATTTCAGGATTTAAAATCACGAGGTAAGTACATGTGTGCAATCGGCCAAGGCTATGATAATGTTATAGATCTATTTCTTAATTATTCCAAAGCCGGAAACTAACCATTTAGGTGATCTAGTGTTGACCGATTTCAAGGAGAAGCACAACGAAGTTTCGGGATTTGATTAGTAGTGAAATCGGCAACAAGGTAAGAATTTGATTACAATAATCCTTCGGGATTTGGTTATAGCCGAATAGGTTTTGCTAATATGTCTAGTGTTGGCCGAATATAGGAGCTAAAGGATCTAAAGCTTAGATCGGGATTTTCGGGATTCAGTGAACTCGTTAAGTATACCAGGTGTGTACCCCCACTCTATATCTTAATAGATTTATGGCACCCATTTAATATATGTGTTTATAATAATGTGAATGTGGCCAAGGTACCATGCAATGGTACAAAGTACTCAGGTACGTAACGTTAACTTTAAACTAATATGAGATATGAATATTTGGAATATGTCACGTATGTTAACATGATAAGAATGTGAAATAAGGTAAGGCATGATATTGCATGATATGTATGACATGGGGCATATGGGTGAATTTGAAAAGGGGAAGTAATCTGGTGGTTCTTACCACAAATATCTGAATGTGGTGACTCATGTCACAAATATCTGAATGTGGTGACTTATGTCACAAGTAATTATCTGGTGGCTATGCCACGAATTTTATAAGGGCGATGAGCACATCGACTGCAGCGACTGCCTTCGATGATGTGTAGCGGATGGAGGGTTGACTTAGTAGTCCCCACGGTGTGCAGGTTGGTACGGGTGATGTGTAGCGGATGGTACCTAGGTTTGGGTTCGGGTTTGCATCATTATCTTTATTTCTGCTATATGTGCTTGTATGGACTGATATGCCTAAACTGTTGGGACTTAGTGTTGGTTGTGCACACTGAGTCTGTATGACTCACCCCGTTGTGGGAATATTTTTCTGGTGACGCTCAGTGATGGACCGGGTCGGCAGGAGCTTAATGGTGGCCATGCTCAGTTCGGGATTTTTTTTAATTTTGGACACGTTATATTTTAAATACTTTGGATTTATTTCGGGTTTTAAATTTTGATGTAATAAGGCCATAGTATGAACTGTTTTATGCATGCTTTTTATTTGAATTTATTATGTTACAAATTTTTAGCAAATTAAACATTAAGTGACTTTATTTAAATAAACTCTAAATGTTTTGGACACCCTAAAATAAATGGTTTTCAATGTAAGATAAATTTGTTTCCAATTCGAGCTGAACACAAAAATAAACTTTCTTTCGAAACCACACAGTTTTTCCAAAGTAACAAAAGAATTTTGAACCGTTACACTCAAGGAGCATACCAGATCCGGTCAGGGCTCGTGGGCCGGGTTTGGGGTGTTTCAATACCTATGTCATGACATAGCTAATCCTATCTATTCCTAGGTTCGTACGGGACTTCTCAGACATTGACACTAAGTCAACCTTATCTCAGAATTTATGTACGGATCATCTCATAAGCATCCATAGTTAACAATAATTAAATGAACATATATAGTTCGATACAAATACGTTTATTTGCATAATGACTTACCTCGGATTCAATTTAACTGAAGGGAAACGGCTACTCGGTTACTTTCGCTTTCCCGCGATCTAAGTCCGATTTCCTCGGTTCTTGATCTAAACATATTCAAATTAACCCTTTTATTCACTAACTCATTCAATTCAATCCAAGAACACACATTTAGGGCTATTTGCAAATTAACCCTCAGATTTGCACAACTTATCAATTTAGTCCATTTTTCTCAAAACATCAAATACACAAAATCATTACATATCTATGCTTAACTGAATGCTTAGAAACATCATACAAGCCTAAAATTTTCCTTCAAGTTTGTAATTTAGTCCCTCAAATTGCTATTTTCACAATTTGGTCCTATTTAGCTAAATTCATCAAAATTTCGAGAACAAAGCATGTTCATCTAACACATATCTTTCATTTAACACCATAAATCGTCATAAAACATATGAGTTCATCTAAGTCTCATATCACAAACATCATCAATTCTCAAAATTGAAGCATGGGTTTTGTAGTAGACAAAGGAACGATTGCAAAAACGTAGAAATTATCAAAAACCGAAGTCAAAACTTACCTTAATTCAAGCTTGCAAGTGTCGAAACCTAGGATAGTTTTCTTTCTTTTCTTCTTTCAATATTCGGCTAAATGGACGAACATTATAGCCATTTACAAGCTTTTGTTTTACTTAATATTATGTTATTAACTCTTTTACAAAATTATCCTTTCTACTAAACATATATACATTTAAACATTAAGGGCATCTATGACCTTTATTTATTCACTATCTTAATAGTGGTATATTTGCTTCATAAGACCTTCACCTTTAAAAACCACATCACATAAGTGCTTTAACAATTAACATGCATATTTCACATTTAATGCAATTTAATTCTTTTCATCAAATTAAACACACAAACGAGCAAATTAACTTACGAAAATTTAGCACTTATCAAAGGCACAGAAAATAATATTAAAATATTATACAGACTCGGATTTGTGGTCCCGAAACCACTGTTCCGACTAGGGTATAAAATGGACTGTTACAATTCTTCCCCTTAGGGATTTTCGTCCCCGAAAATCTTACCGTTAAATAGATTTGGATATTGATGTCTCATTAAATCTTTCAATCATGTTGGTGTCATTCTATACGGAGCTATCGAAATAGGTGTTGGACCAGGAAGTAGATCAATACCAAATTCAACTTCACGAATCAGAGGCAAACCCAGCAATTCTTTAGGGAACACATCAGAATACTCACATACAATAGGTATTGATTCAATTTTCTTTTCAGATACTTTTGTATCAATTACATAAGAAAAATAAGCTTCATAGCCCTTTTTCACATAGCTCTGAGCTTTCAACACAGATACACAGCAGGCAATCCATTCAAATCATTAGATTCAACCCGTACAATTTCATCATTCGGACATCTCAAATCAATAGTCTTCCTTTTACAGTTTACAACAGCATCATGCAATGATAACCAGTCCATACCCAGAATGATATAAAACTCATCAAATGGCAAAAGCATCAGATTAGCAGAGAAACATATATCTCGAAACATTAACAGACAATTCTTGCATACTTTGTCAACCAGGACACTTTTACCTAAGGGGTTCGATACTTTTATAGTAAACTCAGTAGACTCTATAGGCAAAGTCTTTCTGAATACTAATTTTATGCATATATCCGAATGCGTAGAACCAGGGTCTATCAATGCAATCGCAGAAGTATCATAAAGTGTAAAAGTACCCGTTATAACATCTGGAGATGAAGCTTCCTCTCGAGCTCGGATAGCATATGCTCTGGCAGGCGCTCTAGCTTCAGATCTTACAACATTGTCTCTCGTAGTTCTCTGACTACCACTGATATTTCTTACACTTTTAGAAAGTCTACCTCTCACAAGTGCAATATCAGATCTCGAATTCTGAACAGTCTCTGGCTCCACAGACTCAGGGCAATCAGGATAAAACAGTCAAGTGATCCACATCTGAAACAAGCTCGGTCATTAAATCTATAGCTTCCCGGATGACTTTTTCCACAATGCTTACATTCTGGTTTCTCGGATCGTAATTTCCAACACTTGCCACTGAAGTTGCTGGAGCTTTGGAGCTCATTTCTGATCTATCTCGATTTCTATTCGAATATCCCATATTAACTCTCGAACAGCTTTGATCATCTCTGAATTTCTTTGAAGCAGGCTGAAATGATCTACTCTGAAATCTCTTTCTCACATCTCTAGCTTCAGACTCAGGTTTTCTTTTATCTTTTCCGAGTGCCTCAGCTTTGCACGTTCAATCAACTAATACAACGAACTCTTTTATTTCTAAGATCCCAACTAACAGGCGAATATCTTCATTAAGACCATCTTTGAATCTTTTGCACATTATTGCTTCAGATGAAATACATTCTCGGGCATACTGACTCAATTTACAAACTCTCGTTCATACTCAGTACTAGTCATTCGACCCTATTTTAGTTCCAAAAATTCCTTTCGTTTCTGATCGATAAATCTCTCACTGATATATTTCTTCCGAAACTCAATCTGAAAGAAATCTCACGTGACTCGCTCTTTCGGAACAATAGAAGTTAAAGTTTTCCACCATTGATAAGCTGCATCTCGAAGCAAAGATACAACATACTTTATGCATTCTTCCGGAGTCAAAGACATTTCGTCAAACACCCGGATAGTATTTTCTAACCCGAACTCAGCCTTTTCAGCATCATCATCATTAGTAGCCCGGAACTCTTCAGCCCCATATTTACGAATCTTGTCAACTGGAGGCTTATTCCACAGATTCAAATTTACAGTCGGAGGCATATTGGATGTCTGATGGGGATTAACCAGGGGCGGAGGTTGCGAAACAATCTGGTTATTTCTTACTAATTGAGTGAACCATTCACTCATCATTTAGAAGAAAGCTTGTTTAGCTTCTCCCTTTTGACCACTAGTAGCCGGTCTCGAATCAGTGGGCGCTGTCTCTTGCGCGGGAGTAGGCGCATTACTTTCTACATCGTCAACTACAACTTTATCGGGATCCATCACTATACAAAAATCACATTTATACATCAGGATTCATCACACTATCACAATTCATATATATGGCATGTATAGCTAGACTCCAACACACTACGTTAGTCCGAGAACTGGCTAAACCTAGCTCTGATACCAACTAAATGTAACACCCTATCCATGTCCATCGCCATATTAAGGTTGAGGGCATTACCTGACTGATCAAACACTTCATTAGACAATTCGTAAAGTAAATCATCAATATAAATCATAGAATCCCCTTTGTAGGTCAACAGGACCTAAAACATGCTCAGAAACAGTGTCGGGACTAAACCAGGACACATACAGAAATTTTCAAAATATTAAAATTTTTCTAAGTTTCAGGGCTTACACGTCTGTGTGGGTAGACCGTGTGCCTTCGACGACTGTTAGACACGCCCATGTGTCCTCCCCGTGGTCGAAACTAACTTGGCTCCACGGCCACCAAGCACGTCTGTGTGTTAAGGCCATGGTCGAACCTGAGTTGACCACACGGCTACCAGGCACATCCATGTGCCAATGCCATGTACTCTTAATTAGCTACTGACTTAGTCCCACGGTTGACAGGCACGCCCCTGTGCCACAACTGTGTGGCAAAATAGGCCATTTGCAAGGCCAAATTGCCACCCACCTTGGGTCAAACCTACAGGCAAATACCAATACATTCCATGCACATTTAATAACCATGAACATGCCAAAATATTCACTCTATCTATATATTCAAAACCAATTTCATTCATACCAAATTTACAAGACTAAAACTCATATAAACACAAGCATAATCCATCCATTTACTTACACTATCAAACCATACCAAACATACATCATAAATCACATTCATTAAAGCATATTGCCAACACATAACTAGCCAAATCACAATGCTAAGTTCATATCTCATACTTATCCAAATAACTAGCCTATACATGCCATATCTATTTATATACATTTCCAAAATGTACCAAAATAAGTTGAGTAGTGTGATGATGATCCTCGACGGTCCCCAAGCCTTCAGTAGCTTTAACGATCTAAAAACAGAGAAAACACACACATAGAGTAAGCTTTCCAAAAGCTTAGTAAGTCATATACAAATAAACTTTACATGAAACATTAGCACAATTAACTTTCATAGCAAATTTATCACATGTATGCTTTGGTCCATGTACTTGGCCACATTTTACCACATTCATTAATTCAAAAATCTTATATACACATAGTTCTTTCATGCATACTTTCACATATCATATTATTGTTCCAATATACATATTCATCATAGTAAGATCATATAAATACTTACCTTGTACACACACTTAGTGTATAAGTCAATGTACCTAAAATGAATTTACAATTCACATAGTCATTCGTATCACAGACTTGCCCGTTGAACCATTAGGAACCAAATAGGATATTCAGAAAGCTCGGAATAGCCGTATAATGCCAACGTCCCAGACGAGGTGTTACATGCACTCAGATATCGATGCCACTATCCCAGACAGGGTCTTACACGAATCAATACGATGCCGATGTCCCAGACATAGTCTTATACGTAAAGATCATATCGATGTCAACGTCTCAGACAAGGTCTTAGACGAAATCTCAAATCAATGCCAACGTCCCAGACGTGGTCTTACATGATAAAATAGAACAGATACCTATGTCATGACATAGCTGATCCTATCTATTCCTAGGTTCGTACAGGACTTTTCGTACATTGACACTAAGTCAACCTTATCTCGAATTCATGTACGGATCATCTCATAAGCATCCATAGTTAACAATAATTATATGAACATATATAGTTCGATACAAATACGTCTATTTGCATAATGACTTATCTCAGATTCGATTTAACTGAACGGAAATGGCTACTTGTTACTTTCGCTTTCCCGCGATCTAAGTCTGATTTCCTCAGTTCTTGATCTAAACATATTCAAATTAACCCTTTTATTCACAAACTCATTCAATTCAATCCAAGGACCCACATTTAGGGCTATTTGCAAATTAACCCTCACATTTGCACAATTTATCAATTTAGTCCATTTTTCTCAAAATATCAAACACACAAAATCATCACATATCTATGCTTAACCGGATGCTTATAAACATCATACAAGCCTATAATTTCCATAAAATTTGCAATTTTGTCCCTCAAATTGCTATTTTCACAATTTATCCCTATTTAGCTAAATTCATCAAAATTTCAAGAACAAAGCATGTTCATCTAACACATATCTTTCATTTAACACCATAAATCATCATAAAACATATGAGCTCATCTAAGTCTCATCTCACAAATATCATCAATTCTCAGAATTGAAGCATGGGTTTTGTAGTAGACACAGCAACGATTGCAAAACGTAAAAATTATCAAAAAACGAAGTCAAAACTTACCTTAATTCAAGCTTGCAAGTGCCGAAACCTAGGATAGTTTTCTTTCTTTTCTTCTTTCAATATTCAGCTAAATGGATGAACATTATAGCCATTTACAAGCTTTTGTTTTACTTAATATTATGTTATTAACTCTTTTACAAAATTAACCTTACTACTAAACATTTAAACATTAAGGGCATCTATGACCTTTATTTATTCACTATCTTAATAGTGGTATATTTGCTTCATAATACCTTCATCTTTAAAAAACACATCACATAAGTGCTTTAACAATTAACATGCATATTTCACATTTAATGCAATTCAATCCTTTCTATCAAATTAAACACACAAACGAGCAAATTAACTTACGAAAATTTAGCACATGCTTAATCACTTATGAGAGGCACAGTAAATAATATTAAAATATTATACAGACTCAGATTTGTGGTCCCAAAACCACTGTTCCGACTAGGGTATAAACCGGACTGTTACAACTAAACTAAGTTGTTAGGTACTTTTTTAAGTTTGTGAATAGGTATCTTTTTGGTACAAATAGAATGGTATGAAAGTATACACTTATGGATTGTTTTGGTTTGTTGATGAATTAAGTTGTTATGCTAGAAATGGTTTCAATTGTTGTGTGTTTTAAGATGATATGGAACTAGATGTGTAAGTTGGAGGTAAGGTTAGTTATGCATATGTTTAAGTATATTTGATTCCTGTGATTGAGGTGCCTTATTGGCATATTGGTTGTATGAGTAAATAGCCTATTGAAATTGTCATATTATGTATTTGTTTGGCATGTTTTGGTGCCTTGATCATAGGAGCATATGGCTTGTAGGTACTTGTTGGAAATGGGTGAATGAAAATGCTTGATTTTGGCCAATTTCTTGTCCACACGGCCTAAGACATTGGCGTGTGTCTCAGTCGTGTGTGACACATGGTCATGAGACATGGCCATGTGTCCCTTGTAGGTTAAAAGGGTTGCAAGTCAGATAGTTACACGGTGTAACACACGGCCTAGCACACGGTCATGTGGCTTGCCGATGTGACCCAAGTTAGAGAGTTACTCGGGCACAGACACTGGTTGGGACCCCTACAGTGTGAATTTTTCTAACTTTTTCCTTAAGGTTTCATATGTTTTCGATTTATTCCTGAATCGTTTCTAAAGTATTTCTAAAGGCTCGAGGGCTTGAATAAGGGACGATATGTATGTGTTTAAATGGATTTTTCTATGATTTATGAAATGATTGGAAATGAATGATTTTAAATTATGATTTTTTTGTAATGCTTTGTAACCCTAATCTGGAAATGGAGACGGGTTAGGGTGTTATAAATTATGTACCTATCATACAGTTAAATATTTTATTATTCAATTAATATTCCTTAAAAGGAATGAAACATATGTCCTGTAGATAATACAACAATGCATATTATCCTTAAGGATAAAAATAACATTTTTCTTCTTTGGTAATGAAACAAACCAATGTTTGGCAGTTCAAAACTAATTTAAGGCTCTAAAAGAGATAATATATTGTTACCATATGTTTAATGTGAAAATGAAACTTGTTAATCTTTCATTATAAAAATTTAATTCAATGTTCTAGAAGAGCTAATTGTTATTCGAAGAAACAAAGAGATAATTAATGTGTTATGTTGTAGATACTCTCAAAGAAATTATTATCTATTAGAGGGATATATGTTATAACGGATAACACATTAAGACTGCGGATAAGGGGATGATTAATTCCTATATATTAAATCTATTGTAATGGGTAAAAATTTTGTATTGCAAAACTATTGTTTCTTCCTCTAGTTGGCACTATGTATAAATTAGTATGATTAAATCATGTGAGATGGTAAACCAGAAGTTTACTAGTCCAAATACACTAATTAGTTGAAATTATCTATTAGACCATCCCAATCAATAATGATGTGAAAAATTCTTCATTTATCAAGTGTTGCTTGTTCCCAAAGAAGATTTATTAATCCTCACTAAAAAAATTTGAGATTTAATCTCTTGCATTTCTGAAAAAAAATATGGGTTTATTTATCCTACAACTGGATGTTTTTATATTATTTTAGTAGTTGTATTTACAAGATAATCACATCTAACTTATGAAATCACAAATTGTAGATTGCGAGATTCCTTGTTTAATGATTTGTTTAAGAACAAAAATTTTAAAATTTTCAATCGAGACAATTCTTGCTAATGTTGATGAGTTTTATTTATCAGGCTTTAAATGATTATTTGTATACTAGATTGTCAGTGCAAGTAACTATCGCAATGCATGTTGCTTATACATATAAAATGGTTAATGATTAAATGCCTCTAGTTAGTAGCTAAACCATTACTTTTGAAAACCAAATTTTTTGTATTTGTATAAGGATATTACATTTTACAAGAATTGACACTTATACGCATCATGCCAATAAATTGTAACAAATACTCCCATTAGAATTGGTTTTTGGCCAGGAGCCAAATACAACCCATTTTAGAATTTATGATTGTGAGATATATGTTTTAGTTGCTCCACCACATTGCACAAAATGAGTATACAATGAAAGTTGGGAATATTTATTAATTATGAGTTGTGTTGTGTGATCATATGCTTTAAATGAATTGGAGATTCAATTATGACATGATTTGTTATTACTATTTAATTTGATAGTTTTCCCAACATTAGGGGGGAGAAATAAAATTTAGATGAAATAGATTATTGGAATAAATTATCATTATCTAGATCCTCTTAGAAAGTAATTTGAATCAGAAGTTCAAAAGAATAATTCACTTTCGTGTAAGTTAATTGCCAAATGTATTTTCTGATTTGATTAAAAATAACCAAGTTTTATGTACCATATGATGTTTTTAAGTCCTAGTAGCTTGGTAGAAAAAAATGAAAGTATTGCATGCCTAAAGTATTGTAGATTGATTGGTTCCAAAGATAAAATTCTTGTATAATAAAATAATAAATATAGATGGTCATATAGTGGACAAGAGACTCAATACATAACTAATTATTAAAACTCTAGAAGAGAATTAGGTACCTAAAGACAAAAATAATGAAAATAAAGAGATCTCAACAAGTTACTTCAATATGAGAAAATATGGAACCTAAAATGAAAAGTTGTCGACAATAATTTTGTAATGTTGAAATAATGATAGAAAATAAAGACCTTGAATAAATTTGTCAAGAAATAAGACATTGATAGATTGACCAAAATGGAAAGACACAATTCAAGTAGAATTAAATTCGTGAAGTTTCCAGACCAGTAGTCCAAACATCTAAAGGTATAAATACAATGAGGACACAAATGAAGTAGTTTTGTGAAAACGAAATAAGAAATATGAAAGCTTCTCGTTAAGTCATAGCATTGATTATGAAAAATATAATATTCTTTTATGATGGATGCAATAACCTTTAGATATCTTATTAGTTTGGCAATTCATGAAAGATTTGACATGCCTCTAATGGTTGTTGTGACAACATTTATATTAATCACTATATAGTGAACTTTACATTAAAATTCTTAAGGATTTAGAATGCTAGAAGCTTATAGAATTTTTGGGAAATTGTTCAATATGTATGCTTAAATATTTATATCAATTGAAATGATTTAAACATATATGATAAATTCAAATCAATGAATAGTAATTGAAGGAAGATTCTAAATGATCCAAAATACCTATATGTATTCTTATTGAAAGATCATGATCAAAATTTTCTATGATTAATGTTGGAACTCTTGAAGATATCAAATATATTTTCCCAAAATTATGTCTCACTCATGACTTTCTAAAGAATGATGCTATGAACGTCTATGAAATCTGTTCAAGTGATAATTTTAAAAACTAGTGTTCAAGATTGGAATACGTAGAACATGTCACACCTGAGTTTCTAGAAGGTCCCGAAATTAGAGAGGAGATGAGAGTAAATTTAATAAATAGTAAGCCATCGGGATCTACTGGAAAATTTAGGAATTTTTGGGCTAGTTAGTAGTTAGTTGAGATGTAATTCTGGTTCAATTGAGTTGGAATCGACTAATTCCTTAGTGGGGAACTGATAGTAGTAGAAAGAACATATGTTTTCTCCCTACTTATTGGTTAATTTGTTCCCATTTAGTCATCTTTAGCACATATTTTAGCATTTTCAGTTCAGTAAATTGCATTTTATAACTCAGTGGATCTTAGCCTATTTATCTTTAACTTTGTCATGTTTTGGTACCAATGTCGTTGCATGAGTATTTTCAAATTGTGCCTAGAATTGTTGCCGCACCTGACAGATGTCCAGATAAGAACAAAAATGTGTGCGCTATTCAGTCTGGTATAACCAACTTGTATGTATAGAGGCAACATGGTTCTGATGAAAGGACACCTGAGCTATTTGGGAAGAATATAAATATTCACGTGGAAAGAAAAAATGAGAGCTTTTTGGATTATCATCTTCTTCAACCTACCTTTAGAAGCTCTCGGCGATGGCGACTTAAGCCTCCTACAAGTGAATCGACGCGAAAGGGATGCAGACCGTCTCTTGACAAGGAGCCCTGAGTGCGACACAAGAGGGAATAGAGAGATTCAAGTCGAGTTGTCTAGGAATAGTATTCTCCACTTGTTTATTTTATTTTTCTTTTCTAAACACTGATGATTAGTTTCTATTTCATGATTGTACGGAAGTACACATGATTTCTAGGTTAAATGTTATTTTATTTAATCTTACTTCTACTGTTTAGTCTTTGTGTTTCAATGCTTTTAGCATGGAATTGTTATTGCAGTCACTGACACTGGAAAGTGCGGCGAGAGTTCAAACTAACAAGCATGACAACAGAAGTTGCTTGAGGATTAGAGGAATTTAATGCACTTGTTCTTAATAGTGTTCCATTGCCATCATCAGAATGTGTGGCTAAAGTGCATGTTTAAGTCTTAGATTAAATATTGAAGTTAAGCTTGGTAAGATATTCGTTGCAATTTAATGCATCAACACTCACCTATTTTTTATACCTTGTGAGCACTTAGTATTCTGTTGAATATTCACGTTGGGGATCTCAGTTTATCAATATCATATTTTATCTTATTGTTTTCAAGTTATTGCTTCGACAAGTACACTCACAATTTATCTCGTTCCTATCTATTTATTGCATGACATTGATAGACAAAAGACAACCATCCTCGTAGGATCGATATCTGACAGACTCATATCTGTCTACTATACTTGCATCAACAGTGTACGGTTGTACATTATTACTATGACATTAAATAGTTGATCAAGTTTTAGCGTTGTTGCCGGAGATAGCATTTGTTTGATGCTTATTTTTGTTTGTTTTTATTTCATAATATTTAGTTGTTACTAACTTGTTTTCTTTTTTCCACTATTTTCACATTTTATTTTAGGTGTTGTATGACTCAAAGCGATTCGGATTTTATTGCCAATTTTCATCCGAAAATTCAACGAATTGCTCGGAGGAGACTTCGAGAACAAAGGAATATGGCTTTACCAAGAAATTATGAAGTCATACCCCCAATGCAAAAACAAAATGCTAATGGCCCACCATTGTCGCAAGATGCTCAAATACAAAATAGAACTATACAAGATTTTGTAGTACCTGTCTTGGAAGACTTACAACTGGGAGTTGTTAGGCCAGTAATCCAAGCCGGAAATTTTGAACTCAAGCCAGTAATGCACGAGAACATCTTAAATCATTTTTATTGATTTGTGCTTCCTTTAGTCAACAAGGTGTAACACCCCTTATCCGTATTCGACGTCGGAATAGCATACAAGGCATTACCAGAACACATACACTTGTAAACGTATTAATCTGAGTCATAAAATTTCATCCAAATTAAAAATTTTCATCCAATACATACTTTGGAAGTGGTCTAGGACTAAACCGAGAACTTTGGAAAACACTAAAAAATTTCTTGAAAAACAGGGGCACACGCTCGTGTCCAAGGCATGCCCTTCACACAGTCGAGATACACGCCCGTGTGTTAGGCCGTGTGGCGTTTCGAATTTCTGAAAATCAAGTGCAGACTTCACACACCTTAGGCACATAGCCGTGTGGCTACCCGTGTGACTACAAGTAAGGCTATTTACCAAGCCTTTTGCCACCCCAAAACACTTATACACTTATACAAATTTATCATCACACAACATGGCATTATTAAGCATTCAAACATCCACACTAAGACATCCACATACCATTTACAAACCACATTCATCATGCATAATCACACACACTTAACCATTCACATCATGCAACTTACACAACCAATCACATTTACCACTCATAATTATCACACATTTACTCATCCAACACATGCAGGCATACACATCCTTGAAATGCATCATCATAGATTTATAACATAATAATTATTAGCCACATTAAATGGCCTTATACAACAATAACCATCAAATAGCATAGGCCAACATTCTAGGCCAACTCATAATAACATATACTCACATAATCAAGCCCCTATACATGCCATAGACTTAAAAATACTTGAAGATTGTTGATACAATACCAATCAATAACTTGTTAGTGTGATAGAATCTCCAACGACCTGCAACTCGAGCTAGCATCTGTGACACTATAGGAAAAAGAAAAGGAAAGGGGGTAAGCATTATAGCTTAGTACGTAGGTATGTAAATAATAAGTGATTTATTAATTGGCTTTTATAAATCTTCACAATATGTTCTCAAGATAATACAATCATAATTGCACATAGTTCTACTATTTATTCATGTTCGTCTCAAGCTGTCTACTTGTAAGAGTATGCCCAAAGATCAATCATGAGATGGTTGTAATAACATACTTAATTTACCATGTTTATTAATATAAAGCGTTGTCATTATTATTTTAGTTTTTCTTTCTGTGTGTATAGATAAACTGTTTTATAATAATGTCCTGAGAATAATATGATTATTCTTAAAAGATCCTTAGTCGAGTATTATTGTTGACTAGGACAATAATAATGCATTAAGACTAACATGTAGTTGATTGATGATAAAGAGTTGTCATTGATATGGAGTGTCAAAATCAATGCATGAATATGTGTGTTAGAGAACAACATATTGGATTGACCCGTTATGAGTATGTTTCTTGGAATATTATGTAATTGTCACAACATTACTCATAGTGATTAATATGTATATGATCCTCAGACTTGAGATCATTATTATCCCAGCATCGTGAGTTGTATATTTTGATACAGTCAAACGTACACAGTAACAGGTTGTTCTATAAAGGCTGATGTTGGATATACCACAATCTATGTAGAGGGATATGGTTGATCAATAAAGGATAAGTCCCTCCTACATAATAGGAGTAATATCTTAGGCCACTTGATTGAGTGAGACTAGAAATGCATGGCCATGCTCAAATAAGTTGATATGAGATGTCATACTAATTTGTATATCATAGTCTACTCAAGATATCAAGAAACATGGGATGGACTATGCAAGTGTGACTATCCTATGACTTGTATCCGTTCCAGAGATAAAGGACTTAAGGATTAATGCATGAAAGGTTAATCACGAAAGGTTATGTCGAATCATGACTTCTTGTAACTTATGTAGCAATGATGCATTGCTAGATGCCACTCATTGTCTGTGACAATAGAATCGTTCTAGTATTACTGCTAACGTTGCAAGAACCTACAGGGTCACACCCTATGGTTGAAATGAACGGAATAAAATATAGTTGGTATTGTGCTTGGTTGTCACATAAATTAAATTAATTAAAGAATTAATTTAATTGGGCAATCAAATATTGAACATATTATATGTACAAGGATGTTGTACACATAATGATAACATAATTTTATTAATATATGAATTTGATTCATATATAAATTTAAATAAATATAGTTTACCGGAATCCTTATTATAATTAATGTAATTATAATTTTCAGATATAATTAATGTAATTATAATTTTCGGTTAAAAACTTTACTGTATTTATTTAATCTTGTAATACATTCAAGAGATACCAATTATAAAAGGCCCAATTAAGAGGATACCTATTATAAAAGGCCCAATGAGAAAGGCACCCATTATAAAAGGTATTAAAAGGAGACAAAACTCAACATGAAAACCCTAAGTGATTGCTTGTTAGGTCTAGCAGCCGTCAAGCAAATAAGCCTCCAAAACAATTTTGGAGATTTCTTCCGTTCATAGTCAAACCGGGTGGATTACGTAGAGGCCGACATCGCAAAAGGTTGAGGCTTGATTCGACAGTAGATCAAAACTCTTGTTGCCAAGGCGTCGCTGTCTACTCAGATTGAAGTTTTGGTAATTTCGAAACCTTTATTTCACCCCGATCCATTCCTCACACATGGATCCATGATTTGGATCGCCGGATCTAATTTTATTCTACTGCGCCATGGGGTACCGGCGTTCCAACAGTGGTATTAGAGCCACTTGTGTGATACGAACTCGGGTTTAAATACTTGGGTGATGCAATTGTATGAGATACATGTTTTGATCTTATTATATTTTCGATTGTTTAAATCGTTTAAGGATAATCTGATAATTGTTCCTTTCGGTAATTGATTAAATGTTAATCATGGTGTTGTGGCCTATTCGATTTTATGTTATTACTGTTAACTATTAACAAATCTGTAATAATGCGGCGGTGGTATTTATAGTTTCCAGTAAGTGTTAACTGGCTAGTGGAACAAGGGTTGTTCCGATATGAAACCTCAAGGATTAAAATCCTAAAAACACGATTCTGTTGATAAAAATTTATCAAATCGTGATGCTTCATTTGACTGGGATATGCGATTCGCGCCGCGAGGGCTCCGCCCCCGCACCCCTGGTCCATACCGCGGGGGCTCCGCCCCCGCAACCCCCGTAAAAAAAAAAATTGTTAATAAAAGAAATTTATAAACTTGATGGGCCACAAAAGGTTGAAAGGATATTTTATAATTCAACTTAACAAAAAAGCTCATTGAATTATGTATGCTATTTTTGACATGCACGGTGTTTGAAATGCATAGTTATAGCCCAATGACCCATTCGATAAAAGGTTGTATTTTTTTTAAAAAAATACGGCCTGCGTGTCATGCCTTACTACTATTCTCTTGTATTTCTCTTCTCATCTTATTCCCTCCTATGTAAAACGAGTTTCTGCATATTGTAATTTACAAGAGTTGTTGTGGGCCAAACAAGAAGGAATGTGGGACAATGATTGTGAATGATAGCTTGTGAAAGGGCTTACACCTTTAGGTTTCCTTTTGGTTTTCCCATTGGCTTGGGTTGAACCACTTTAGTTTATGGGCTATAACTATTGCAATTATTTATTGCTTTATTTATTCATGTATGAGATGCTATGGATGATAATAAACCTTGTTGATAATAAACCCTATTAATTGATGAGATCGATTAGAAGACTAAATGGGCTAAAATAGACCATAATTGGTGAGATGCAACAACCTTAATAAAATCCCTCTATTAAAATATTAAGTCAACATGGCCTTCCAATTTTGCCCTCGTTAAGGCCTCGATCAATACTATGTAGGTTCTGCCAAAGCGAAGTACTAGTATTTATCTTGGTTAAACGCGAAGAATAAACAAGTGATATTCGCTGGTTAATAAAAATTGGTTAATGACTTAACTAGGTTACTCAAATAGGATTAGAAACCTAGAGGCAAGTAAATTGGATAAATCATAAGATGATTAGAACAAGAGTTGTTCACCAAATATTAGGAGTTACATATGATGTAATTAGCAAATGTTGCTTACCTAAATAACCATAATCTTAAGAGTAAAGCCAAAGCTGACTTAAGAGGTGGTGAAATATGGATCCTTAACCTACTAGAAATACTTTTGAGAAAGTTTTTCCGAAATTAATATATGAGGGTTATTAATTTTGAAATAAAATAGTGGGAATATCATTTAATAAAGTCTTTTTAATGATTGATATAAAATTGGTAAATTTACTCACATGCATATTTAATTGTTGTAGATATATTATGGCTGCAAACACTAGCACACTCTCATTGCGATCGGTCCTTGAGAAGGACAAATTGAATGGTTTGAATTTTCTTGATTGGTTCCGTAACTTGAGGATTGTCCTTAAACAAGAACGGAAATTATATGTCATTGAACAACCACTTCCTAATGAACCACCCGCTAATGCCTCGAGGACTGATAGAGATGCTTACAAGAAGTATCTCGATGACATGATAGATGTTGGATGTCTTATGCTTGCCACTATGAATCTTGAACTTCAGAAGCAACATGAGGACATGGTTGCTTATGATATGATCGAGCACCTGAAAGAACTTTATCAGGGACAAGCACGGAAAGAGAGGTTTGATATCTCTAAGGCCTTATTCCAATGTAAGTTGGCTGAAGGAAGCCCAGTAGGACCTCATGTCCTTAAGATGATTGGCTATATTGAAAGCCTGTCTAAGCTTGGGTTTCCATTGAGCCAAAAGTTGGCCACTGATGTTATTTTACAATCGTTGCCAGATAGCTACAGCCAGTTTGTCCTCAATTTCAATATGAATGAAATTGATAAGACTCTACCACAATTGCTCAGTATGTTACGAACTACTGAAGGAAACTTGAAAAAGGTTGGACCCAAGCCCATACTGATGGTCCGTAATAACAAGGGCAAGGGAAAGGCCAAAGTTCAAACAAAGCCCAAGGGCAAAGGTAAGCCCAAATTTGGAAAAGGAAAGGCTGCACTGAAACCTAAAGGTGGGGTGTCTAAGAAAGGAAACTGTTTTCAGGGTTTCAAATACACCATCCGATTTCAAACAAGTCTACTCAAATTTTCTTCAAATACACGATGTTTTCATCCAGCTTTTAAACGAAAAATCTAACCTCTCAAAAACGTTTTCACCGTAACATACCAGATTCGGACGTGGTGTCTTGTTCTGGTTTGGGGTGTTACAATTGTGGTATCAGAGCCAAGTTCAAAGGCTCGGCTGTGGGCCGGAGGCCCAAAATGTTTTCAAAAAGTTGTCTTAAGTGTTTTGGGTTTAAATATATGGTTTGGAAGGCATGGCACCGAGTCTCCGGCACCAGTTCGCCTAGGTAAGTACCCCTTACTATTGCTTGTGATTTGTTGGATATACTATGGTTGTATGATTAGTAATAGTAGGATTACTTTAGAAATTGAAACTGATAGGATTCTGTGAACTCGCGAGAACAAATCTCCCTAAATATTCATAAGATTTGCCTTAAAATAGTGGAATATATGCTGATGCATAAAACTCTTAAATCAGATACGTATAGATTTAGTCATGAGCACTCGAGGCGGACGTGGTCGTAATACTCGTGGTAGAGGTAGGGGTAGGATGACAGTTTCTGAGCCCGTAGGATCTGGTCAGGGTTCAGAAAATGAGATACCGGTTCCGCCACCAGCTGGAGGTGGTGAGTTCCAAGATCAGACTGGGGACGACGCAGTGTCACAGGCGATGCTGCGAGTGTTAGAAAGAGTAGCTGGAGTAGGTGGTGGTGCAGGAGTTAGGAAATCTGTGCCTGAGCGACTCCGGGCAAATGGGGCCGAATTCTTTCGAGGTGTATCTAGTGTTGCTCCCAGCACTGCTGAGTATTGGCTGGAGGCAACTGAGCGGATCATGGACGATCTGGACTTGACTGCTGAAGAGAAGCTGAAGGGCATCGTATCGCTTCTTCGGGATGAGTCATATCAGTGGTGGCTCACGGTTCGGGACAGTGTGGCAACAGAGGATCTGACATGGGATTACTTCAGGGCTACATATCAAAAGAAGTACATTGGAGCTAGTTATATTGACTCCCAACGGAAGGCATTTCTGAGGCTTGTTCAGGGGAGTAAGTCTGTTTCGGAGTATGAGGCTGAGTTCTTGAAGCTGAGTAGGTATGCCGGGGCATTGTGGCCACTGAACATGAGAGGTGTGTTCGTTTTGAGGATGGTTTGCGAGACGAGTTGAGACTGCTGATTGCTCCTCAGCAGGAGCGCGAGTTTGCTGTCTTAGTTGAGAAGGCTAAGGTAGCCGAGGGTGTTAAGGAGTCAGTGAGGCAGGGTATGGACAGAAATAGGCATAAGAGGAGCTTTGGGTCTTCTGGGTCATCGGGTAATCCGCAGAAGAGGGCTAGACCGAGTGGGCCGAATCAGTCAGCTAGGTTTGATGATGCTAGGCAGGGACCGCCGCAGTGTAACCAGTGTGGGAAATCTCATTGGGGTGGTTGCTGGACCGGAGGAAAAGGTTGCTTCGAGTGTGGTTCTCTGGATCATCGCGTGAGGGACTGTCCGCGTAGGTTGGCTAGGATTCAGTCTGAGAGTCAGGGCCGTAATCAGTTCAAGGGTAGTGGACCGCCACAGCAGAAGGGCCGTGGTAATGGCAGAGGTGGTAATGGTTCTGGTCGGGGCCGTGGAGCACCGGGCAGAGGTGCGGGTAGTTCTGATGCCAGACAGCCTGGATTAGTGTATGCTGCGAGGCGCCGAGAGGAGGGCGATGCACCGGACGTCATAACCGGTACGTTCTTGATCTTTGGTTCTCCTTATACTGCTTTGATTGATGTGGGTTCAACGCACTCTTATGTTGCCAGTAGTATAGTAGAGACCATGGATTTAGACTCTGAGATATCTTCTAGGCAGATGACTGTAATTAGCCCTCTAGGTCACTCTGTAGTAGTAGATAAGCTGTTTAGAGATGTACCCCTAGAACTCCAAGGGGTAGTGTTTGCTGCTGATCTGATGGAACTGCCGTTTGGGGAGTTCGATCTGATTCTTGGGATGGACTGGTTGGTCAAGTACCAGGCGAGGTTGGATTGTGCGGCCAAGCGCATGGTTCTTAAGACGGTTGAGGGTGATGAGGTGGCTATGATAGGTAATAGGAGGGATTACTTATCAAACGTGGTATCTGCTTTGAAAGCGGAGAAGATGGTCAGGAAGGGCTGTGAAGCGTATGTAGTTCATGTGTATGCCTTGGAGGCTAAAGAGTCTGCTGTAGAGAAGGTTCGTACTGTTAAGGAATTTGCTGATGTGTTTCCTGAGGAGCTTCCGGGTTTGCCGCCAGATCGTGAGGTAGAGTTCGGGATAGATCTGTTACCCGGAACTGCGCCAGTGTCTATTGCTCCGTATAGGATGGCGCCAAAGGAATTGGTGGAGCTTAAGGCTCAGATCCAGGAGTTACTGGATCGAGGTTTTATCAGGCCGAGTGTTTCGCCGTGGGGTGCGCCGGTACTTTTTGTCAAGAAGAAAGATGGTACGATGCGGATGTGTATAGACTACCGCCAGTTGAATAAGCTGACGATTAAAAACAAGTATCCGTTGCCACGGATAGATGACTTGTTTGATCAGCTGAAGGGTGCAGCGGTATTTTCGAAGATCGACTTGAGGTCTGGGTATCACCAGTTAAAGGTTAAGGAGGCTGATATCCATAAAACAGCGTTTCGGACTCGGTATGGGCACTACGAATTTCTGGTAATGCCGTTCGGGTTGACTAACGCATCGGCAGCGTTTATGGATATGATGAATAGAGTGTTTCAGCAGTATCTGGATCAGTTCGTTGTGGTTTTCATAGACGACATCTTGGTGTATTCGAGAACAGAGGAGGACCATGATGAGCATTTGCGAGTGGTGTTGCAGATTTTGAGGGAAAAGCAGCTCTATGCTAAGTTCAGTAAGTGCGAGTTCTGGCTTAGAGAAGTGACTTTCTTGGGTCATGTAGTATCGGCTGAGGGGATTCGGGTAGATCCTCGTAAGATTGAGGCATTTTTGGATTGGAAGCCGCCTAAGTCAGTGGCGGAGATTCGGAGTTTTCTGGGTTTGGCCGGATACTACCGAAGGTTTGTTGAGGGTTTCTCGTTGATAGCAGCGCCAATGACCAAGTTGTTAAGGAAAGAAGTTCCGTTTGTATGGACTGAGAAACAGCAGGAAAGCTTTGATAAGTTAAAGAAGATTTTGACTGAGGCTCCGGTTTTAATTCAACCTGAGGCTGGTAAGGAATTCACAGTCTATTGCGATGCATCACATACGGGCTTGGGTTGTGTATTAATGCAAGAAGGTAAGGTTGTGGCTTACGCTTCTCGACAGCTGAGGCCGCATGAGGTCAATTATCCGACGCACGATTTGGAGCTAGCAGCTGTAGTTTTTGCCTTAAAGATTTGGAGGCACTACTTGTACGGAGAGAGATCGATAGTCTATACGGATCACAAGAGTCTGAAGTATCTACTGACTCAGAAGGATTTGAATTTAAGGCAGCGCAGATGGGTTGAGTTGCTGAAGGATTACGACTGTTCGATTGAGTATCATCCGGGCAAGGCTAACGTGGTGGCAGACGCGTTGAGCCGTAAGGTTGTTTCAGACTTAAGAGCTTTGTTTGCCCATTTGAGTTTGTATGATGATGGGAGTATTCTGGCAGAGTTGCAGGTTAAGCCTACTTGGGTTGAGCAGATTAGAGAGAAACAGTTATTGGATGAGGTTCTGAGTGCGCGAAGGTTGCAAGTGCAGAATGGTGGTTTGGAGGGTTACAGCTTGTCTAGTGATGAGGTTCTGTGTTTCCAAGGTAAGGCTTGTATGCCTAAAGATGTGGAGCTGAGGCAAAAGATTCTTCAGGACGCACATAGCAGTCCTTATGCTATGCATCCTGGAGGTAGCAAGATGTATAGGGATCTTAGAGAGCAGTTTTGGTGGCCTGGCTTGAAGAAAGAGGTGACAGAGTTTGTTGGGAAGTGTCTGACTTGTCAGCAGGTCAAGGCTAAGCATCAGTTGCCGTCAGGTTTGCTTCAGCCTGTGAAGATTCCTCAGTGGAAGTGGGAAAGGATAACCATGGATTTCGTCAGTGGATTACCGCTTACGCCAAGCAAGAAGGATTCAGTTTGGGTAGTGGTGGATCGACTGGCTAAATCAGCTCACTTTATTCCGGTGAGGGTTGACTACTCACTTCAGAAGTTGGCAAAAGTGTATGTTTCGGAGATAGTGAGGTTGCACGGTGTGCCAGTTTCAATAATTTCGGATAGGGATCCCAGGTTTACGTCAAGGTTCTGGAAAGCATTGCATCAAGCTCTGGGTACTCGTTTGGATTTCAGCACGGCTTTTCACCCGCAGTCTGACGGTCAATCAGAAAGGGTTATTCAGATCTTAGAGGATATACTGAGAGGTTGTGTCCTGGATTTCAGAGGTAGTTGGGAGGATTTTCTACCATTAGCTGAGTTTGCCTACAACAACAGTTACCAAGCGAGCATCAAGATGGCACCGTATGAGGCATTGTATGGTAGGAAGTGTCGCTCACCTACGTGTTGGACGGAGTTGGGTGAACGTCAGTTGTTGGGACCCGAGTTGGTTGCTGAGACAGAAGACAAGGTTAAGTTGATTCAGGCTCGATTGAAGGAAGCTTCGGACCGGCAGAAGTCTTATGCCGATCTGAAGCGAAGAGACATAGAGTTTGCTGTAGGGGATCGAGTTTTCCTGAAGGTCTCGCCTTGGAAGAAGGTGTTGAGATTCGGAAGGAAAGGCAAGCTAAGTCCGAGATTTATTGGGCCGTATAAGGTATTGAGACGAGTGGGACCAGTAGCGTATCAGCTTGAGTTGCCAGCAGAGCTTAGCCAGATTCACGACGTTTTTCACGTTTCGATGCTTCGGCGTTATCGTTCAGATCCGTCGCATGTGGTAGCAGTGGAAGAGATTGAGGTAAATCCAGATTTGACTGTGGAAGAAGAACCTGTGCAGATTCTTGATCGGGATGTGAGGGTTCTGCGTAGGAAGTCTGTGCCTTTGGTTAAGGTACTTTGGCGGAATCATGGCGTAGAAGAAGCGACGTGGGAACCCGAGGATATGATGAGACAGTAATACCCGTAACTCTTCTGATCAGGTAATTTCGAGGTCGAAATTATTTTTAAGGGGGTAGAACTGTAATATCCCGGGTTAGGGGCTATTTTGTTGTTGCATGATATTGCATGTGTTTAGTGTGCTGTGTTGTTGTTTGTGTAGTTTCGGGGTTTAAATGTAGGCTAGGAGTGTGCCGGAGAGAATGGGAAAATTTAGTTTTTGAACCTTAGGTGTAGGGAGCTGAAAGAGTTGGGGTTTAAGAAAATAATTTGGAGTTTTATTGCATAAATGAAGAGCTGGCAAAGTGGCAAGGCATGTGCTACTTGGGAGCTAGGTGTGGCGTCATCTACATAGGGTGGAGGTCTAGAGTTCGAGCTGCGAAATTCCCCATTTTAGCTCTCATTTTGGACGGCATGGAGGAAGAGTTAGAAGGCAATTCGAATTCTTCCTTGGACTTGGTCCACCCATTCAAATGGAAGGTGGAGAGCAAGTTGTGGAGGTAAACTTGGTCAAGCTAATTTGAATGTGTGGTAGGGGGTTAATGGGGGGAGTTGTGGCTGAAATTTTGGGGTGTTTGGAGGTGTTGGCCGTAACTTGGGAGGCTTGTTGGGGAGTGGCCGGTTGGTGAGTGTGTTAGGGGGGTTAGTGCCGAATTTCCCTTGGATTGTTGGTGCATTTTCGGTCTTAGTAGGGTAGCAACATAGCTCTTTCATTTTTTTGTCAAAACAAGCCGAATTTCATAGTAAGTTTCACCTTTTGTTTTCTTTTGGCAACCGAAAATGCAAGCACATTTGTGCCGAATTTCTTGTTCTCTTGAGTAGGGTGTAGCCGAATATCTCTTCCCATTTCCTCTTTTCTTTTCAAGTGTGTAAACCGAAACCTCTAATCTCTCTTCTTGCATTTTTTATTTTTCTTTCTTTCTTAAAAACTTTGTAGCCGAAACTTTCTTCCAAAAACACATTCTTCATCTCTTTTTCTTTCAAAACCCAAAGGTACCTTCTCCTGTTCATTTTTGTTTCTCCTTAAAACCATTTTGCCGAAACTTTATTCTTATTTCACTTTATCCTTCTTGTTTTTTTTACTCAAGCCGAATTCTCTTTTCTTTTGTTTAAGTTCTAGCCGAATCTTCCCTCTTCTAGTAGTACTTTGTAGCCGAATTTTGAGTGGGGGAGTAATCTCGTTTGTCTTCTTTCAAACGTTGGAGCAAGGTAAGTGGCTGGCCGAATGCTCATTTCTTTTCTCTCCCTAGTTTTCTACCAATTTTGGTGAGGTTCAAAGTTGACTTTCGGCATTGGTTGAAGGGTGTTAATCTCTTATGTCTTGACCGAATTCTTTTTAGGGCTTTCGGGATTCGAAGCAGTCAACGAAGCTGTTATCTGAACTCGATTGTTTGGTAAGTGGTGGTGAGATGTTGATTGTGGTTTATTTGTTTGAGTTTCGATTAAGTTTAGGGTATCAAGGGATTAATCATTTTTCTTTTAAGGTGTAGCCGATTGCTAAAGGAGGAATCATTATGGTTCGGGTTTGCTAAGAAACCGAACCAATAGCAAGGTGAGGGATCAACATTAACCCCTTGGGTTAATTAATGTTGGCCGAATGTTATAGATGTCTAACTCCTATTTGGCCGATTGTAGGATCAAGTATACAAGGAGCTTTAGATCGTTTCTTTTAGTATTAGAGGTTGCGCTTTAGCAGGTGTGTAAACTAACACACTTCTATTTAGTAATGTGATTGATAACCTTGTTGTAATTAATGAAGCAGTAATGATTGATATGATACCCTATTGGGTATGATCTTGGACTCGGGTAAGTCAGTACTACTATTATAAGTTTACTGATGATCTATATGGTACCATGATTATGGATGTATGATATGGGATATGATGTTAAACATATTAGCATGATATGTATGATTTGTATGATATGCATGATACATGAGTTGGTATGAGGATGGGTGATATGAGTGGAGGGGGCAGTGATATTTTGTGCCGACGAGCACCAGTGTTTTGGTAACACACTTTGTGACTTTGGGTCACCAGAGGTTTGGCACCTCCAGAGGTTTGGCACCTCATTGCGACTCGTCCCTGTGGTTTGACACCACCGTGGGTTGGCCCCACTTGAGATATGGGATCGTCTGCTAGTGATTTGGTATCACACGATGGGTTGGCCCCATCACTCGATTATTGTGACTACGGTCACCAGTGGTTTGGTACCACATTTGTGTCTTTGGGACACCAGAGGTTGGGCACCTCATTGCGACTCGTCCCTGTGGTTTGACACCACCGTGGGTTGGCCTCACTTGAGATATGGGATCGTCTGCTAGTGATTTGGTATCACACGATGGGTTGGCCCCATCAATTGATTTGTGACTGCGGTCACCAGTGATTTGGTATCACAATCGTGTCTTTGGGACACCAGTGGTTTGGCACCACATTGACGGATATTGTGTCTTTGGGACACCAGTGTTTTGGTAACATATTGTGACTATATGTCACCAGTGGTTTGGCACCACCAGTGGTTTGGTACCACACGGGGTAGAAAAGGTGTATGGATGGCTAGGATCGGGTTGCATTAATTATGTTGCTATGATATGATGTGTGTTAGCATGTTGTTTTATCGGGAGCGGGATTTATGCACTGAGTCATTCGACTCACCCTCTCCTTTGACATTTCAGGTGACTCGTAGACGCGGACATGGAGCCGGGATGGACTCGGGGTGCTCATGCCATGCTCAATAAAGTTTTACTCAGACTCTATCATTTGGGTACTATAGTTTAATTACTTCTATTTGGGTTTTATTTTGGATTGTAAAAGGCCTTTAAATTATGTTCTATGATGTTTATGTTTTAAATAGATTTCAATACGCTTTAACAAAATAATTGGGTATAAATTTTACTAAAACTTGGAAAGACAACGTTTTCAAAACTGTAACGCAATGTGTTTTCAACTATACCATCGGGTATCACCCTACGTTTTGATATTAAGCAAACTCTAATGATTTTTAAATCAAACTCGATGTTCTACTAAGTTACAAATGTCTTAAGTAACACTAAGAAATCTCTTGAATAATGAAATGAAATACACTCGTTTTTCACTACACACTTTGGGTAAGTTTTTTAAAAATTTCAGGGTTTCAAATACACCATCCGATTTCAAACAAGTCTACTCAAATTTTCTTCAAATACACGATGTTTTCATCCAGCTTTTAAACGAAAAATCTAACCTCTCAAAAACGTTTTCCCCGTAACATACCAGATTCGGACGTGGTGTCTTGTTCGGGTTTGGGGTGTTACATGAGTTACTGGACATGCCAGCCTTATGTATCCCATTTGATATCTTCGTATCCGAGAATCAACAAATTCAACTCTGCATTGTTCATAAAATTTAGGGCCCTCCTTTTGATTTCCAATTACTCGATAATTTCCACAAGCGCAAATTCCACTTTTTATAGGTCCAAAAATTCTTTCACAAAATAACCCATTCTTTTCCGGTTTATTGGTTTTGTAATGAAAAGTATAGGGTTTTGTCACCTCTCAAACGGTTTCTCCATTAGGTAGGATTTTCTTGGCCCAAGCACAGATTTGTTGGGGAGAAACTGATCCAATTCGGAGTTGTTGATGTTTATATCGGTCGATCATAGAAGAAAAATTCTGATTCATTCCGATTAAGCTTCCTTCCTATTAATCTGGAAGTTCTTCTCAGATACAAGGAAATGATTCAGTTCCAGAGCCAAAGATCGTAATTCTCGGACGAGCAATCGAAAAGATTCTAGAGCATCTTCGGGTTTAGGTATTGTTCCTCCAATGGTCGTAGTCCCAACTACTTCTTGGCTAGCTCTAATATGATTAGATTTATAAGTAAGCATTTCTTGTAAAATATGAGCAACACCAAGTACCTCTAGAGCCCAAACCTCCATTTCTCCTACTCGTTGTCATCCTTGCTTGGACCTTCCTGTAAGTGGTTGTTGTGTACCAAGTGCATAATGTCCACTGGAACGCCCATGTATTTTATCATCAACTTGATGAATTAATTTCAAGATATAAGGTTTTCCTATTATAACAGGTTGCTCAAAGGGGCCTCCCGTTCTTCCATCAAATATTCTGCTTTTTCCTGGGTATTCGGGTTCAAATACCCACGGATTCGCTGTTTGCTTACTGGCTTGATATAATTCGGAAAACACTAGTTTTCTCGAAGCCTCTTGTTCGTATCTCTCATCAAATGGTGCTATTCGATAATGTCTATCTAGTAGACTCCCAGCTAACCCAAGCGAGCATTCAAATAGCTGTCCTACATTCATTCGTGAATGTACTCCTAATGGGTTGAAGACCATATCAACAGGTCTTCCGTCTTGCAAATAAGGCATATCCTGTCTAGGTAAAATTTTTGAAATGATCCCTTTATTTCCATGCCTTCCGGCTACTTTATCGCCTACTTTGATTTCGCGTTTCTGTGAAATATATACACGAATCATTTCCGAATTATAACTAGAACCCCCTTTTTTCTAGACTTATCTCACATCGATGACTCGACCCCTCCCACCTATAGGTAATTTTAGACAAGTTTCCTTTGAAGTGGATACCTGAATCCCAAGTATGGCCCGTAATAATCTATCTTCTGGAGCATTTGATGATTCTTTCGCCACCTGAGGCGTTAATTTACCTACTAAAATATCGCCTGTCTCCACCCAAGATCCCAGCATCACAATTCCATTTTTGTCTAAATTGCGGAGTAAATGGGCTTCTAGGTGCGGTATTTCGTTAGTGATTCTTTCAGGGCCTTGGCTTGTCACATGAGTCTGAATTTCATATTTTCGTATGTGAAAAGAAGTATAAATATCTTCATATACTAGACGCTCGCTAATGAGTACCGCATCCTCAAAATTGTAACCTTCCCATGGCATATAAGCTACTAGTACGTTTTTGCCCAAAGCAAGTTCGCCACCAACCGTAGCGGCACCATCTGCTAAAATTTGCCCCTTTTTAATGCATTTACCACGCCAAACCCGAGCAGTTTGATGCATACAAGTATTTTTGTTGGAACGTTGATACATAACTAATGGAATGCCTAGAGCATCTCCATTGCCCGATAAAATAATCTTGTCAGTATCGGTAGAAATGATCTTTCCCTCGTGATCGGCTATAGCGGGAACTCCTGAATCTAGAGCCACTTGGCGTTCCAACCCAGTTCCAACAATGCACTTCTCGGAACGAGAAAGCGGAACTGCTTGGCGTTGCATATTAGAACTCATTAAAGCCCGATTCGCGTCATTATGTTCGATAAAAGGAATGAGGGAAGCTCCAACAGAAAAATATTGAAAAGGAAAAATACTTCGAAGATGAACTTGTTCCCATGCAATAGTCAGGAATTCTTGGCGGTATCGAGCCGGAACAACCTGTTCTTCCTGAATACCCTGATTCAAGGCCAAAGAATTTCCTGCCGCTACCATATAATATTCATCTCGACTTGGGGATAAATAAAGCATCTGTGCTTTTTTTGATCTCTCAAAGATTTTATAAAATGGACTTTCTAGAGACCCCCAATGACCAATCCTGGCATGAATTGCTAAGGATCCGATAAGTCCAACATTGATCCCTTCAGACGTGTCAATTGGGCAAATGCGTCCATAGTGACTAGGATGGATATCTCGTATCCGAAAATTAGCAGTTCGCTCGGTCAATCCTCCGGGGCCCAAATAACTCAATTTTCTCCCATGCACTATTTGTGTCAATAGATTTGTTCGATCCAAAACTTGAGACAATGGGTGTAATCCGAAAAAGGATTCATAAGTGGTTGTTAATGGAGTCAAAGTTACCAAATTCTGAGGAGTCGGTATCAATTTATGCCTAATTGCTCTCATATAGTTCCTCTAACTACATTTTCTAAATGAACCAGAGCCAATCCGAATTGATCTTGTAAGAGATCCGCTACAGAACGAATACGCTTATTTTTCAAATGATTCATATCGTCAAGTGTACCCATTCCAAATTTCATTCCAATCAAACGATCCGTAGCTACCAATATATCTCGCGGTAACAAAAATGTATTGTTCTGAGGTATATTAAGATTCAATCTCTGGTTCATATTTTGTTGACCAATCCTTCCTAATTCACATCTTTGTTGAAAGAATTTCTTTTGTAATTCCTTACACAAGGATTCAGAAAATACCGGATCCCCGCCTACACAAAAAAATTGTTGATAAAACTCCAAAATGGAATTTTCTTTTGACCCAATTTTTTTCCCTTATCGGTCAGGAAAGACAAGAAAATCTCAGGGTGGAAAACATTCTCTAGAATTTCTCTTAGATTCGAACCCATAGCTGATTATAGAACTAGAATAGATATTTTCTGTTTCTTACTTACACGAGCCCATATCCTTGCTTTTCTATCAATCTCTAATTCTAACCTCCTTCCCCAATCTGATATTATGGTACCAGTACAGACCGAAATTTCATTATGATCCAATTCTGATCGATAATAGATACCAGGGCTTTGCAATATTTGATTGATCACAATTCTGTATATTCCATTTACTATAGAAGTTCCGAGGGAGTTCATTAAAGGAATGTTTCCAATAAAAATTGTTTGTTCTTGCATATCCTTACTGGTTTTCCAAATTAATCCTGCGGATACATATAATTCAGAAGAATATGTGAGTGATTCATATACAGCATCCCTTTCTTTTATCAACGGTTCCACCAATTGATATGTTTCCACAAATAATTGAAATTCAATTTCTTGCTCTGTATCTTCAATTTTTGGAAACTTATAAAGTTCTTCTGTTAAGCCCCGATCCATGAACCCACAAAATCCTTCAAATTGTATCTGATTCAACCCAGGTATTGTAGACATTTCCCCATTTTCATCCCCGAGCATTTTGAATTTCCCATTTCTCAAAAAAATCCCATTCTTTTCTCATTCTTCATCGAATCCTACGAATCGATCTAATAATGATGGAATTGAATTTCTATTCTGTTTACTTAATCACATGAAATTTTATCTAACTCCATATACCATATAATATATGTGGAATGTATCAAATTTTTATTTATATTTATAACACCCTTTATTTAATGTTTCAGGTGATCCTCAGTAAATGGCTTGACGTGGGAGAGGACTCGGAGATGGCCACACTACAAGATGATGTTTAAATTTTTATCTATTTGTTTCAAAAGACAGTTTTAATTGCTTATTTTCGTTGGATGTAATAAGGCCTTGTACTCCGATTTGACTTTAGATTTTGGGTTTTGTTGTTTCAACTGTTTACTTAATTATTAAACCTAAGTAAATTTCTTACGTTTAAACTTGGTTTCTGAAATACCTAAAATTAAAAAATGGGTTTTTTTTTCATTATTTAATAAGACTCAAGGATTTTGGGCTTTTGGGCCTTAAATTTTTAATTAGCAAAATCGTTTGAATTATGCCTTTGATGTGACATGCCAGATTCGGGCTTAACTTCTAGGCTAAGTTTGGGGTGTTACAAAACTAGATTTATTTCTTTTAAGCATATTTCAAGTTTTTGAAAATAATTGTGTTTTAAGAACTAGCTTTCGCTATCAAAGCAATATTTTTCTTTTACATAGTAACAAGGAAATGGTTTTTGAAAATCTTCTTGTGAACTCAGGGAGTTTAAATATATTGCAAAATCTTTATATCTTAAATTTCCAGTGTTATTTAGAAGTATTAATGTACGGTATTTCACTAAGTTCATTTGAACTTATGAGCGAATTTTGCCTTGTCTTCAGGATCAGGCAGAAATAGGAGTATGTGGAAAGGGACCAAGCCAGACCACGCGGAACCCTAGAGGAAGTTAGCTTTGTTGTGTCAAGCATATAGAGGGGCACCCTTCGAGGCTATGGCTCAGGTTAGAATAAGTGTAGTTAAGAAAAATTTGTGTTTGGGATTTATGCGATTTACATATCCAGTAAACGAAATTATTGTTAGAATTTGGTTCTACTTACTTTGTTATACACGACAATAAGATGTGTTTTAAAGTTTATTTGTAAAATGTGTTTGATAGTTAATTATTAGAAAATAAAATCATATAAAAGCGGAATTTTGCATAAATGGAGTAAGATTGAATCTTAGAAAAGAAATTACTTAATTTGGTTCAATCGTAGCATTCGAAACCCGAACCCAACGAGCAATTCAGGTAAAGGGTGTTACAGAACATGAGAAATTATGTGATGTCAAGAAGGGGGAGTAAATATGAATTCTACTCTTTTTCCCATGATGAAGGTTTTGGCCCACTGATTTTTCTTAGTAAGGTTTTTAATGAGGTAGCATGTTATGCGTATTATAGATATGTGTACTCATTTTCCTTCACTAAGAATTTTTTCCTATAAGGTTTTTATCTTAATAAGGTTTTAAAAAGGCACATTATCTACCAATGGACATCCAACGGGGAGAGTTATAAATATTTTATTATTAAGTAGACGTCCATCAAGATCAAAGTAAGTTTGATATACTATATGACTCTAATGTTCATTAGAAATAGAGTTTAATATTATTTATACTTTTGATGTCTATAAATATAGACTTTGGAGTAGCATTGTAGATATCTCTATTAATGAAGAAAATACATTGTTTTTTACTCTCCTATTCATTGTTCTTTTACTCTCTCTATTATGTCATTCTTAACAAAATGTTACTTATTGTAAGTCCTTTACCAATCCCTAACACAAATTTTTCTTGGCAAATTTCCTAATTTGTATCTTTGGTAGGGTTATAAATGAACAGAGTATTCAATAAATAGTTCATGAACAATTCAGTTTTTGTTTGTTTATTAAACTAAATAAACTAATGTGAACAAGATTTTGAGAATCGTTTATTAAACGAATCGAACACAAACAAAGTTTGTTTAGTTCATTTATGTTTATGAACAAGCTAGTTTATGTTTGTTAAAGCTTGTTTAATATATCATTTAAAGTTTGTTTATTGTTTCATTAGTATATAGTAATAAGATAATAGTTTGCATTTATTTTTTCTATTTATTGTATATTATTAATATTTATAGTATATCTTTAGTTAGGAAAGTCTTTGAGGGTGGTAATCTGGAGGGATTCTTCAACAAGACTCTACTTGTTCTTATTCCTAAGGTGATCGCCCCAGAATATATTACGCAATTTTGACATATTAGTCTCTGCTATGTGCCATACAAGATCCTTTCAAAGGTAAAACCTAGCATGCCGATTCTGATTGTAGATAACCAAACTAGCTTAGTGGGAGGGAGGTGGATTATGGATAACGTTGTCATTGCCAAGAAGTTATCCATTCTATGGGGATGAAAAAAGGGAAGAAAGGTTGGGTGGCAGTGAAGATAGATATGGAGAAAGCATACGATAGGTTAAGATGGGACTTCATCAAATACACACTTCAAGGTGCTCATATTCCAAGGAATATTATTCTCATAATAATGCATTGTGTTTTGACATTTTCAATGCAAATTTTATGGAATGGAGGATTTACTAATGAGTTTTATCCTACGACGGGTGTATGATAGGGTGACCTGACTCGCCATATCTCTTTGTGTTGACAATGGAGAAATTATGCCATATGTTGAAGTTGGCGGTATGAAATGGGAAGTGGAAACCTATAAAATTGTGAAGAGAGGGCCCGTCTCCATCTCATTTATTTTTTGCCAAAGACTTGGTATTATTTGGTGAAGCAAGTGTGGAGAATGTTGAAAACTTGAAGATTATCCTCCAACAATTCTGTGTGTATTTATGCCATAAAATGAACTCTGAAAAATAAAAAACATGCTTCTTGGGTAACACAAAGGCTACGGTTAGAAGAATGATTGGAAAAGTTCTAGAATTCCAAGAGGTGGAGGACTTGGGCACTTATGTAGGAGTACCATTATTCCAAAAGAAAGTTACTACAAGCACATTTCAATTTGTTTTTGACAAAGTCTAGAGGAAACTGAATGGGTTTGATGCAAAGTTATTGTCATTGACAGGTAGAACGACGTTGGCAAAATCGGTGTTGTTAGCAATACCGGGTTACTTTATGCAATCAACTATGATAACTATAGGTGTATGTGACGAAATTGAACAGATTGTCTGATAGTTTGTTTAGGGATCAAATAATGGGGAAAGTGTTACTGGTTAAATGGTATATTTGTCGTCAACCTATAAAGAAGGGAGGTCTTATTTTGAGGAGGTTGGTGACTCAGAATGTTTCCTTTCTTATGAAACTAGCCCATCAAATAGTGACCAATCCGTAATCATTATAGGTTAAATTTTTGAGTTGTAAGTATAAAATATCAGAGGTTTGCCCTCTCACGATTAGTAGAGCCCATTGCTCTTATGTTTAGCGATTGATATTATAACAACTCGTTTTTAGTCAAATCAAAACTGGTTTCGGGACCACAAATCTGAAGTCAAAATATTTATTTTATTATTATTTTAATGGCTACAATATGATTGAATGATTGTGTGAAAGTTTCATTTAGAAATTTTATCGTTTGGTTAGTCAATTTGATAAAAAGGACTAAATCGCGTAAAGTGTAAAATTGATGTTCTATTAGTTAAAGGTTTTTAATTGCTAAGGAATCTTAAATTAGAGGTCCTTATGTTGTAATTAGACCAAGATTAGTGTGAGTGGACAAAGATGGACATGATTAATGAATTTTTAATGAATTAATAATAAGGGTAAATTGGTAATTGGTAAATAAAGGTTAATTAAATAAAAAAAAGGTTAATTTTTGTTAGATCATCATCTTCCTTAGCTGAAATTTTGTAGGAAAGAATAGCCGTGGTTAGTTTTTTCATTCAGCCAAGCTTTCCAAGCTCATTAAGTTACAATTTTGTCCCGTTTTTAATGATTTTTATGTTTTGAGATCGTTGCAGCTAGGTCTAGCTAGCTCAAGGACTATTTTCCAAAACTGTTAAAGAATTTGAATGATTCCATTGATGAATACATGTGTGTTTTGATGTTTGATGATAGATTATGAATGTTGGTTGTGAAATATACAAGTTTTATAAAGTGATTTTTAATGAAAATGCAAATTAGGGATTGAATTGTGAAATGTGAAAACATTGTGGTTAAAATGTGAAATAAATGAAAAATATGGGCTGCTAGGGACCTAATTGAAATTCAACTAGCATGGGTTATGCTTGAATTTTATGAATTTGTGATTTTGTGAAATAATGACTAAATTGTAAAAGTTGTGAAATTCTAGGGGTAAAAGTGTAAAGGTGCTTAAATGTGTGTTTTGGATTAAATTGAATAGAGAGATTGTTAAATAAGTTAATTTTGAATATATTTAGATCAAGAAAAGCGAAATTCAGATCTATATCGGGGGAAAACTAAAGTTATCAACACATCCGAGGTAAGTTCGTATGTGATAAATTTCATTATAAATGTATTCTAAATGCTTTGATATTGCATAAATTGTAATTACGAGACTACAAATATGTTCGAAAATAATTTTGATGACGATCTGATATTTGAAATCCCAGTTCAACCTTAGGAATAGATTTGGATACTAGTGACATGTCATTAGGGGATTGTTGTGATTATTGTAATTATGTGATCTGGGTGCTGGTCTTGTACGTCCTACCGGTGGCTGAGTATACTGGTATGTGTTACAGTTACTTGATAGCTTGTGTGAGTGACACCAAGTAGTTGCGTCTTGACCCACAACTTTTGTAAGCAGGCCCGTTGATAGCTCTAGTGTGAGAATTATATGTGATATGAGGTCGAGATAGCTTCGGCTATATATGTGGCATTTAGTGTGCGAGTTTCCCATATATCCTATTCAACAAGTAAATGAAAGACGTGGTTATGTATGAGATTGATACGAGATGGTACAGGCATGCACATGAACCGTATAAGCTTAAATCAAGAGAGTTGTGAATTTCATACTTAATATTAAGTTTGAAAATGTGTAAGGTCTGTTAGTTAAATGAAATATACTTTGATATGTTTGAATTGATGATTTGTATGTTTTTGTTAATATTGAGTTTATTTCATACGAGCTTACAAAGCTATATAGCTTACTTTGTTTAACTTTCCATGTTTTATAGTGAATCCAAAGCTACCTCGGATTCGGGGATCGTCGTATATCGTTTCACACGATCCAACTATCTTTTGGTATTTTTGAACTTAAGTATTTAAGTATATGGCATGTATAGGGACTTTGAGTTATTTTGATATATATAATTGCTATGTATTTTGGTAATGGATATAGCCATTTGTGTTGGCTTGTGATTGTGTAGGGTTGTTATGTATATAGCCATGTGAGATGGCTTACTTGGTTTATAGTTGGTTATGGATGAGTAGCTTAGGTAGTAATTTTTTGGAATTTAGTTTCGGTATGTTTATGAAATTTGGTAAGATTATGTTTGACTAATTTGATGATTTAAGAATGTGAAATATTGGTATTGAAGTACTATGTATTGCTTGGAAATGAATGAAATGAATTGATCTTGTCTTGAGTAGATTTTAAATTCTTAGTTATGCCTTATGTTGGAATCAATTGGTTTGATGTAGGTGTGTACCAAATTCAGTGGCAAAATGGCTTGGTAATAGCCTATTTTTGTCCACACAGGCAGAGACACGAGTGCTAGTCTCAGCCGTGTGTGTCACACGGCCGTGTGTCCACTGGTGTTGAAATTAAAATTAAGTCAGTGTTCTCCACATGGCCTCACACACGAGCGTGTGACTTGGCTGTGTGGTAAAGTCAATATACCTTTCAGGTTTGGCACGGCCTAGCACACGGCCTGGCACACGGGCTTGTTTGGCCATTTTTAGGGCACACTAGCTAGCTAGATGGGCATGTGTGTTGGCCTTGTGACCCAAGTCAGAGAGTTACATGGGGTCGAACATGGGCTGGGACACGGCCATGTGTTTCCATTTCGAATGTCCACGCGGCCTGTGACATGGGCGTGTCTGTTGGCTGTGTGAGACACACAGCCGGGCCACACGGGCGTGTGTCCCCTGTTTTGTGAAAAATTTTCTAAGTGTTTCAAAAGTTTCCTATATTATCGGTTTAGTCTTGAACCACTTCCAAAACATGTATTGAGCCTCGTAAGCTCATATTAGGGACATCGTGAATGATGACGAATGATGATTACATGAAATGTGAAAATGTTTGAGAAATGTATGTGTAATTGTATGATAAGTTTGATAATACTCCGTAACCCTATTCCGACGTTGAATACGGGTGAGGGGTGTTACAGATATCTAATATTTGGAATTAGTTTGGGAAGAACTGGAATTGGTGTTTAGGTAATGGCAATTCGGTTAGCTTTATACAGGATATTTGGATTCCTAATTTGGGGCCCCTACATAGTCATCTATCTCCTGATGCTATCATTTTGGTAGATCTAAAAGTGGCTGATTTCTTGGATCCAGGTTGCTGCTGGAAGTGATCACTATTGGATCGCTACTTTAATTGAGAGATTTTGGAGCATATTGCTACATGTCATCCGCCAAATGACACTCTAGGTAATGATACATGTCTATGGAGGTCGAATGTTAACGATAAGTTTTCTGTTAAAACTGCTTATAAAAGCATTGCTTAATTTGATATTCCTCGTGTTGATATTGGTGGAATGGAATATGGAATAATATCCTACCTCCTACAGTTAAGCACTTCTTTTGGTTAGTTCTACACCGAAGAATTCTTACCAATACTGAAGGGGTTCAAAGAAAATTAACTAATGATGCAATGTGTTCAATCTATGGTGGCCTTCAATAAATGCACCTACATGTTCTTTGTGATTGTTGGTTTATGACTGAAGTATGGTTGAAAATAATCTCAATCGAATGTGTCTCTGGATTTTTCAGCTTGGATTTGGTCAAGTGGGTTAATTCAAATCTTAGAGGGGAGTTTCAAGTTGGTTCTGGTAGAGATGAATCTCATATTTACTTTACGGTATTATGTTGGATGCTGTGGAAGAATAGAAACAAGTGTGATTTTCAGCAGGTGATTGGGAAAGTAGAAAAGATGGTTAGTAGTATGAAGTGCTTTGCTAAACATGTCATCAAAACAAGTCTATAGGGTAGTAGAACCAGAGATTCGCAAGTTGAGATGGAAAGATGGTGTCCTACCAATCATGGATGGATCAAAATCAACACTGATGGAGCGACTAGTAGAAACGAAAATTGGTCAGCGGCTGGAGGTGTATTGCGAGACTCTTTTGGGAAATGGATTGAAGGTTTCCAAAGGTATGTTGGGAGGGGTTTCACTGTGAATTCAGAGCTTTGGGCGATTCTACATAGGTTGGAAATAGCTCAAACAAGAGGGTACACGAAGGTGATTGTAGAATTTGATTGCATGGTTGTTGTGGATATGATTAAGGAATGTTCGGAAAGTACACCTTCAATGACTATTGTTAGGAAAATCAAGGAAGTGGCTCAACAGATTTCTATAGTCAAGTATCAGTTCGTAAACAGGGAAAATAATTTGGTTGCTTATTGGTTAGCTAAATCATGTCTTTCTAGTGATGTTAATTTAGTTTATATTGATGCTCCTACACCTCAAGTTAGGAGACTACTTTTAGATGATAAATTAGGGAAACACCATGTAAGAATAAATTGACTTAAGGAAGTATGATGCCTTTATTTTTCTATCATAAAAAATATTTATATTTGACTATTATATATATAAACAATATACAGGTTTATTTATTATTTTTATTATTATTCATGAACATTGTTCACGAACATGTTCCTTTATTGTTCTCAAATATGTTCATTTAACTTAAACGAACAAACATAGACACACATATTTTTAAATAAACGAACACAAAAAAATGAATATGAACAAAGATCCATTCATTTAAACTCTATTAATTAACAACCTAATCTTTAGAAATGTCCTTTCCGTTAAAAAAGAAAGATGAAAGAAAAAAAAAACAAAGAAATGGAATAAACGAGATAATGAGGTAGTAAAGGACCCAGATATTTTTCCCATCCACAATTTTCAATTGTAACATCCGAGAATTAGGGGCTTTGCATTTAGTATGTTTCTGGGTGTTTGGTATACTCTGTTCCTTAATTTACTATGTTTGGGGGCCTTGGGAAGGCTCGAGGTTAAGCCGAAGCCTTGGCCAAAATTTCAAGTCGGGGCACTTTAGGAGGGTAGCTAAATAAGGCAGGTTTTAAGTATTATTGTTTGGGTTTGATGACACAAGAAGGACAGTGGCAAAGTGGCAAAAGATGCTACATAGGGTGCTGGTAGGTGACGCCATAAGGGAGCAGTGAGGGAGCAAGTTATAGTCGCATAGATTGCCTTTTTGGAGTTATTTTGATGCCAGGAGGGGAGGTGGTGGAGTTCGGCTAGGACACTTCAAGGGGGAGTGTTGAAAGGGTCAAACAATTTGAAGGTGTGGCCATGAGTGAAAGGTGGAAGTTGAACCTTTCAAACCGATTAGAATGTGGGGAGGAGAGTGATTGTAGGAAGAAAATATGGGATTTGGGAGTGAGGGGGAGAGTTGGCCGGTTGTTGGAGTGTTGGGAAGTGCATTTTCGGCTTTAAGGGGAGTTTAGTAAGGTATTTCAGCATTTGGGGGATTTGTGAGAGGAACTGAACCATTTCTGAGTGTTGTGCATTCTCTTTTGGTATGTTTTCGATTCTCATTGGCATTTTTTCGGCATTTTCATTCTCTATTCCTAGATTACTTTCTTTTCTCTCCAATTCTTCTTTTTATGTATGTGTTGGCCGAATCTTCACCTAGGCTTCACCTTCCCTTTTAGCCGAACCCCTCCTCAACATTCTGACTCCTCCATTTCTTCCTCCTCTTAAGCGAATCACCTCCTACATACATTCTTTTCCTTGACTTCTTTATACTCTAGCCGAATCTCCCTAGCCATTTCTTCTTGATTCCTGATAGCCGAAACTCATTCTTGTTTTATTTATTTCCCTTTTCATCTTTACTTCATATCTTAGTAGAAGCCGAAACTTCCTTTTTCTTCAAGCGGATGCAGTCTTCCTATCGTTTTGCTAAGTAGCTGATTATTGACCCTCTGCAATCGGTAAGGAGCCTTTCTTTTCTTTTATTCTCTTTTCTTCTCGTTCTTCTTCCGTCTTCTCTGTGTTTGGTTAACTGATGTTCTGACTCACTTCTTTGGGTACTGACCGATTGTAGAAGGCAGTAGCTTCAGCATCTCCTTTCACATGACAAGTTGTGAAGAGGGCCTTGGTAAGTGGTGTTTGGCCGATCGGTCACTTCTTTTAGTTTATTGTGAGAACAGATTCTGATTTGGGATTGTGTAGGGACTCAATCAGTTTCTTAAGCCAAGTCTACTAGCTTTCGACTTCTGTTGTTTAAGGTAAGGGAATTCCATCGATTTGAGTTCTCATTCTTTCTGTTACCTTTCAAAGCCTTAAACCTTTCAGTGCCAACCAAGTATTGGAGGGGGTTGGATCAATAGTCCTAGCCCCTAAGTTTAAACGGCGCGCAGTGTCAGCCGTTCGAGACTGGCCACCAGATTGTGGACCGGCTTCAAAGCAGATTAGGCAGATTGCGGTGTTTCCTTCTTCCGAGAGTGTCGATAGTGTTGAGAGCTTAGTTCTCTTCGTATACAGGTGTGTAATATTCACACCTTTTCACCGTTACTTTTAAGTGTGTTTATGCTCTGCTAAATGCCGGAACTTCCGCATTAGCTATTGTTTTACCCATGAAGGGTAAAAGTAGGAGATCAGGTTAGTGACTTATATCTGTGCTAAATATGTAACTATACCGACATGATTATTTGGACATTCTGAGCATCTGATACATGTTGATATCTATTGCATGCATACATCATGATTTTATATTGCATAAGGGGGTATGCCATGAATGTAAGGGGAAGTGTATCTGGTGACTTTTGCCATTTTAGCCTGGTGACTTAGTCACATCTCTAATGATCTGTTGGCTCTGCCACAGTCTGTTCTGGTGGCTTTTGCCAGCTTGGTGACTCTGTCACAACTTTTGCGATGAGCAGCATGACTACCATTGATAGTGTGTAGCGATGAGGGTTGATTGTAGAAATCCCCATTGGTGTGATTGGCTGGTACGGGTGGTGTGTAGCGGATGGATATTAGGCTGGGTTGGGCTTTGCATCGTCTTGCATATGCTGACCGCCATACTATCCTATAGGGTTGAGGCCTAATTTGATTTCGAGTGGGCATCGCCCAATATGATTATGCAAGGGGCCAAGGCCCAAAAAGGTACATGAAAGGGCTTGGGCCCAGTGTTGGTGTTTGAAATTGTACACTGAGTCATTAGACTCATCCCTTCAATTTAACATTTTGCAGGTGATACCTAGAGTAGTGGATTTGGGCCGGAAGGGACTACGAGGTGGCCATGCTTGGTTTTATTTATTAGAACTTTATTCTCTTTTAATTTTTGGGATTTGGTTATGTAATAAGGCCACTTTTAATTTGGTTAAATTCTGTTTGTTTTAAAACTTTGGACGTATTAAACACAATCTACTTGATAAGACGTTTTTATAAAAAGCGGATGGAAGTTTTCTTTACTACTTGCTTAACGATTTTCTTATAAAAAGAATTTTTCGTCAAACTCCTAGATTAATTAAATAATAATATAAGTGTTTTCAAATGTCACCTAAACACAAAAATTGGGCTAATCAAAATTCTTCCCTACATGAACTTTCAAACGTACTGCTATCTTGAAATTTTCAAATGGGACTTAAATTGGAGATTTCCAGAAATTCACGAAGTTTTATAAAATCTTTCCAAGTGACATGTCAAATTCGGTCGAAGTGTTTGGGCCGGGTTTGGGGTGTTACAGTTTGGTATCAGAGCCAAATTTTAAAAGCTCGACCGTGGGTTTTGGGTCCAAAACGTTTTCCAAATTTTGGGTTTAAGATAGTTTAGAAAGAAAATACATATGTAACTGTTTTCAGGAAGTATGGCACCTGAGTCTCCAGCCCAAGTCTGCAAGGTAAGTCTTCTAATTGTTAGGTGATTTGCATAAGGTAGTTGTATTACATGGATATCGCTATGGATGTTAGAATTTAGAAACTCTACTGTAGAGATGAAAACCTTTAGGTATACAGGTGCTTTGCGGAAAAACTACTTATAACTCTATCTTCATAAAACTACTCATTAATCAATAGTGGAAAGAAATGCTAATGCATAAAATTTGTAATCAGATTAAGACAAAACAGTAGGCATGAGTGGTAGAGGATGTGGACGTGTTGCACGCGGCCGTGGGAGAGGCCGGGGTGCTGAGGCTGAATTCTCGGAAGCGAGGAATGAGCCTGAGGGTGAAGCGCCAGCATCACCTGTGGCAGAAGCGGGATCGCAAGATAGAACTGGTGGAGATGATGCCCTGTCACAAGCAATGCTGCGTGTGTTGGAGCGAGTGGCCGGGGCGAGCACTGGAACGGCATCTCGAAAGTCTATTCCTGAGCGACTTCAAACAAACAGAGCTGAAACGTTTAGGGGTATCTTTGGAGTGGCTCCAAATGTGGCTGAGTATTGGTTAGAGGCAGTCGAAAGGATTATGGATGATGTAGACTGCAAGGCAGAGGAGAAGATGAAAGGAGCAGTGTCTCTTCTTTGGGATGAGGCATATCAATGGTGGCTCACAGTAAGAGAGGGTACTTTAGCGGATCGAATCGATTGGGACAACATTTCAAAGGAAATATGTTGGGGCGAGTTACGTAGATGTTCAGAGGAAAGCATTTCTAAATCTGGTACAAGGGAGCAAATCTGTGGCCGAGTATGAGGCGAAATTTTTGTGCTTGAGCCGTTATGCTCGAGGAATAGTGGCAACAGGCTATGAGGCTGCGTGCGGTTCGAGGATGGGCTACGGGATGAGTGGAGGGTATTGATAGCTCTGCAGTGAGAGAGAGACTTTGCCGTCTTGGCTGAGAAAGCTAAAATAGCCGAAGAGGTAAAGCGGACTGAGAGACAGAATAGGGATAAGGACCAGGGTAGGAATAAGAGAAGCTTTGGGTCGTCAAGGTCATCGGGAGGTTTCCAAAAGAGGCCTAGGTTTGATGGGCCAGTTCAGGTCGTGAGGTCTACGACGATGGGTCAGTTTTGATCATGTGCTCTGTGTAAGAGAAGGCATTCCGGGGAGTGTAGGAGGAGAACTGATAGATGTTTCAACTGTGGATCTATGGATCATATGATTAAGGATTGTCCACAAGTAGATCAGGTGCGGCCAGTTGGACAGAATTTTAATCAGTTCAGGAGGGGTGGTCAGCAACCGCAGAGGGGTAGAGGTCCAGCTAGAGGAGAAAATGGTTTCATTTAGGGCCGTGGAGCACCGAGCAGAGGTGCTGGGAATACAGAGGCAAGACAGCCCGGGTTAGTTTATGCAGCCAGACGCTGAGATGAGGGGGATACACCGGATGTCATAACGGGTACGTTCCTCATTTTCGGTTTGCCTTTTACTGCGTTAATTGATATTGGGTCAACACATTCTTATGTTGCTAGTGTGGTGTCTGGAACTTTAAACATGAACTCTGAGATTGCTTCTAGGGAGATGACTATACTTAGCCTTTTAGGACAATCTGTAGTAGTAAACAAACTCTTTAGGAGTGTGCCTCTAGAAGTACAAGGGTTGGTTTTTCCAGCTGATTTGATGGAACTGTCGTTTGGTGAATTCGATTTGATCTTAGGTATGGATTGGTTGGTAAAATATCGAGCAAACTTGGATTGTGCTGCTAAGCGCATGGTGTTAAGGACTCCTGAGGATAATGCAGCTTTAGTGATAGGCAAAAGGAGAAACTACTTGCCCAATGTAGTGTCTACTTTAAAGGCAGAAAGAATGGTGAGGAAAGGATGCGAGGCTTTCTTAACTTTTGTTTGTGCTTTGGAAGCCAAGTAGTTAACTGTGGAGGATGTCAGGACAGTAAAGGAGTTCTCTGATGTTTCTCCAAAGGAACTTCCGGGGTTACCTCCGAATCGCGAAGTGGAATTCGGCATTGACCTTCTTCCGCGATCGACCCACGACTCTCGGTACCATTATTGGGCCCAACGACCCTTTCTAAGAGTCTTAACATAGCTTGACATACTCCATCTTCTGTAGCAGCAGCCCGGTCGTATGGTCCCCTTTCAGCTACTGGTAAGGCCGGAACTTCCCCTACTCCAACGTTGGGCATATGGCCTGACTCCGAAGACCCAACCCTAACACTTCCACGGCCTCGTCCACGACCTCTTGCACCTCTTCTAGCGCTCATCGTTGCGTGCGTATTTCTGGATTAGAATTTTATGAATTTAGTGCATAGTTCCACTATTTAGAGCACATGTCTTATGTAAACAACAATTTAGAAGTTATTTCGCGATCGTATATCCACTACAGGCTTAAGTTTCCTACGGGCTTTAGTCTCTAAAGTCCTATTGTTTAAAGTAGCCCAATATCTAAATATAGTCCAGTAATTTAAACAGTAGAAGAACAGAAAAAAACTTACTTCGCTCGACGTCAAGGGCTCGGTGAACCACACTGCAAGAATCCTGCCAAACTTTCTAATCTACTTATTTTGAAAAACCCAAAATCCAAGGCCCATTTCATAGCCCGAGCTTTGCAATCGAGCTCTGATACCACTAAATGTAATACCCCCAGACCCGGCCCAGACGTTATGGCCAAATTTGATGATGTCACATCAAAGGAAAATCCAGAACGACTTTGTTTAGCGGAAAACTTAGGTTTGAGGTTTAGAAACCCAAAAACTCTCGAATCTTGTTATGTTAAGATAAAAAGCCCATATTTTAATAAAACGTACATGTGTTGAGTTATTTTGAAAATCATGTTTAATCTTAAGAAATTTAATTAAGTTCAATAAATAAACAGTAATAATAAAACCCATACGTAAAGTCAATTTGGAGTTACAAGGCCTTATTACAACCCAACAAAAATAAAGTGATTAAAATAATAGAGTTATACGAAATAAAGTAACAAAAAGTCTAAATCACTTGCAATGTGGCCATCTCTGAGTCCCCTTCCACGTCGAACCGTCTACTGTGCATCACCTGAAACATTAAATAAAAGGGTGTGTGTTTTGCAACTCTGTGTATACTACCCTTGGCATTCAATACAATATACAATTATCACATCGGGCCTAAGCCCTAACACAATCGATGGTCTTGGGCCTTAACCCACAATGACCACATATCATTTCATATGGAAACAAGGTTATGCAAAACCCTCCCAAAAATTCATCTGCTACATACCATTTCCCTTCCAACCTTATGCACCTGTGGGGATTACTAAATCGACCCACCCCTCTGCTACACTCCAAAGGTAGCACCAACAGCTGCACTACTCAACGTTGCAGCAAAGCTGCTAATCATATAATGGGCTTAAAGCGACCGGTGGATCCACGATCGTCATGCGACTATGCGATCCTCCAATTCTTCCTTCGTACCATGATTTCCCACCCATATGCATCCTAAACAGATTATCGTATGAATGCAGCAAGCACATGAGTAACATCCATAAAACTCATATTCATCACATAGGGGTATTCTAATCATTCTACCCTACAGGGGTATTCTCATAATTTTACCCATCAGGGGTATCCTCGTAATTTCTTACTTGTCGAGTTTTAGTTATGAACTTTGGCCCATCAACAAGTCCTCACGGCTAAAGTGAACAGACACTATGCACCAGTTACGATACTAGAGAAGAGGAGGTGGACCACTAGGATCGCTTAAGTACCAAGCTCTCCTTAGATCCAATCTTGGACATGCATATGTCCATTGCCACACCTTAACCTATCGACTTGTCCACAGACATGTTTGATTATTACAAGAGGCATAGAGTCCACTAAACCATAACATATATTTCTAAAATCTCTTAAGGCCCATTAAGCCCATTTCATGTCATATTTCATGCTCTTATAGCCTATTGGGCTCAATTACAATCCAATCATACAACCGTTCATGCCAATTCATTATTCATGCTCACATATCAACCATAAATCTGGAAAATTATCGATTAAATGATCGAGCTTGTTTCAAATGTAGATCTCTAAATCACTTTATCCGAGACTGTCCTGAGTCTGTTGAGCAAGAGATTGTACAGAATCTGAAGTTGAATAACGCTTCAACTAGGGGTAGACCTCCCAGAAACATGGGAAATGTGAGTGGTAGCCAAAGATCTACGAAAGATACAACTACGAGATTTGAGGCGAGAGCACCTGCTAGAGCTTATGATATTTGTGCTCATGAAGAAGCTTCATCTCCAGACGACATTACTGACGACATTACCTATACTTTTATTCTTTATGATACTTCTATAATCGCACTGATAGATCTAGGGTCTACTTATTCATATATATTCATGAACTTAATATCCAGTAAGACTTTGCCTATAGAGTCTACTGAATTTGTAATTAAAGTATCGAACCCCTTAGCCAAGTGTGTTCTGGTTGACAAAGTGTGCAAGAATTGTCCGTTATTGTTTCGAGATATCTGTTTCCCAGCTAATCTGATGCTACTACCCTTTGATGAATTTGATATAATTCTGGGTATGGATTGGCTAACTTTGTATAATGCTATTATGAATTGGAAGTGGAAGACTATTGATTTGAGAAGTCAGAATGACGAGATAGTCTGAATTGAATCCAGTAATTTGAATGGGCTACCGGCTGTTATCTTAGATGAAAGCTCTAAATTATTTGAAAAAGGGATGTGAAGCTTATCTTGCTTATGTGATTGATACGAAAGTGATAGAAAAGAAAGTTGAATCTGTGCCTGTGGTTTGTGAGTTCCCTGATGTGTTTCCTGATAAATTATCGAGATTACCTCTAATACGAGAAGTTGAGTTTGGCATTGAGATAGTGCCGGGGATGACCCCTATCTCAATAGCTCCGTATAGAATGGCTCTGAAAGAATTAAAAGAATTGATGTCTCAGTTGCAAGAATTGACAGATAGAGGTTTTGCACGATCGAGCGTTTCTCTTTGGGGCGCTCCCGTTCTGTTTTTGAAACAGAAAGATGGCACGATGAGAATGTGCATTGGTTACTGTCAGTTAAACAAAGTGACTATTAAGAACAAATATCGTCTGCCCAGAATTGATGATTTGTTCGATCAGCTAAAAGGAGCTATTATATTTTTAAAGATAGATCTGAGATCAGAAAACTATCAGTTGCGAGTAAATGATTCAGATGCTTCGAAAATTGCTTTTAGAACGAGGTACGGGCATTATGAATTTTTAGTTATGCCTTTCGGACTAGCAAATGCTCCTGCTGTCTTTATGGGCTTGATGAACAAAATTTTTAGACCGTATTTAGATCAATTTGTTGTTGTTTTCATTAACGACATTTTGATTTATCAGCGTGATGAAATTGAGCATGCCGAACATTTGAGAATTGTGCTACAAACTCTGTGTGATAAGCAATTGTATGCAAAGTTTAGTAAATGTAAGTTTTGGTTGCACGGAGTTGACTTTTTGGGGAATATTGTGTCAGCATCCGGTATACGAGTTCATCCCAGAAATATTTCAGCTATTTTAGAGTGGAAGCCTCCAAAAAATGTGTCTGAAGTCTGTATTTTTCTGGGACTTGCTGGTTATTACCGGCAGTTCGTGAAAGGTTTTTCGATGATTGCAACTCCGTTGATGAGATTGCTTCAGAAATATGTGAAATTCGAATGGTCTGAAAAGTGTCAGAAAAGCTTTGAATAGTTGAAAGCCCTTTTAGTTGAAGCTCCGGTTTTGGTACAACCAGAATCGGGTAAAAAGTTCGTGATTTTTAGTGATGCTTCGTTAAACGGTCTAGGTTGATTTTTTGATGCAAGAAGACAAAGTTATAGCTTATGCCTGGAGAAAATTGAAACCACATGAAAAGAATTATCCAGCACACGACCTTGAGTTAGTTGTAATCGTGTTTGCTTTAAAAATTTGGCGCCAATATCTTTTCAGTGAGAAATGTCATGTGTTTTCAGATCATAAAAGTTTGAAGTATTTGATGACTCAGAAAGATTTGAATCTGCGATAGAGAAGATGGTTAGAACTGTTAAAAGACTACGAGCTTGTGATTGATTATCATCTGGGAAAAACAAATGTTGTTGCTAATGCTTTGAGTCAAAAATCGTTGTTTGCCTTACTTGCGATGAATGCTCATTCATTTTGTCTAATGATGGCTCAGTTTTGGCCAAATTGAAAGCGAGACCATTGTTCTTACAGCAGTTTTGTGATGCCTAAAAAGTTGACAATGAAATGCTAGGGAAACGAGCTCAGTGTGATTTCAACTTCGATTCTAAATTTCAAGTTGACGTTGATGATTGTCTGAGATTTCTAGACCGAATTTGTGTTCTGAGAAATCTAGAGTGATTTCAGTTGATTTTGAAATAAGCTCATAACAGTCACTTATCTATTCATCCGGGAAGTACAAAGATGTATAATGATTTGAAACAACTTTATTGGTGGCCTGGAATGAAAATTGATATCTTTGATTTTGTTTCAAAATGTTTGATCTGTCAGTAGGTCAAAGCTAAACATCAGGTGCCATTCGGTTTGTTACAACTAATTATGATCCCCGAGTGGAAATGGGATAGAGTGACGATGGATTTTGTTTCGGGTTTGCCTTTAACTCCATGCAATCTGGGTTATAGTTGATAAATTAACAAAATCAGCTCATTTTATTTCGGTAAGAACATATTAATCGTTTGATAAGTTAGCTGAGTTATACATTTCTGATATTGTGAGATTACATGAGGTGCCATTATCTATTGTGTCTGACAAAGATCCGAGGTTTACTTCGCAGTTTTGGAAGAAACTGCAAGAGGCTCTAGGTATGAAATTGCACTTCAGTACTGCTTTTCACCCACAAATGGATGGTCAATCCGAGCGGATTATTCAAATTCTTGAGGATATGTTGAGATGTTGCATTCTTGAGTTTGAAAGTGCGTGGGAGCAATATTTGCCATTGATTGGATTCGCGTATAATAACAGTTTTTAGACGAGTTCGAAAATAGCACCGTACGAAGCCTTGTATGGTAGGAAATGCCGAACACCTCTGTACTGGTGTGAACTTAGTGAAAATAAAATCCACGGGATTGATTTGATTAAAAAGACTGAACAGAAAGTAAAAGTGATATGAAATAGTCTGAAAGCAGCTTCTGATCGATAGAAATCATATGCATATTTGAAATGAAAAGATATTGAATTCGAGATCGGTGATAAAGTATTTTTGAAAGTGTCTCTGTGGAAGAAAATACTCTAACTCGGTGAAAAAGACAAATTGAGTCCGAGATTCATTGAGCCGTATGAGATTATCGAGCTTATTGGGTCAGTTGCTTATAGACTGTTGTTGCCATCTGAGTTAGAAAAGATCCATAATATGTTTCATGTATCAATGCTTTGACAATAAAGATCCGACCCCTCGCATGTAATTTATCTTTCTAAGATAGAGATTCAGTCCAATATGACTTATGAAGAATAACTGATTCGTATCTTAGCTCTTAAGGTTAAAGAATTACAAAATAAGAAAATTCCGTTAGTAAAACTGTTATACCATCGACACGAGGTAAAAGAATCTACGTGGGAACTTGAAGATTTTATGAGAGAGCAATATCCAAATTTGTTCAATGGTGAGATTTTTGGGGACAAAAATCCCTAAGGGAGGAGAGTTGTAACAACCGAGTTTAGACCCTAGTCAGAATAGTGGTTTTGGGACCACAAATCTGTGTCAGAAAAATATTTTAATATTACTTTCCGAGTCTACAACATGTGAATTGATATTTGTGAAAGTTTCGTATAAAAATTTGATCGTTTGTGTGCTCGACTTGAGAAAAAGGACCTAACTGCATAAAAGGTAAAAGTTGTGTTATAATTGGTTGTGTGTTGAATTGACATGGCTTATTAACGTGAGGTCCTTATGTTGTGAATGGACCTTTGGTTTATTGAGTGGACATTTATGGACAACCATTAATTAATTTATAAGTTAAATAGCCATGGGTAAAATGGTAAATTATGTATTAATGTTAATAAATTAAAATAAAACAAAAGGTTAGTGGAGTATTCATCTTTGTTTTGCCGAAATTTGAAGAAGAAAGAAGACAACCATGGCTATTTAGGGTTCAGTCATTTGAAGCTTTAATTCGTATGTAATTTTTGTTCGATTTTTGATGATTTTTACGTTTTTAAGATCGTTGCTTCGTATATTAGCTAGCCCATGCTTAAATTCATGAAATTGATTATGATTTTGAGTTATGCTATTGTTGATAATGTGAGTTTTGTGAGGTTTGATGATAGAAAATAAGTGTTGGATGATAGATAAATGTATTTTGTATTGGGAGTTTTGATGAATTTGATTATTATGGGCTAAATTGTGAAAATGAGAAATTGAAGGGCTAAAATGTGAAATAAATGAAATATATGGGCTTATATGAGCTAAAGGAATGTTCGGTCAAGCTACGATATTGTTAAATTATGTGTATTTTGTAATTTTATGAAATAGGGACTATAAAGTCAAAATGTGAAAATGTGAGGGTTAATTTGTAAAATGCCCTAAATATGTGTATATTGATTGAATTGAATGATTTGGTGAATGAATAAGCTAAATTTGACCGTGTATAGATCAAAAACCAAAGAAAACATAATTAGATCGGGGGAAATCTAAAGTGGTTGAGTAATCGTTTATTTCCATCCGAATCCGTAAGCGGTAAGTCTATATACAAATAAATGTGTTTGAATTGAATTATTATTACTTACATGGTAATGAAATGTGATGAATGGCTATTGGAGCTGAATATGTGAAACCTGAGAAAATTCCAATAATATGATGACGTCCGAAAAGCCCTGTATGAACCATAGGAATAGTTAGGATACATATGTCATGACATTGGATTCTGATATGAGTTATCGTGTAAGACCATGTCTGGGACGTTGGCATTGATTTGTGATTTACGTGTAAGAACATGTTTGGGAAATCGACATTGTATTTGATTTCGTGTAAGACCCTGTCTGGAACAGTGGCATCGATATTTGATTACATGTAAGACCATGTCTGGGACGTTGGCATTGTATGAGCTTTACAAGCTATCCAAGTATCCTTATTGATTTCGAACAATTCAACGGGCATTCCAAGATATGATTGAATATGTGAATATGTATCCGTTTCAGGTGCATTTGAAATGTATATGGAATTTGGAAATGGAAGATAAGTATGAATATGATCATTTATATGTGAGCTACATGAAAATGTGTTATGTTTATAAGCAAGTGATTATGAACAATTGAGCTAGATGAGAAATATGAATTTGCTATTGTATTATGCCATAGTTCATATGAATGAAATAGTTTGTAATTGTTTATTTGTATATGGCTTACTAAGCTTTTGAAAGCTTACTTTGTGTGTGTTTGCATTGTTTTATAGAATATCAAAGCTACTGGGAGCTCGGGGATCGTCGAGGATCATCACCACACTATCGAACTATATTTTGGTATCTTTTGAAAATGTACATATTGAAGTATGGCATGTATAGGCTAGAGAACTTTGATTATGTTTTGAAATGTGTAAATGTAGCCATGTGATATGGCTTGATAATGAATGTGATTATGAAGTGAATTTAATACATGCTATGTGATGCAAAATTTAGTATGTTTTGATGTGCTCATGAATGGCCAAAAGAAATGGTCAATTTTGGTAAGCTTCATGTATTTGTAAAATTGATATGATAATAAATGCTATGAATTGAAATGGATTAATATGATGTATGAATCACATGTTTTTTATATGAAGTTGGTACTTTGAATTGGTATGTTTGAGTTAGATTTGTATATGGAAATGAATGACGTTGTTATGAGTCAAATTGTGCATGATTTGGTATGTTTTTGGCTGCTTTTGGGACATGAATTGATGCTTATAGGTTTGACCCAATTTTGGGTGGAAAATTGGCCTTGCAAATGGACTATATTTGCCTACACGGTTGAGCACACGGGCGTGTGTCTCGACTGTGTCTCTTAAAGTTGCAATTCGAAGGATGCCACACGGGCAAAAAGCATGGGAATGTGCCAGACTGTGTGAGGCACACGGCCTAGCCACACGGGTGTGAGCCCTGTTTTGAAAGATAAATTTTCTAAGTTCCACAAAGTTTTTATATGAGATCGGTTTAGTCCCGAACCTTCTATAAAGCATGTTTAAGGTCTTGTAGACCTTCTAAAAGGACTCGATGTGTATATTTCGCTATGGAATGTTTGTGATATGATCCGATAAGTCTGGTAATTCCTCTTAACCCTAGTCTGACGATGGATACGGGTTAGGGGTGTTACATGAACTTTGGCCTCAGATCTCATTGAAGAATCTCTAGTTGTACCACGATTACCACTTGCATTTCCCGCATTACTTGGCGGCCTCCCTCGAGTAGCTGTATTGCTCGATCTTGCATTCTAAGATTTATCTTTTTCATTTAACTCGGGACAATCTCTGATAAAATGATCTCGTGAACCACAACTATAATAAGCTCTATTCTTATTTTTCAACCAGCACTCCCCAAAATGCCATCTTCCACATTGTTGACACTTGGGTTTAACATCTTTCACATTGCCAACACTTGATATCGATGTAGTTTGAGCTTTAGGGTTGGTATACTGCTTTCCACGATCCTAATTAGAATATCCCATTAAAGTTGTCGATTGATTAAAATAATCTTTGGATTTCTTCGATGAAGATTTATACAGCTTACTCATCGATTGTAATATCCTGAAATTGGGCCTAGTAGGATTGGGCCGATTGGGCCTTGGGCTTTAGGAAAATTTGAGTATTATTTTATTATTTGTGTTAGCTCGGGTATGAATTATGTGTGTTTAGCATAGTCTTGTGAAGGCTTGATTTTATTAATGAGGCTAGAATAATTCTTAGTATTAAAAATTTAGTGAAGTGGATTAAGTGAACTTGACACTTAAGTTAATTTAAGTGTTAAATTTAGCACATGTGGAGTTAGTGGCAAGGTGGTTATGGTGTTTGAAGAGTTGCTTGAGGGAAGTGGTTCGAGTAGCATGATGAGCATTTTGAAGACTTTATTTTTATGCACCTTACATTAAGTGTCGGTCAAACTCTAATTATGGTAAGTTAGACTTTAGATTTTATGGTAAGTTGAATATTAGTTTAGGAAAGCATGTATTTTGGGATAAGATTTTTATGATTTATGGTAGGATGGGGGGACAAAGGGCTAGGATGATGGAGAGTTGTTTTGGAAATATTTTTTATGGTCATTTTGACCATGAATGTGGACGCATAGATGGCTAGGAGGGGTTGGCCGAATTTTTGGAAGGATTTAGGAGGAATTAAAGAGGAAATATGGGATTTGGGTGAAGGAATTGGTGTTGGCTGAATTTGGGACTTGGTAGGATGGCATTTTCGGTTTGGTAATAGTAAGATAGGTGTGTCAAAATTCATAGTTAATAGTTTTGGTTTTTCTCTTTTTCTCCAAGTTTCGGTCAAGAGGGTTATAGGCAAGTCATTTGGGTATTTGGTGCATTAAGGTGTGTTGTCAATATTTTTCTAACCTTCTCCTATTCATCATTTCTTTCTTTCAACCCCAAATCCATACCTATTCTCTTGTGGCCGGATATCCTATTTTTTATTCAATATGAGTCATAGCCGAATCTTGTAAGTTCTTTTGTTCTCTTTTCTTTTCTTGAAACTTTAAAGCCGAAACACTATTCATCTTTCTCCTCTATTCTTTTCACCATATTCAAAAGCCGAAACTTTGATGTAGTTTATTCTTGGCCGAATCCTCTAAGCTTTCAACTCTCTCCACTCTTGCGTTTACTCTTTTCATTAGTAAAGTGCCGAAACACCATCTCAACCTCGTTTCTATACCTATCTTTGTGTTAGCCGAATATCTCATTACCATTGGGAAGGTTTAGCCGAAACCTTTTTCTCTTATTTGATCTCTTCAAGCAACGAGGTGGTAAGTAATTTCTATCCTAGCAATCGGTGTAGGTTCTCTTTCTTTTAAGTGTGCCAAATCAAGGATTAAGCCTTGGTTTAGGGATGGCCGATCATGCTTGTGCCATGATATGTTTTTCTTGTGATGGTAGCTAGCATTAAGGAGCATTAAAGGAGAAGCTTTCGGGATTCGATTCTTCAAGGTAAGTAAGTGTAGCATTCGGCCGAGGGCCATTCTTTTGGATTATTGCTTAAAGCCGATTCTAATGTGGGTTGTTTAAGGAATTTTGACAGAGTTCATAATCAAGTGGCGTTTTCAGGATTTAATCGACTGTACCAAATAGGCGCGTAGTTATCGCACTGTCTCTTGATTGTGTGTATGTGTTATATTTATGTATATGTGATATGATGATAATGGTAGCCGAACTAAGGGCTAAGATTGTGAATACCCGTGGTGGGTGATCGAATACTCAGGTCAGTGATTTACGATATTAAATGATCATTGATGAATATATGAAATGTGATGGCATGTGATGCATTATTGTTCAAGTGATATGTTGCCATGATATACATATATGCATGGGACTTGGGATGTGACTATCGAAGGAAAGGGTGTACTTTATGTACGTGGTCTAGTGTTAGCCTTGTGATACATTGGCGCTTGATGTTAGCTATGTGCTTCATCAAGGGAGGTGTTGGCTAGGTGCCACATCTCGGCGGATGATAGTTGTGTGCATCACCGTGGATTGAGGATGACCTCGAGTCACCTCGTGGATATTGATATGAGGGATCACATATGTGATCGGTGGCTTAGCCACGGCCTTGTGCAGCAGGTCTGCCAAGGTAAGATATGTGGATCACTTGGTTGATCGGTGGATTAGCCACGGCCTTGGGCAGGGAGTCTGCTAAGGTAGGAGTAACGGATGGACTCTAGGTTGGGTTGGGCTTCATGTTGCATATTTATGCATTTTGCATGAATAATTATGTGGATCAATGTGGATATGGGCCAAGCCCAACATGTGAAATTATGTGTATATATTGCCTTATCATCTGATATGTGATTGATGTGTGGATGTGGGCCAAGCCCATGTGTGGAGGCATGTGAAATAACTATGCACTGAGTCTGTTTGACTCACCCTATTTTTCTCAAACCTTTCAGGTGATGCATAAAGCTTGGACCGGGTTGGGAGTGGATACGAGGTGGCCCATGCAGTTTTTCTTATGAAAGGTTATTTATTGTAATAAGGGCCATTTAAAGTATTTAAGGACTTTTATTATGTTTTAAGTTGGATTGTCGATTATATTATTATTTGAAAATGTTTTATTTTAAACAACTTAATTTTACTTGAAATTTTAATTACACAATGTTTAGTAAAGACAACAAAATTTTATTTTTTTAACTCTAAGTCAAAAGTTTTTCAAACGTTTTCCGCAGTGGCATTTCAAATTCGGTCATAGCGAATGGGCCGGGTTTGGGGTGTTACATCGATATTTTTCTCGAGTCTCTAGCTTCTGAATCTGCCTTTCTCTTTTATTTGCTAAGATCCTCGGCTTTACAAGCCCTTTCAACAAGAACAAAAAATTCTTTCAACTCTAAAATTCCAACTAGTAGTTTTGTATGTTCGTTCAATCCATCTACGAATCGCTTGCACATAATTTCTTCAATGGAAACATATTCCCGAGCATACTTGCTCAACCGTACAAATTCTCTTTCATACTATGTTATAGTCTTTCGACCCTGTTTCAACTCTAGAAATTCTTTATGCTTCTAATCGAGAAATCTTTGACAAATGTATTTATTTCAAAATTTAGATTGAAAGAACTCCCAAGTAACTCGTTCTTTCGGAACTACAGTTATCAACGTGTTTCACCATTGGTACACGATGTCTCTCAGCAAAGATACAACACATTTAATACATTCATCAGGAGTAGAAGACAACATCAAATACTCGAATCATATTTTCGAGCCAGAACTCAGCTCTCTCCGCATCATCATCAATAGTAGCCCAGAATTCTTCAGCCCGATGTTTACGTATCTTATCTATTGGAGGCTTGTTCAATCTTAAAAGTTCAACTTCTTAAGGAGCTGTAGGTACAGGTTGGGGAATAGGATGGGGTGAAGGTTGTTGAGCAGCCAGGTTCGTACGAATATATTAAGTGAACCACTCATTCATCAATTGAAATAAGGCTTCTTTAGCCTCTCCTCCCTGGCTACCCGTCACAGGTCTAGAATTAGTTGGTGATGTCCCTTGCGTGGGAGCAGGTGCATTACTCTCAACCTCATCAACTATCGCTCGATTGGGATCCATTACTATATGAAAACACAATTTAAAACGTCAAGAGTCATCACACTATCACAGTTTAAATATGACATGTGTAGCCAGACTCTTACACACGCTACATTAGACATAGAATCGACTAAACTGTAGCTCTGATACCAATAAATGTAACACCCCTCACCCGTATTCAACGCCGGAATAGGGTTATGGACCATTACCTGACTTACGAAACAATTAAACAACTATTTAACATACAATTGTTCAATTCAATCATTCATTATTCAATCTCAATCAATTTGTCCCTATTAAGAGCCTACGAGGCCTTAAACATGCTTTAGAAGTAGTTCAGGACTAAACCGATATCATACAAAAATTTTGGATTCTTAAAAATTTTTCATGTAAACAAGAGTCACACGCCCGTGTGAACTGGCCGTGTGCCTCACAAGGCTAGTAGACATGCTTGTGTCTCAGACCGTATGAAATCAGGGCATACAAACTGATTTGGGTCACACGGCCAACCAGATGCCTGTGTGTCTGGCCCGTGTACCCTTCAAAGTGGCCACACACGCCCGTGTGCCAAGCCGTGTGTTAGGCCGTGCTAAAACTGTAGGGTATACTAACTTATGCAACACGGCCTAGTCAAACGCCCGTGTGCTAGGCCATGTGCCAACTAGGGGGTATACTGACTTGTACCATGCGGCCAGTCACACGCCCATGTGTGAGACCGTGTGGAGCATACTGACTTCAATTTAATTTCAACACTAGGGGACACACGACCGTATAACATGACCGTGTGTCACACACAGCTGAGACACACGCTCGTGTCTCTACCCGTGTGAACAGAAATAGGCCATTTGCAAGGCCAATTTGCCACCCCATTTTGTACATACCTACAGAGTACAAATGGTACCATTTCAAGGCACAAATATGCAACCAAATCAATCCAAATTCATGCACATTTTATACTTTACAATTACAACTATTTCACTTTCTCATATATAAACCAAAACAACATCAATAGTATGGTTCATTTACCATAATTCACATATACAATTCAATCAACTAAAACATTCCATACATACATTATCAATCATCAGTTCTCAAGCACACAACTTTCCAAATTACCTAGTATCATTAGCATTATAGATTCAACTTCAACCATACAATATAGGTCAATTACCAAACTCAAAATAGAGCTATTTGCATATTTATTAACATCATCAACTTTCATTATCATAAGCCAACTCAAATGGCTCAACATACATGTTCATCAAACATACCAAAATGACTCAAGCCTATACATGCCATATACCATATATACACAATTCAAAAGTACTAAGTTTATGGTTGGATAGTGTGACGTAGACTCTGACGATCCCTGAATCCGAGCTAGCTTTGAATTCACTATAAAACACTGGAAAAACAAACAAAGTAAGCTACAAAGCTTAGTAAGTTCATACTAAATATACTCAACAATTCATAAAATACAAATCATCAATTTGAACAAGTTAATGTATAATTCATGATAATATCAAACCTTCCATAAGCTTATTCATATACTTATATGCAAAGTCATAACCTTTTCTATTTGATCTTCATACTTACATGTACATACATGTACAAATTCATAACGAACTCATACCTTCCCATAACACTGTCTAATAATAGATGATTCGCACACTAAGTGCCATCACATAGCCGAAGCTATTATAATAATGCACACTAAGTGCCTTACTCGATGTTTCACACACTAAGTGCCATCGCATTGCAGAAGCTATTATAATCCCGCACACTAAGTGCCTTACTCGATGTTTCGCACACTAAGTGCCATCGCATAGCCGATTTGTAGTCGAACATGAACGTAGTCTCATACATTCAATTAGGCAATAACAAGGCATTTAAAATCATAATTGTAATAATGTTTATCACGTACGAACTTACCTCGGATGCTAGAACGACAAATCGAGTCATTTAGTCGGTGACTTTCATTTTTCCCCGATCTAGATATGAATTTTGCTTTTCTTGATCTAAATGTATTCAAAATTAACTTATTCAATCATATATTCATTCAATTTAGTCTAAAACATACTTTAATGCATATTTACCCTTTTACCCCTAAACTTTCATATTTTTCACAATTTAGTCCTTGTTGCATAAAATCACAAATTCATGCAATTTAATCCAATTTCATAATGGCCGAATTTCACTAGTGTCCATATTAACCCATATTTCTAATTTATTTCACATTTCAACATTAAACATCAATGAACACATAGATTCAACAATGGCAACTCTCAAAATCTTTAACAGTTCTTCAAGTTAGTCCTTAGGTTAGCTAGATTTAGTTGCAACGATCTCAAAAGCATAAAAATTATTAAAAATGGGACAAAAATCGTACCTAATTGAGCATAAATAGCAAGGCCGAATGAAACCCTAAAATGAAAGCTTTTTTTCTCATCAAAATTCGATAATAGAGAAGATGATAACACATAAATTTTGTTTGTTTTCTTTATTATCATATTAATTACAAAATTACGACCATAACCTTATGAATTAAACATTAAAATCATAATGGTTGTCCATAATTGTCCACTTACCATTTTAATGGTCTAATTACAACATAAGGACCTTTACTTTAAGGTTCTATAGGTATTTAATACCTTTAGCTAATAGAACAACACTTTTGCACTTTACGCGATTTAATCCTTTTTACCAAATTAACCATTTAAACGATAAAATTTCTTCACGAAATTTTCACAAATGCATGCTAGCATACTGTAACATTAAAATAATAATAAAATAAATATTTTGACCTCGAATTTGTGGTCCCAAAACCACTGTTCCGATTTAACCAAAAAAGAGATGTTACAGAGTTGATTGATGGTTGTGTGATGATTGATGATTATAGGTACTATGGATGGTAAATTGATGATTTGTGGATATAGGTATACTTGTAAAATTAGGCCAAATAATGCATGTTTGGTAATGATCATTTTGATGATTTGAGAATATAAGGATTGGTATGAATTTAGATACCATATTGTGGTACTTATATGCCTTGAATTGGTTAGTATTGAAACGATAAGATTTAGACTTGGCTTGGTTGTTTTGGATGGTATATGATGCTATGGTCTAGTTTCATTTGTTTAGGTGAATATGTGAACCAAATGGGGTGGCAAAATGGCTTGGTAAATAGCCTATTTTTGTCCACACGGGCAGAGACACAGACGTGTGTCTCAGTAGAGTGTGACACACGGTCATGTTACATGGCTATGTGTCCCCTGGTGTTGATATTGAAATGAAGTCAGTATGCTCCACACGGTCTCACACACGGGTGTGTGATCGGCCGTGTGGCACAAGTAAGTATACCCCCTAATTGGCACATGGCCTAGAACACGAGCGTGTGACTTGGCCGTGTTGCATAAGTCAGTATACCCTACAGGTTTGGCACGGCCTGGCACATGGGCGTGTGTGGCCACTTCGAAGTGCACGCGGGCTAGACATACGGGTGTGTGGTTGGCCTTGTGACCCAATTCAGTGACATCACTTGTTTGGACACTAGGTAGGACATGGGTTGGGACACGGCCATGTGCTCCCATTTCGAATGTTCACACGGCTTGTGACACGGGCTTGTCTGGTGGCCGTGTGATACACATGGCCTAGTTACACGGGCGTGTGTCCCTGTTTTGGGGAAATATTTAATAAGTGTTGAAAAATTTCTCGAGTTATTGCTTTAGTCTCGAACCACTCTTAATGCATGTTTAAGGCCTCGTAGGCTAGTTTAAGGGACACTATGATTGATTGTGATTGGTTTGTATTTGGATTGATAAATTGTATATGAAATGTATGTTTAAAAATGTTGTAGGTCCGGTAATGCTTCGTAACCCTATTCTGATGGTGAATACGGGTGACGGGTGTTACATTTCTTGGTATCAAAGCTACGGTCTAGTCGATTCTAGGACTAACGTAGCGTGTGTGAGAGTCTAGCTATACATACCATATATAAACTATGATAGTGTGATGACTCCTGACATTTAAAAATGTGTTTTTATATAGCAAGTGTAACAGCCCAATTTTGGGCCTAGTCAGAACAGTGGTTTCGAGACCACAAATTTGACGTAATAAAATTGATTTTTATTATATTTTTATGGTCTACAATTTCACGGAACGATTTCATGAAAACTTCGTTCGAAAATTTTGACTTTTGGGCACTCAATTTAGTCAAAAGGACTAAATTGTAAAAAGTGCAAAACTTGAGTTCTAGAAGTTAGAGGTGTCAAATTGCTATGAAATTTTAAAGTAGAGGTTCTTAAATGGTAATTAGCCCATTGATGATAATTAGACCACAAAATCGAAATAGTGGTTTTGAATAATGTACATATAAGTGTATTTAAGTCTTGTGAATTGAGTTGGTTGATGGTTGTATGATGATTGATGATAATAGGTACTATGAATGGTAAATTGATGATTTGTGGATATAGGTATTATTGTGAAATTAGGCCAAATAATGCATCTTTGATAATGGTCATTTTGATGATTTGAGAATATAAGGATTGGTATAAATTTAGGTAGAATATTGTGGTACTTATATGCCTTGAATTGGTTAGTATTGAAATGGTAAGGTTTAGACTTGGCTTGGTTGTTTTGGATGGTATATTATGCTATGGTTTAGTGTCATTTATATAGGCGAATATGTGTACCAAATGGGGTGGCAAAATGACTTGGTAAATAGCTTATTTTTGTCCATACGGGAGTGTATCTCAGTCGTGTGTGACACACAGTCATGTTACATGTTCGTCAGTCCCCTATTGTTGATATTGTAATGAAGTTAGTATGCTCTACACGGTCTCACACACGAGCATGTGATTGGCCGTGTGGCACAATTTAGTATCCCCCTTAATTGGCACACGGCCTAGCACACGGGCGTGTGACTTGGCCATGTTGCATAAGTCAGTATACCCTATAGATTTGGCACGGCCTAGCACAGGTACTGGCACAAGGGTGTGTGTGGCCACTTCAAAGGGCACACGGGCTAGACACACAGGCATGTGGTTGGCCGTGTGACCCAAGTCAGTACCCTCACTTGTTTGGACATGGGGTAGGACACGGGCTAGGACATAGCCATGTGCTCCCATTTCGAATGTTCACATGGCCTGTGACACGGACGTGTCTGGTGGCCGTGTGATACACACGGCCTGGTCACACGGACGTGTGTCCTCTGTTTTGGAGAAATATTTTATAAGTTTTGAAAAAATTTTTGAGTTATCGGTTTAGTCCCGAACCACACTCAAAGCATGCTTAAGGCCTCGTATGCTAGCTTAAGGGACACTATGATTCATTGCGATTGATTCGTATTTGAATTGATAAATTGTATATGAAATGTATGTTTAAAAGTGTTGTAGGTCCGGTAATGCTCCGTAACCCTATTCTGACGGTGAATACAGGTGAGGGGTGTTACAGACAGTCACTGGTTGGAAAGTATGTATTGACTATCAGAAACCAAATGATGTAACAAAAAAGATATCATTTTCCACTTCCTTTTATTGGTAAAATGCTTAATAGATTAGCAGGAAAGGATTATTATTGTTTCCTCGACGGATACTTGGGATATCATCAAATCCTAATACATCTAAACGACCAAGAAAAAACTACCTTCACATGCCGTTTTGGTACTTATGCTTTCAAACGAATGACGTTTGGACTTTGCAATGCCCCAACAACCTTTATGAGATGCATGAAAGTTGTTTTTGCTGATATGTTATAGGAAGGCTTGGACATGTTTATGGTTGATTTTTTAGTATACGGAGATTCCTTTCGAGAATGTTTGGACAATATTAAAAATGTCCTACAAAGATGCAAAACAAAAAACCTAGTGTTTAATTGGGAAAAGTGTCACTTCATGGTCAATGAAGGATTGGTGCTAGGACATCAAATATCAAGGACAGGTCTGAAAGTGGATAAAGCTAAGATTGAGGTTTTTAAGACACTCACGAACCCTACAACAATTTGGGGTTTAAGAAACTTTCTGGGCTATGTTGGATTTTATAAGCGCTTTATAAAAGGTTTCACTCACATATCTAAATCACTGAATCAACTTCTACAAAAAGAGAAACAATTTATATTCGACCAGGAATGCATCAAAGCTTTTGAGGTAATAAAAGAAAAACAAATTTTTGCACCTATAATATTACTCTTAACTAGTCAGAACCTTTTACTATAATGTGCGATGGTAGTGATTATGTTGTAGGGAAAATGTTGGAACAAAAGAGAAACAACTTATTTGGAGCTATTCATTATGCAAGTAAGACACTCAATTCGACACAATGCAATTACACCACAACCAAAAAGGAAATGCTTGTCGTTGTGTTTCGTTGTGAAAAATTTCACCCTTATTTGATGACCAATAGAATTTATGTTCACATTGACCATTCAGCATTAAAATATTTCATGAAAAAAAAAGGAAACCAAAGTCAGACTAATGACATGGGTATTATTGCTTCAAGAGTTTGACTTATGGATAATGCACAAGAAAGGAACGAAAAATCAAATCGCCGACCATTTATCTAGAATAGAAAATGACTCAGAGCAGTCGAACTTTGAAAAAATCAAAGAGACTTTCATTGACAAACAATTTTTCATAGTAGAAATTCACAAAACAAGGTTAAAAAATAAAAACACTCCATGGTATGCAAACTATGTCAACTTTATTGTTAAGGGCGTTTTTCCACTACAAGTATCATGGTGACAAAAGAAAAGGATCATGAACAATTAAAAAATATATATATTTGGGAAGATTCGTATGTATTCCGGTAATGTGTAGATCAATTGGTACGAAGATGTGTAATAGAGGAGGAAATAAATGATATTCTACAAGGATGTCATGCATCCCCATGTGGGGGACATTTTGGTGGAAAAAGAACAACCCAACAAGTAATGCAGTTCGGATTCTATTGGTCGATCATGAACAGAAATGCTTCTGAATTAGTACAAGGATGTGATAGATGCCAAAGAAATGGGGGTATGTAGAAAATAGATGAAATGATGTAAACTAGGATACTTGAAGTATAGGTATTTGATGTTTGGGGAATTGACTTTATTTGACCCTTCCCAAGTTCTTTTGGGAACCAATACATCCTGATACCTGTTGATTATGTCTCTAAATGGGTGAAAGTCATAGCATTACCTACCAATGACATTTTTGCTAGATTTGGGACACCTCGTGCGTTGGTAAGTGATAAAGGATAACATTTTTGTAGTAAACAATTTGAAGTCACTTGAGCTAAGTATAGTGTGAGACATTAAATGACAAAAACATATCATTTACAAGCTAATAGCCAAGCAAAGGTGTCCAATAAAGAAATTAAATGAATTTTAGAAAAGACTGGCAATAAGATTAGATGATGCATTATGGGCTTAGAAAACAACATACAAAACTCCATTAGGCATGTCTCCCTATAAATTAATTTACGTAAAAAATTTCCATTTATCGATTGAATTAGAAAAGAAAGCGTATTTGGCAATTAAGGAATTGAACTTAGATCCAAAGTTAGAAAAGAAAGAAAGATTCTTCCAATTACAAGAATTAGGAGAATTTCGTTTCATGGCATAGGAAAAGACTAAATTATACAAATAATGGAGTAGACTTCAACATGATGCAAAGATAAGGAAACGAGAGTTCCTACCGAGGCAAAAAGTGTTCTTATTTAATACAAGATTGAAGTTATTCCCTAGTAAACTGAAATCAAGATGGACTGGTCCATATACTATAAACCAGGTGACACCTTATAGGGAAATAGAACTTATCGGGACGAGAGGTCAACTTTTTCTTGTAAATGGGCAATGATCTACCATAAATCCTACTATTATTTACATCCATTTTTACACATAATTATAGCTTGTTTAATAGTAAATCAAATCATTTTAGTATATATTTAGGTTGTCATACTTAAAGTAGTAATTTATGCTTTCTAGTAGTTTTGATTACATTTTATATATCTAAATAAGGTTACATGGTCTTGTTGGTCAAGTTGGGAGCTAAAGATACTTATTTGGGCTAAAACTGATGCCTATGTCATGACACCAAGATACTGATGTCTTAACATTGAAGATAGAAGCTAAAAACAAGTTATGAAGAAAAATTGCCTTCGATGTCACGACATTGGTATCTGATGTTGCAACATTGCAGGCCTGTGTTACAACCAACCCCCTATGCAGCCTAAAAACTCATACACATTTTAATTACATTTTGGAGGAAATTAGGTGTATTTGTCCCAGTCAAACTTTAAGGACTTCAACGATAATTTAGGCCCTTTCATATTCCGAGTTTAGCCTATATAAAGACCATTGTAATTAGTTTAAATATACAAATTTGGGGTTTGGATTCTTATGTTTTTCTTTAATTCTTAGTTTTTACTTTGGTTATTTTATGTTCTTGTAATCGGAAAATCCTATTCCAAAGTGGGACTTCTATGAGGGGAGATTGTTTCAAAACCACATTTTCATCGATAAATCCATGAGCATCTCTTTTCCTTTTTCTCTTCTTTATTTTTCTTTCTTTAACATTTTTAGGTGAAAGTTTGTGTAAAGATTAGAACCAATTTGTGCTTTCTACATATTTTGCATGTTTCAACTGCTTTAACTTAATTAATTGCTTTAATGATAGAGTTTCTTAGCGGATCAACTATTTGGGAAGGGAAGAACGTGATACAAACCCTAGGTATGACAACCTTAGGAAGCTATTATGTGGGAATGAACCCAAAATTGGTATGACCTATCCGTGAACACCTTAACCCCGAACCAGTCTGGACTGTCAGATCTGAAGATAAGTAGTTCTTACCGACTCGTTATTCTAGTGGAAGATCAAAAGATCCTGCTAGGTATCAACTAGTTGATTGATTAGAACTCTACTTAAATAATTACTTAGGTAAAACAATTGGGTCTAGGCTAAAAGGAATTCACGTAGTCAAAATAGGGAATAGGAAAAGTCGATACAGGAACCTAGAAGTATATTTAGGTTTAGTTAGATTTATTTAGTTTCTTAATATTATTATCATCTTGCCTATTGATTAACACTACTAATTCATGACTCGAGTAGATTAGTAATTATTTCTCGTAATTGGCTTGATAATAGTTTCCCCAAATTGCAATATCTTAGGTACAATCCTCGAAATACTTACCAAGTGTTTTGGTATAAACAAACTATATTACAACATGACCCATATACTTGCAAACACCGCCTCGAATCTATATCTTTAGTTACAGTATTCACACTCTAGAAACTTTATGGAGCCAAGATAGAAACAAGGACCAATTGAAAAAAATGGGAAACAGATGAAACAAGTGACACAACAAAAGACACCGAAGCAAGAATGAAGAATTGTAGAAACTGGCTTCAGTGTCGCGACCTTAGCACTTAATGTCACGACATCGCACAAAATTTGGATCAGGTAAACTGTTTTCGACATCACGAAACCTATGAAGGACTTGCGACACACCTGTGTAATCTGTTATTCGAATTTAAACTAACTTTTGACGTCTTTGTAATGAAATATTAGTAAATTTAGAACTCTTTAACCTTCTAACAGTCAGAAATACTTTTTCTAATGCAATTATAATTCTCAAAATGTATTAACATATTCCTTAAAGATAAATAGGTCACATTACTCATCTTATCACCTGCAAACCATTTTAGAGAAAACAGGATCCCTTTGCCACATGTTTAAGAGTGTGACAATCTTAAGAAGAACCATTACAGCCAATTCAGATTTGAAAAGAATTCTAATTAAACATCATGAATCCATCTATTGAATTATAGGAAAACTGCATGGCTGGATATCTAAAACAACTACAGTCATACGCATTCATCCAAGAATAAGAACTTGATCCGCTAATGAGAAATTGTAAAGGCGTGTAGGAGATTGAAACAAGAAGAGAATGGACTAATTTTTGTTTTCCAGCTAAAGAACCAACAGTAATACCTGTAGTGCAGGAATTTTATCTTGCATTTAAAAAAAGGGAAGCGCAAAACCATTCTATGAGATGTGAACCTTCATTAAAGTTAGATGAGTTAATGTCCTGGTAACTGAAAGAAGTATTTGTCAGTTTTAGAATGCTCAATATTATTAAAGCGATAATTTAAGAATGTAGACATGGAGAAGATTTTGAGATTTTTAACGAAGGGAAAATAAGTTTGGACATATTAAATAGGGGCAACAATACCTGAGACATTCAGCCATGCATTGATGACTCCAAAAGCAAAAATATGGATGAAATTTGTGTCTTCAAGGATTTGGCCTACAGCCGATCTTTCTGATATTAGCTCAATGCAAGCTATTTTAGTTTATGCCATCCTGCAAAAGAAGCAAGTATGCATTGGTACATGGATATATCGAAATATGATTGAATGTGTAGGAAGTTAGAAAAAAGGAACATTCTTTTCGCATCTGATTACAAAGTTATGTAAAAGAGCAGGAGTACTTACGGAACAGATGGATAAAAAGATGAATCCTCCAAACAAACTTCTAGGAGATGATGTCTTTAAGTAGTACATAATTTTATAGAGAAAACAGAAGGAGGAGAGGAGAAAAAGAGGAATCCAAAAGGAAGATGAATAAAGTTTCGTCAGGATTGGTTCAACCAATAAGGATTCCGCAGTGGAAGTGGGAGAGAATCACCATAGACTTCGTTAGTGGGCTTCCCCTTACGCCTACTAAGAAGGACTCAGTATGGGTGATAGTGGATCGGTTGACAAAGTCCGGGCATTTCATTCCAGTGCGGGTTGATTATTCCTTGCAGAAGTTAGCGAGGCTGTATGTGGCAGAAATAGTAAGGTTGCATGAAGTTCCGGTATCAATCATTTCGGATAGGGACCCAAGGTTTACTTCTCGATTTTGGAAAGCGCTACATCAAGCTTTAGGCACCAGATTGGATTTCACTATGGCTTTTCATCCACATTCAGACGGGCAATCTGAACGAGTAATCCAAGTGTTAGAGGATATGTTGAGGGGCTGTGTGATGGACTTCAGAGGAAGTTGGGAAGATTATTTGCCTTTAGCAGAATTTACGTACAACAACAGCTATCAAGCCAGTATTCGGATGGCACCGTATGAAGCGTTGTATGGACGGAAGTGTCGCACTCCTACGTGTTGGACGGAATTGGGGGAACGTCGAGTTTTGGGTCCAGAGTTAGTGGCAGAATCTGAAGAGAAGGTTAGTGTAATTCGAGCTCAGTTAAAGGAAGCATCTGATAGACAGAAGTCGTACGCAGATCTCAAACGGAAGGAAATAGAATTTGATGTGGGAGATCAAGTGTTTCTTAAAGTTTCGCCTTGGAAGAAGGTAATGAGATTTAGTCGAAAAGGGAAGTTAAGTCCAAGGTTTATAGGACCTTATCGGGTATTGAAGCGAGTTGGACCAGTGGCATACCAGTTAGAGTTGCCCCCGGAATTGAAGTAGATGCACGACGTATTCCATGTGTCGATGCTACGTCGTTATCGATCGGATCCATCTCATGTAGTACCGGTTGAAGAGGTGGAGCGAAGGCCAGATTTGTCCTACGAGGAAGAGCCGATTCAGATTTTGGAACGAGATGTGAAAGTGTTACGGAGGAAGTCAGTTCCTCTAGTCAAAGTGTTATGGCAAAATCATGGACCGAAGGAAGCTTCGTGGGAGCAAGAAGATGCATTGCGACAGCAATACCCTCACTTATTTTTGCCAGGTAATTTTGAGGACGAAATTATTTTAGGGGGGTAGAACTGTAATATCCTGGATTATGGCTTATGCATTATTACTAAATTGTATGAAGTAGCATGCTTTTGTATGTTATGAATGTGTTGTATGAATTTTGGGAACCTTAGTGTGTAGGGGAATAGCTTAAAAAAATTATTTGATTTTAAGTTTAAAAGAGGAAGCTAGGCAGAGTAGGCCTTAAGAGAAATAGTAGGGAAACTATGACATGGAAATGGGCTTGGTAAAGTGGCTGCAAGGCGCCACTTAAGGCCTAGTAAGTGACGCCATAAGCTATAAGGAGGGGGGCCTAGGTTCGAGTCATAAGGGAAGCAAAAAGGAGTTTTATTTTTGCTGCAAGGAGCAAAGGAGATGGATGGCACTAAGGCACTAAAGGGATGAGGATTACTCCTTTTAAAATTCGGCTAGATAATGGATAAATGATGGATTAATTTTATTAAGGGGATAAGAGATAAAATAGGAGAATAACGAGGTGAGGCTAGTGTTTGAGTAGGTAGCCGAATTTATCAGCAGAATGTTCATCTTTTTCCTTGTTTTCTTTTATTTTCTCATCTCTCTGGCCGAATTTCCCTTCTCTCCTTTTTCCCAAAATTTTCTTTTCTAGCCGAATTCTTCATAACATCCAAAAGCCGACAATAGGATCCTCCTAAGCCTTTGCCGATTCTCCCTAAGCTCATATCCCTCTCTTTTCATTCTTGTTGAAGCCGAATACACAAGTAACTCATAGCCGACTATTCTCTAAGCCTCAAAGCCGAATCTCTGTGGATTAAAGTGAAGGTGCAATCGCCTACAACATTAAGGGTAAGGATTCAATCGTTGTAATATTATTATTTCTTTCCTTTTAGCCGAAAAATAGGTATCTAATCCCAATAATACTCTATGGCCGAAACTTTGAAGGGTCTTTCAGGATTTGGTAGTTGTCGACTACAAAGAGGAGAACATTTGGGATTTCAGATCTAAGGTAAGCAAGTAAGATCTTAGACCGAAGGCCATTTGTTTTGGTCCATTAAGTGTTAAAATCGACATTAACAAAGGTTATGCAGAGATTTTGGCATCTCCATTGATCAAGAAGCGATCTCGGGATTTAGATAATCAAGGTAAGGGAGCCTTGATATTCGGCCAAAGGCCATTTATTATGATTTAATGTTAGAACTAGATCTAACATGTGCTCTGTAGGATTTCGACATCCTCATAAGCCAAGAGACTACTTTTCGGGATTTAAAATCGCAAGGTAAGTGTACATGTATATTCGGCCAAGGCCTATTTGGTGACTTAGATTTATTTCTTAAATGCTCAAAAGCCGAAACTAACCAAGTCAAGTGATATGGTAGTTGGCCGATTGCAAGAGAGGACATCACAAGGTTTCAGGATTTGATTAGCAATCAAATCGGCAGCAAGGTAAGACTCTGGTTGCGATAAATCCTTCGGGATTTGATTATTTGACCGAATGGCCTTTAGCTAAAGTATGTAGTGTTGGCCAAATGTAGGGACTAAGATCTAGAGGATTAGATCGGGATTCTTCGGGATTTCAGTGGATTCGTTAAGTATACCAGGTGTGTACCCCACACTAAATCTTAATAGATTTACGGCTTTAATTTATCATATGTGTTAATAAGAATGTGGAAAATATGGCTAAAGTACCATGCAATGGTACAAAGTACTCAGGTACGTTTACCTACTCCTACTATGAGTATAATATGATCTATTATGGCACATATGTGAGACTATAAGAATGTGAACATAGAATAAGGCATGTTATCGCATGATTGTATGACATGGGGCATATGGGTGATATGTTAAGGGGAAGTGATCTGGTGGTCTTTACCACGATATCTGAATGTGGTGACTTATGTCACAAAGTAATCTGAATGTGGTGACTTATGTCACAAATAATTATCCGGTGGCTATGCCACAATATATAAGGGCGATGAGCACGTCGACTGCAGCGACTGCCTTCGATGGTGTGTAGCGGATGGAGGGTCGACTTAGTAGTCCCCACAGTGTGATGGTTGGTACGGGTGATGTGTAGCGGATGGTATCTAAGCTTGGGTTCGGGGTTGCATCATTAAATTTAATTGCTATGTGTATATGTATGATATGTTATGCCTGAATCGTTGGGACTTAGTGTTGGTTGTACACATTGAGTCTGTTTGACTCACCCCTTGTGGGATATTTTTTTCAGGTGATGCTCAGTAATGGACCGGGTCGGCAGGAGCTTAGTGGTGGCCATGCTCAGCACGAGATTAATTTATTTGGACTTTTTATTTTAAGTACTTTAAATTTATTCTGGGTTTTTTTTCGATGTATAAGGCCACTAGTAGAAACTGTTTATGCATGCATGTTATTTATTTCAGTATGATACAATTTTTATCAATCCAAAGTTTAAGTAATGTTTTCAAAAAAAATAAATAAATTCTAAATGTTTTGATAACTTATCACGAATTCGGCAATACTTCTAATTTATGATTTTCAAAGTACGAAATTAAAGCTTTAACAAGACTTAGACTTTTCAAATCGAACCCAACACAAGACAAATTTTATTCAAAAACAACCAAGTTTTCCAAAAGTAACAACCAAGTTTTGAATCGCTTTACTCGAGGAACATACCAGATCTGGTCGAGGCTTGTAGGCCGGGTTTGGGGTGTTTCACTCATAAACACCTCAAAAGAAAATCACAAAATTTAAAAAATAAGCTAGTAATGTTGGAAATAAACCAAATTGGAAGTAAATAATTTCACAAAAAAAAAAGACTACGGCAACAGTTAACAATCCCCGGCAACGACGGCAAAAACTTGTAACGCGTAGGTTTGTGCAAGTTTACACAGTGATTATCAAGTAATAAAGAAGTATTGAGTTATTGTCTCCACAGGGATTGTATTTGTGTTAAATCACTTAATAGTAAAACTATACTAACAACATGGTAAATAAAAACACAATATGCTTGGGAAGTGATGGTTAAAATTAAATATATTAAACTAAATGCAATGATCCCTAATGCAAAGTATCCTAAATATGCAAACTATGTGAATGTAATAGATTTTAGCAAAATTAAACTCAATTTGCAACAATTATAACATGAATAAATTAGGACAATTACTTTAATTAAACTCAACTTATTATCAACATGCTTAATAATATTCGGAAAACATTCCATGGCAACTCGATCTTTCATGATTTTGGAAACCACATTAGGTCCTTTTAAATCCTTTACTTAGTAAATACGCATTTTAATGATCCTTATTTACTAAGGGCTTCTTAGCATTCGTGTGAGGTAACAGGGACGTGTTAGATTTGAAACAGTTTAATCACACAAATCTAAAAACTATGTAGATAACATAGCTTGGTTAGAGTTGTTATGCAACCTGCAATTTAATTAGGTTAGGATCTAAATTGAGAATGCACATTTAAATTTTGTTTCCACGAGCCATCGTCTGGTTAGGATCGCTCAGCTAGTTCAGGCGCATTTCAATAATGTATGAACGAAATACAAACTTGATTTTAATTGAAAACATGATCGATTAAGGCACAAACATTATAAGCATGAATCAAATAAATATTATTTAATCAAAGCAATCATCCTATCTTAAATAAAATTACGCTAACATTGTTGTAAACAAGAACAAAGAACACATAGCAAACATTTTCTGATTAAATCAAAGAAAAGAAAGATTAAACCCAAATCAAAGTTCCTGTCACCCAAGACTTTGACCGACGAGGCTCCTTCGCTACTTCACTTTGCTCCTTTGCTGATGGCTCTCCAAGGTGACTGACCAAGGGCTCTTTAAGAGGCTTAATTGCTAAAATCTATATGAAGAGATGATGCTAGGCATGGGGAATGGAATATTCTAAAGAGAGTTGAGAGAGAAGAGAATGATGAGGGATGAGGGATGATGGATGAATGATCTTATTTATAGGTGAAGAGAGGGGTGTAGTTTGCTAAAAGTAGCGGGGTTTAATCTCTTCAAGTTTCTTCAATGAGTGGTCGGCCATGCTTAGTGCCTTTTGACTTGGATTTTGCTTGATTTTTAAGCAATTTAAAAGCCATGACAACTCAGGACAGAGGCTCGGTCAACTATAAATCTTCGGGAAAATCTCCAATTTCTTCAACATTGCAAAGATCTTGTGTAGTTAAACCAAAAGTGGTTTATGCGAACAGCCACGTGTAGCCAAATTTGGGTTGGATTGGTCTTCAATTTGGACGGTTTTTATAATCCAACAAAGCTATCAAACCTGTCCAAAATAAATTATAAGTTAAAAGACCAAAGAATAAATTTTTTCCAATTTAAATAATTAATTACAACCCAAATTATTAATGAAATATTTTAAAATGAATTATTAAATATAATTTTATATTTTATTATTTGAATTAATCATGCATGGCCCATTTTATGTCTAAAAAATATAATATGTTCAAATCAATATAAAGTAAGCCATTTTATGCATGAAAACTATATAATAAAGCATAAAATCACATTTTAATAATTTAGATGTCCTAATTTCATATTTTCACATATTTCATTAATTTATTAAACAATTACTTTGTTTTAACAACGAATTTAAGTAAAAAAAGGGTGAGAAATTACATTAGAAAAATCCTATACATTTTTCAATTTACAATGCTCTGAGTAGAAAATCATTATTTGCTTTGAGAGCGATGAATAGTTAGTTAACCTTATTTGATGATGGTTTGATTTTAGCAGATTTGAAAGCTAAATCGATATTTCTTTAGCATATTTGTGAAGCTCAGAAGTACGATAATGGACTGCAAGCCAAAAGAATGCAATGTGAGTCGACTAGTGATTTAGATTATTAGATCAGATTTGATGATTGCTTATTGTTCCAAGGTAGAGTTTGTATACCGAGAGATTCAGATTTTATACAGAAAATCCTGAACGAAGCACACAGTGGTTGTTTATCGGTTCACCCAGGGAGTACCGAAATGTACAATGACTTGAAACAGTTGTATTGGTGGTCGGGAATGAAACGAGATATTTTAGAATTTGTGTTGAGATGTTTAGTTTGTCAACAAATCAAAGCCTAACATCAAGTGCGTGATGATACTAGAGTGGAAATGGGATAGAATTACGATGGATTACGTATCGGGTTTGCCCCTGTCTCCAAAAAAGAAAGATGCTATTTTGGTTTTAGTTGATCAACTGATGAATCAACACACTTCATTCCGGTACGTACAGACTATTCACTTGATAATCTGTCTGAAATGTACATTTCTGAGATCGTTAGGTGCCAGTTTCGATTATTTCGGATAGAGATCTGAGGTTTACATCACGATTTTGGAAGAAATTACAATAAGCTTTGGGTACGAGGTTGAATTTTAGTACTTCAATTCATCCACAAACTGACAGTTAATCTGAGAGAGTAATACAAATTCTTGAAGATATGCTTCGTTGTTGTGTTTTAGAATTTCAAGGCAACTGGGAGAAATATTTGTCGTTGGTTGAATTCGCGTATAACAACAGTTTTCAATCGAGCATAAAGATGGTACCGTATGAAGCTTTTTATGGTTGCAAATGCCGAACTACATTGTACTGGACCGAACTTAGTGAGAAAAAGATCCACGGGGTTGATTTGATTCGAGAGACTAAAGAAAAACTGAAAGTAATTCGCGACAGTCTGAAAGTAGCTTCAGATCGACAGAAATCGTTCATGGATTTAAAACAAAAAGACATTGAATTTCAGATCGGTGACAGAGTATTCCTAAAAGTATCTTCGTGGAAGAAAATACTTCGTTTTGGTTGCAAAGGCAAATTGAGTCCGCAATTCATCGGACCGTATGAAATTATTGAATGAATAAGGCAAGTGGCATATCGACTAGCTTTAACAACAGAATTAGAAAGGATCCACAATGTATTTCGTGTGTCGATGTTGTGCTGTTATAGATCAGACCCATCACACGTAATTTCTTCGGCAGAGATTAAGATTCAACCTGATATGACATACAACGAAGAACCGATCAGAATTTTAGCTTGAGAGGTTAAACAGTTGAGAAATAAAAGCATAACTTTAGTGAAAGTACTTTGTCATTGACACGGTGTTGAAGAAGCTACGTGGGAGCCCGAGGAAGCTATGAGAAAACAGTACCCTAATCTTTTTGCTGGTAAGATTTTCGGGGATGAAAATCCTTTAGAGGGAGAGTTGTAACAACCCATTCTTAGTTAAATTGGAACAGTGGTTTCAGAACCATAAATCCGAGGTCAAAATATTTATTTTATTATTATTTTAATGTCTACAGCATGAAAATATGATCGTGTGAAATTTTCATTAAGAAATTTTATCATTTGTGTGCTTAATTTGATAAAAAGGACTAAATCGTGTAAGGTGTAAAACTTGTATTCTATTAGTTAAAGGTGTCTAATAGCTATAGAACTTTAAAATACATGTCCTTATGTGGATATTAGCCTATTTATAACATAGTGGATGATAGTGGCATGACATTTAGTGTAATTAGTAAATGTTTTAAAGGTTAAATAAGTAAATTAGTAATTAAAGGTAAATTAAATAAAACCAAATGAAATTATTCAGTCATTCACCTTCCCCAAACCAATTCTTCGTGAGAAAAAAGGTCTAGGGATTCGACTATCTTCAATTCCTTCAATTAGGTATGATTTTTGTTCCGTTTTTAATGATTTCCATGTTTTCGAGATCGTTGCAACTAGGTCTAGCTAGCCCAGGGACTATTTTGAAAATTTTTTAAAGATTTAGGATGTTTACATTAATGAATAAGCATGTATTTTGATGATTGATGATATATTATGAATTTTTAATGATAGTTATACAAGTTTTGTTAAGTGTTTTTTAGTAAAAATGCAAATTAGGGATTAATTTGTGAAATGTTGAAATTTGGTGGTTAAATTTTAAAATAAATGGAAAATATGGGTTGTTAGGGACCTAACTGTAATTCAGCTAGCATGGATTGTGGTTAAATTTCATGAATTTGTGATTTTATGAAATAAGGACTAAATTGTAAAAATTTGAAACATTAAGGGCAAATGTGTAAAAGTACTTTAAAGCGTTATATGGATTAAATTGAATGGAGAGATTATTAAATCAGTTAAAATTGATATTATTTAGATCAAGAACAATGAAATACAAACTTAGATTGGGGGAAGAACAAAGTTTTGGAATAATCAACTCGTTTTGCCATTTTTGCATCCGAGGTAAGTTCGTATGTAATAAGCATTGTTATATTTGTGTTTTAAATGCTTTGATATTGCATAAATTCTTAATTACAAACTTGCGGACACGTTCTACAAAGTTTCAGCATTGGAAATCTCAGTTGAACCTTAGAAATAGATTAGGATACGAATGACATGTCATTAGGGGATACATTGATTTTGCTTCGGGCCATGATATTTGCACTTCGAGTGCAAGATACATTAATTTGGCTTCAGGCCATGATATTGGCACTTCGGGTGCGAGATACATTGAGTTAGCTTCTGGCCATGATATTGGCACTTAGAGTGCGAGACTCTCGAGTATCCGACTTTTATTCCGAATGGTTCAACGAGTGTATTGAAGATGTGAAATGGTGAGAAATAGATACGTGTCGGTACAGGTACATACGGAAAACTATACGAGCAATGAGTCAAAGAAAGTTGTGAGTTTATGATCAAGTATGTGGTTAAGTTCATGTTAGCTTGAGATTAATGCATTGTTGCATATTATGTCATTTAATTTGAATGGTAATGAATGGTAAGACTTGCTTATTATTTTCATACGAGCTTACTAAGATTTATAGCTTACTTTGCTTATTTTACTGTGTTTTATAGTGACTTCAGAGCTAGCTCAAATTCAAGAACATCGGAGACTACGTCACACTATCCTACTATCACTTTGGTACTATTAAGTTTATGTTTTGAGTATATGGCATGTATAGGGACTTTGGTCATTTTTGCTTATGTGTTGGTAATGAATTTAGCCATTTGAATTGGCTTGTAAATGTTTAAGTTTGGTATTATGTATAGTCATGAAAGTTGGCTTAACTTGGTTGGTTTGATTGTGTATATATTTGTGCATATGGTTCTTATTATGTGCTTGGTTGATGGTTGTGTAATGCTTGATGGTAATAGGTATTATGAGTATCAAATGGTTGTGTTGTGGGTATCGGTATACTTGTGAGATTAGGCCAAATAATGCATATTTGAGTTTGGTCATGTTTGATGTTTGAGTAAGTAAAGTTTGGTAGGAATTTGGATGGCATATTGAGTATTTATGTTTTGTGTTGATATATATTGGAAATGGTATAAATATGCTTGAGTGAGGTTGATTGAATGGCTATTATATGCTATGTTTTGTGCCAATTGAGTTACTATAGGTGTGCACAAGTTTGGGTGGGAAATTGGCTTGGTAAATAGCCTATTTTTGTCCACATGGGCAGAGACACGGGCGTGTGTCTCAGTCGTGTGTGACACACGGTCATGTGTCCCCCGGTGTTGAATTAGAAACCAAGTCAGTAAGCTCCACACGACCTCACACACAGGCGTGTGACTTGGCCGTGTGGCATAAGTCAGTATACCCTACAGGTTTGGCATGGCCTAGCACGCAGCCTGGCACACGGGCGTGTATGACCATTTTTATGGCACACGAGCTAATCACATGGGCATGTGTGTTGGCTTTGTGACCGAAGTTAGAGAGTTACATGGGGTAGGACATGGGCTGCGACACGAGCGTGTATTTGGCCTTGTGAGACACACGGCCGAGCCACACGGGCGTGTGTCCCCTATTTTTGTAAAAATTTTCTAAGTGTTCAAGAAGTTTCTAAAGTTATCAGTATAGTCCTAAACAATCTCAAATGCATGTTTTGAGCCTCATAGGCTCGTATTAGGGATGATATGATTGTTATTGATTAATAGTTACATGAAATTGAAAATGTATGAGAAAATGTACGTGTAATTGTATAGTATGGTGGTAATGCTCTATAACCCTATTCCAGCATTGAATACGGGTGAGGGGTGTTACAGCCTGTTATTAAACCACCTGAATTAGAATTAAAGCCATTACTCGCACACTTGAAATATGGCTATTTGGGAAAACAAAATACTATGTCAGTGATTATTGTTTCAAGTTTAGAAGCAACCCAAGAAGTGGCTCTACTAAGTGTTTGAAAAATGCAAAAAAAAGCGACAGGATGGACGATTGCTGAAATTAAAGGAATTAATCTTGTGTTTTGTCAACATAAGATCAGATTAGTAGAGGGAAAAATACCTGTAGTTGAGGCTCAACGCAAACTTAATCCAGCACTAACAGAAATGGTAAAGAAGGAATTGCTTAAATTGTTAGGTGTAGACATTGTTTACGCCATTTTTTAAAGTGAATAGGTTAGTCCTACTCCGTGTGTTCCAAATAAGGGATGTCTAACTATAGTTGACACTGATAAAAATGAGTTAATTCCATCGAGAACGGTTATTGGTTGCAAAGTATGTATTGACTATCGAAAATTGATTGATGCAACAAAAAAAAAAAACCATTTCTGTTTTCCCTTTATTGATCAAATGCTTGACCTTTTAGCATGTAAAGATTACTATTGTTTCCTTGATGGCTACTCAGGGTACCATCAAATTGCAATCCACCTCGATGATTAAGAGAAATCCACTTTAACATGTCCTTTTGATACTTATGCTTTTAAAAGAATTCCTTTTGGCCTATGTAGTGCTCCAACAACCTTTATGAGAGGTATGACCTCTATCTTTGCTGATATATTAGAAGATCGATTCGATTTATTCATGGACAAATTTTTAGTTAATAGAAACTCATTTCAAGAATGTTTATGTAACCTTGAGAAAGTTCTAAAAATAGGCGAAAAGACTAATCTAGTTCTTAACTGAAAAAATGTCATTTCATGGTAAAAGAAGGATTGGTATTGGGGCATCAAATATCAGGAAAGGTATGGAAGTTGATAAAGCCAAAACTGAGGTTATAAAAAATCTTCCTAATCCTAAAAAGGCTAAAGAAGTTCAAAACTTTTTAGGTAATACAGGATAATACTGGAGGTTTATAAAAGACTTTGCTCGCATCTTTAAGCCTCTAAATCAACTCATTCAAAAAAAGATACATTTCATATTTGACTAAAGCTGCATATGTGCATACTGACCATTCTGCATTAAAATACGTTATGAAGAAAAAAGAAACAAAAGTAAGAGTAATAAGATGATATTTACTGCTTCAGGAATTCGATTAATGGATAATGGATAGGAAGGGGACTGAGAACAAAATTACAGATCATTTATCCAGAATCGAGAATAATTTAAAAGCAAAGAATATTGGAGAAATTAAAAGGACTTTTATAGATGAGCAATTATTTAGAGTAGACATCCATTAGACCAAGCCTAGTAAGCATACAACACTGTGGTATGCAGATTATGTCAATTATATTGCAAAATGAGTCTTTCCCGCATAGGCATCCTAGCAACAGAAAAATAGGATAGCCCATAAATAAAAAATTTACGTTTGGGAGGAACCATATGCTTTTCGACAATGGGCAAATCAGTTGGTCCTAAGGTGTGTGGAGAAGGAAGAGATATATGGCATTTTACAAGGATGCCATACATCTCCATGTAGAAGGGATTTCGGTGGAGAAAAAGACAGCCTAGAAAGTGCTACAATGAGGATTTTATTGGCCAACTATGAATAGAGATGCTAATGAATTCATACAAGGGTGTGATAGATGTTAGCGAACTGGGAATATATAAAAAAGGGATGAAATTCCGTAAATAAGGATAATGTTCCCTGTTTTTTCCAAAAAGAGACGAAATCAATCCCCCAAACATTATCTTGGCTATTTTACTCGGGGTTACTATTTTTCCAATTTCTTTCGACAATCAATACATTCTCCTAGTTCTTGTTATTTTTCAAAATGGGTTGAAGCAGTTACTTTACCTCCCAATGATACAAAATCAGTAGTGAGGTTCCTGAGAAAAAATATGTTCACTAGGTTTAGTACACCACGTGTGTTAGTTAATGACAAAGGATCAGAGTTTTGTAGCAAGAAGTTTGAAGCAACTTTGGCTAAATACAGAATAAGACACCGAACGAAAATGGCCTATCATCCACAAGCTAATGGCCAAGTAGAAGCATCTAATTGTGAAATAAAACAAATTTTAGAAAAAACAGTAAACCCAAGTAGAAAGGATTCAACAATAAAGCTAGACGATGCATTGTGGGCCTACAAAATAATATATAAGACTCCTTTAGGTATGTCTCCATACAAGCTAATATACGATGAGAACTACCATTTACCAATTGAATTGGAAAAAAAAAAACATATTGGGCGATCAAAGAGTTAAATTTGGAGTCGGAATTAGCTAAAAAGAAAGGTTATTTCAACTCTAGGAATTGGAAGAATTTCGTTTTATGGCCTATGAAAATACTAAAATGTATAAGGAGAGGAGTAGACTTTGACATGACGCAAAGATTAGAAAGCGTGAATTTGTACCTGGATAGAAAGTTCTATTGTTTAAATCAAGATTAAAATTATTTCCTAGAAAACTTAAATCGAGATGGACATGTCCATATACCATATACCAGGTAACTCCTCATGGAACAATAGAGTTAATCAAAAAAGGGGGATAATTTTTTTTGGTGAATGGCCAAAGAGTAAAACATTATTTTGGAGGAATACTCAACATTCCAATTGATGAACAAATCTGGCACTGTAACACGCTATGGGATTCATAAGGAATAAAAGGGAAATCAAGAAATGACAAGAATGATGATGAAGAAGATGACCAAAGTGTTGATTCCAAAAAAAATAGGGAAACTGTAACACCCTGGTTCTAGGGGTTATGCATTTAGTGCATAACTTAAGTGCTGATAGGTTTATTGTGTGCTTGGACGAGTTTTTAGGGGGGTTTGGAGAACCCTGGAAGGTAGGAAATGCCTTAGGAAATTTTTGGTTTTAGTGCTAAGAAGGGAGCTTGGCTTTAGGGGTCTTAAGAGAATTGTTTGGGAGCTTAAGACACAAGGAATGGCTTGGCAGAGTGGCAAGGGAGACGCCACTTGCAGGGGGAAGGGGTCTCAGGTTCGAGCTGCAAAGGCAGCATTTTGGTTTGTTTTTGCGTTATGAGATAGGAGGGAGAGTTGGATTCGGCCAAGGCACTTAAAAGGAGGATTTTGACTTGTTCAAAACGTTTTGAATGAGTGGCTAAGAGAAGGCTTGGGTTGGTTTTATTTTGAATTTGCTTGAAAGGGTGGTGTAGAGTGAAAATAGGAGAAAATTTTGGGATTTTGTGGGGGTTGAGTTGTTGGCCGAATTTTGTTTTCTTCTACGGGGAGCTATAGCCGAATGCTATATAAAGGGGTGGTGAGCTCTTGTGCCGAATTTTAGTCTTTCCCCTTCATCTTCTACTCTCTTCTTTTCATACTCTAAACCTCACCAAAACACCTCTTTTCCTTCACCAAAATTCACCTTGGTCGAAACTTCAAACCATTTTCCCTTTTTGTTTCTTCTTCATCTCACTTGTCCCTTCACCGAAATCCCTCTCCATTTCATGTAGCCGAACCTCTTCAAGCCCCATCAATATTTCCTTTTCTTCTCTTATTCTCATCAAAACCAAATGCGCTTTTACCCAAAACCTTTCTCTTCTATTGCCGAATCAGTGAAGCCTCTCATTCTCTCTGCTGTGGTTGCAAGTCTGTGAAGCCGAATCTTATCTTTTGTGGTAGCCGAATTGGTGGGGAGCCTCTGAAGTCTTGGAAGCAATCATCTCGGATTAGTAGCTTGGTAAGTGGTTTGGGTAAGAATATTTTAGTAAGTGTTGTTGCTTAGTGTATGACTTGGGGTTTAACCATTGTTCTGATTAAGTGTTCTGATGGAGGCAACTACCAGTCAAAGTGGGCAAGGGAAAGCCCCTATCTCGAAGTTCAAGAAAAGAGCTGTCTCGGCGGTTCGAGATTGGCCACCGGGGTGTGGGCCAGCGGCAGGAGAAAGTTATAGGCAGATTGTTGTAGTTTCGTTGAGCGATAGCGTTGAGATCGAGGGTATAGAACTTCGAGTATTTAGGTGCGTAATCATCGCACTAATTCTTCAGTTATTTACTTGCTAATGTTTATACGTATGCATGATGTGGGGTAGCCGATCATAATGGCTTAAGTGGTGAATACCCTGTTTTGGGTAATCGGATATCAGGTGAGTAAGTTATGATATTATGTTATTGTGATGTATATATATATATATATATATATATATGATGTGGTAATGGTGTGAGATGTATACTCATTTTATAGGATGACTTAACTTGTAGCATTTACATATTTGCATGGGATTTGGGTTGAATCGATGAAGGACGAAAAGTACATATTGATGTACGTGGTCTAATGTTAGCTCGGGCTACATTAGCGCTTGATGGTTAGCTGTGTGCTACCTCAAGGGAGGTGTTGGCTAGGTGCCCATCTCGGCGGTTGATGGCTATGTGCATCACCGTAGACAGATTATGCTATTGGGATCGCTTTGGGTGATCGGTGGCTCAGCCACGGCCCTGAGCAGCGAGCTTGCCAAGGTAAGGTTTATGGATCACGAAGTGATCAGTGGTGGATTAGCCACGGCCTTAGGCAGGGGGTCTGCTAAGGTTGGTGTTACGGTTGGATTGTAGGTTGGGCTGAGATGCATATTTACATGACTTGCTATGAGAACAGAATGGTTATGGGCCAAGCCCATACGTGTGGAATATGTGAAATGATTATGCACTGAGTCGGTGGACTCACCCTATCTTTCTTAACCATTTCAGGTGACTCATGAGTCGGACCGGGTTCGGAGAGGATGCAAGGTGGCCCATGCCGAAGAAGATGTTTTTAGTTCTTTTTAATTTTAAGTATTTTCGTTCAAATAATGGTTGTAATAAGGGCCTTGTAATTATTTTTCGTATCATTTTAATTATGGTTTGACTCAATTAAATTACTATGTGAAGTTGGGTTATTTTAGCAACCTACTTATTCAAAATATGAAGTTAATAAAGTTTTCAATTTTTTTGGACATTATAATAATATCAAAGTTTTCATACAATATCAAATAGACATGGATTTTCAAAAGTTAATATATTTTCATGTTTTACTCTAAAGTCAAAAATATTTTCAACCGTCTTTCCGCAGTGACATAACCAGATTCGGTTGTAGTGAATGGGCCGGGTTTGGGGATGTTACAGGAACATGGCCTGCATGTCATGACACCATTCTCGATGGTCGCGATAAGAAAAAATATTCAAATCATGGAACCTATCCTCGATGTCGTGACATCATAATGGATGTCGCGACATCACAACATAACTTTGTTTTTCGAGCTAACACTAATTGCTTACATTTTTATAGTTTAATTATATTAGGATTCTCAATCTTTAAAATCTTGCCTAGTAGAAATAAACTATAATTCTTAAATACTTTACTCTTTCATTCTAATTCATAAATAGGTCTCACTGATCCTTTTATTTATTACCAGCAAAGATAGAAAAAGAAATCAAATTACTGATATAATAGGTTATGTAGGGAATTTCAGCAAAATAGATTGTCAAATGGATAGTTTCAGTGTAACCACATCAAGCCCAACTATTGAGTTCCAAGAAGGCGACATGGATAAATAACAGCAACAACTACAGTCGTACACCTTCATTCAAGAGAAAGGATTCAATCCTTTAATGAAGATCTACAAAGGAATATGGGAGAATGCAACAGAAAGAGAATGGAAAAAATTTTGTTTGCCATCTGAAAAGCCTACAATATTTTGCATGGTGCAAGAATTTTATCTGTCATTAAAACAAAGGGAAGCAACCAGACCATTCTACGAGTTGCGTTCTTTTGTGAAGGTCAAAGGGATTAATGTCTTGGTAACTGACATTAGTATTTGTTAGTTTTATGATGTGCCATATTATTATCGCGATTATCTCTATAAATCAGATATGAAGGAATTTAAAAATATAGATATGGAAGAAATATTGAGATCTTTAACGAAAGGGAAAGAGAGGTGGACATATCAGATAGGAACAACAATATCTGATACGTTCAATTAAGAACTAATGACACCAAAAGCCAAGATGTGGATGAAGTTTGCTTGTTCGAGAATATGGCCCACAATAAAGATGACAAATATTGGCCCAATTCAAGCTATCATAATATATGGGATTCTCTAAAAGAAAAATATATGTATTGGTACATGGATATAAAAGAATATGGTTGACTGCGCAAGGAATTTAAGGATCTGGGGAGTTATACAATACCCGTAGAGATAAGGGACATCCATTTAAACAGCGCTCTATATGATTTAGGAGCCAATATTAATTTAATTCCCTTATCCATTTATGAAAAACTAAGGTTAGGGATCTTAAAAATACCCAAATTACACTACAGTCAGTTGACAGATCCTCAATACAACTGAAGGTGGTAGTTGAAGATGTGTTGGATAAAGTGAAGAGCTATATCATCCAAATAGATTTTTATAATTTTAGATTTCGAGAAAGTCTGTGAAATACTCATTCAGTTGGGTAGGCCATTTTTAGCAACATCAAGGTCCACCATTGAGCTAAAAAATAATGAGTTAAAATTGAGGATCGATGGTAAGACAGAAATCTTTAAATGTAGTCACCGACAGAATGGGAAACATAGGGAAAGATTAGGGAGACAATGCTTTGAAATATTTGTAAATATCCCTAGCTACCTTGTACCAGGAAAAGTGTTCTTTGTTATAAGTGCAGGTCAAAAAAGTAAGTTCAGAGAGAGAAATAGATAAGTGAAGGAAGGGGGAGTGGCATGACGGACGTTGGACCAATTCTGACAGAACCACAACTAGAGAATGGTCCATGTATACATTATTTGAGCTGACGGATGAATTCGGCAGCAAGACTTAACATTCTTAATTGAATTTTAACTTTATGTACTTTATTGTATTTTTAACTAATCGATAGTTTAAACTTTAATTCTTATTAAATTTTTGTTTAAATAGAAATTGAGACACTTTGAAGATGAGAAATTTGGGATAAAATAGAGTCAATGTCGCAACACGACACCTCCATGTTGAAAGATCGCATCAAGAATCAAGAAAATCATCTCGATGTCACAAAACAACACCTCAGTGTCGCGACACAGAGGGCAATCTACCCAGGATTAGAAAAGTGTGTCACGAAATCAAATGTCGATGTCATTACATCAGCATTTTGCCAGGGGTGTCGCGACACAAATCCTTTGTGTTGATACACCACTACAATTTTTTGCTAGGTCAACCCGATTGCGCAATCCACCGACTTTTAACTAAATTTTACCAAATTTTTAACCTTAAAATACCTCCTTTAAAATCTAAAAACTCTTTTAAATTAAACCTAAAACTCATGTAATTACTAAACTATCTCAAATCATTTCAATATTATTTAAACAACAACTTTCTCTTCTTCTTCCCTTCTCTTTTATTTTGGTACGATCTTTTCTTCTTCTTTTTTGGTGCAAGTTATACAACAAGCATTCATATGGGAGGTCACAACAACATATTTAAAAGAAACTATAACAGCCCGTTTTTGGTCAAATCAGAACAGTGGTTTTGGACTAAACATTTGATGTTAAAATATTTATTTTATTATTATTTTAATGTTTACAGCATGATTGAGTGATTGTGTGAAAATTTCATTAAGAAATCGTATCGTTTGAATGCTTAATTTGATAAAAAGGACTAAATCGCGTAAAGTGTAAAATCCATGTTCTATTAGTTTAAGGTGTCAAATTGCTTTGGTTTTTAAATATGGTGGCCTTAAATGGTAATTAAACCATTTTAATTGTGAGTGGACAAAGATGGGCATGCATTATATGATTTAAATGAATTATAGTTATGGTTAAATGATAAATGATAATTAACAAGTAAAATTAAAATAAAACAAAGCCATAAAATTTTATTCATTTTCAACCTTGCCGATTTTAAAGAAGAAAAGAATCCAAATTTGGGGTTTTAACATTCAGCCATTTCATGATGTAATTGTAAGTTCGATTTTGCTCGATTTTTAATGATTTCTATGTTTTTGTGATTGTTGCAACTAGTACTAGCTAGCCCAAGGACTATTTTTCAAAACTGTTAAAGATTTTGAATGATGCCATTGATGAATACATGTGTATTTTGAATTTTCTTGATAAATTATGAATGCCTGTTGATAGATACACAAGTTTTGTTCAGTTATTTTTAGTGAAAATGCAAAATAGGGATTAAATTGAGAAATGTGTAAAGTTAGTGCTTAAAATGTGAAATAAATGAAAAATATGGGCTACTAGGGGCATAATAGTAATTCGGCTAGCATGGGTTTATGTTGAAATACATTAATTTGTGATTTTGTGAAATAAGGACTAGATTGTGGAAAATGGGAAAGTTTAGGGGCAAATATGTAAAATAGCCCTAATGTATATTTTGGATTGAATTGAATAAAAAGTTGATAAAATAAGTTAATTTTGAATATATTTAGATCAAGAAAGGAGAAATACGAACTTAGATCGAGGAGAAAACAAAGTTATGGAATAGTTGATTCGATTCGTTATTTTAGCAACTGAGGTAAGTTCGTATGTTATAATTTTATTTCAAATGTATTCTATATGCTTAGATATAGCATAAATTGCGATTATGTGACTATGGACAAGTTTGGAAGTGATCCGATGATAATTCGATAGTTCGAAATCCCAGTTGATCCTTAGGAATAGTTTAGGATACTAGTGACATGTCATTAGGGGATATAGTGAGTTGGCTTTAGGTCATGATATTGCACTTTGTGCGTGAGATAAACCAATTTGGCTTCGGGCCATGCATATCGGCTGATTTGGCTTCGGGCCATGATATAAGTATTTCAAATAAGTTACCTTGATTTGGCTTCAGGCCATTGTATAGGTACTTATCGTGTGAGACCCTTGATTATCCAACTTCTATTCCAAATGGTTCAACGAGTAAATAAAAGATGAGGAAGTGTATGAGATTTGTACGGGATAGTTCAGGTATGTGTATAAACTATTCTACCATTGGATTGAAGAACTGATGATGAAAGTATATAGTTTGTGAATGAGTACTTGAAAGGTTTGTTAGATAATGTAAGATACATGTTGATGTATTCAAATTAATGATTTATATTTATGTGATTGCATTAAGTTATTTTATACGAGCTTACTGTGCTTTATAGCTTACTTTGTGCATTTTCCCCTATTTTATAGTGATATCAAAGATAGCTCGAATTCAAGGATCGTTGGAGATCGTTTCACACTACCACCTATCACTTGGTACCTTTGAACTTTGGTGATTTAAGTATATGGAATGTATAGGTATTTTGAGTCATTTTCATTATGGATTGATAACGGTTTTGCTCATTTGTAATAGCTTGTAATGTATATGTTTTGGTTTGTAAATATAGCCATGAGATTTGCCTTAATTTGGTGGATTTAGTTATGTGCTTATATGTGCATATATGGTTGATATTTGAGATTATGGATGGATATGTGAATGACCTATATTATGAGGTTTTTGAACTTGGCATCATGCTTGTGAATTGGTACAAAATGATGTAAGTTAAATAAAGGTTTAACTAGTTTATTGGTATATGTATTTTGGTATATTTTGGTTGAGTAAAATTTGAGGTATAAGCATATTGGTTGCTAGTATTGGAAATGGTATGTATTAGCCTTGATTATGGCTAAATTGGATATTTATTTCTGCTATAATTTGGTACCATTTTGGTTGTATAGGTATATGCCTATTTTTGTCCACACGGGCAGGGACAGAGGCGTGTGTCTCAACCTTGTGTGACACACGGCCAAGTACACGGCCGTGTGTCCCCTGGTGTGGTTTTAGAAATCAAGTCAGTATGCTTCACATGGCCTCACACACAGGCGTGTGACTTGGCCGTGTGGCTTAAGTCAGTATACCCTACAAGTTTGGCATGGCCTAGCACACAGCCTGGCACACGGGCGTGTATGGCCATATTGAGGGCACACGAGCTAGCCACACGGGCATGTGTGTTGGCCATGTGACCGAAGTCAGAGAGTTACACGCGGTCGGGGCATGGGCTGGGACACGACCATGTGCTCCCATTTCGAATGTCCATACGGGCATGTCCGTGGCCGTGTGAGACACAAGGCCTGGTCACACGGGTTTATGTCCCCTGTTTTCAGAAAAAATTTCAAAGTGTTGTGAAAGTTACTTGAGTTATCGGTTTAGTCCCGAACCACTTCTAGAGCATGTTTAGGGCTTCATAGGCTCGTATAAGGGATAAATTGATAAAGATTGAATGATGATTGTTGATAAACCGTAAAAGCAACATATTTTAAGCCCACATTTAGTATGCTTTTGGATGAATTAAGCCTCGATTTATGTAAAAAGGTGCTTTTAATCCTTTGTTTTCATGTTTTGTACCTAAGAAAGCACCCGATGATGAAAAGATCGAGAAACGGGCCTAAAACGGACCAAATTGGGCCAAAGAGGAAATCAACATGGCCTGGACTTAAGCCCACACGGCCGTGCCACGCCAATCTACTAGAACACGGCCTGATCTTGACTTACACGGCCGTGTCTCATTAAAGAAGTCCGAACATGGCCTGACCACTAGTCACACGGGCGTGTGACATGGTCGTGTCCCTGTCATGGCAAAGAGCAATTTCATTCGGATTTGGATACTTTAGGGTGAAGAAACATATTTCTAAAGCCTATATAAACCCCCTAAGTGTTACCTGAAAAAAGGCGGTTAGCTAGGCCAAGGAGCCGAGCCAGAAAGACCAAATTTGTGGAGAATCACTCGAAGATAGCCAGTTGATCCATCTCAAGAAGCCAAAATTATACTCAAGACGGAGGATCTTTCCTTAAATTCTTTCAGGGAGTTTTAGGGATTTCTTATGTTTTGTTTTATCTTTTCTTCTGAGATGTTTTCTTTATTTGATATGAACTAAACCCTTCAGATACCTGAAGGGGATGAAACCTAAGGTAAATCTTGTTATTGTTTTCTGAACTATATGATAAATATTTGACTTGTTCTTAGTTATGTGTGCTTAATTCTTGTGTTAATATTTCCAGGATATTAATTCAAGTATGATGTGCTTAGGTGGAGGAGCAAAAGTCCCTACTTAGGAGTAGATCTAGCATAATTAAGCGGAGTTGATCGCACGCCTAGAGATAGGGTGACGAGATTTTGCCGTATTAGGGTGAAACCTAATATGGGAGTCCATAGATCTAGTTAATGCGATTCTAGGGGTTTTAATTAGAAAAAGATTTCAATTAATCAACCTAGGGTTAGACGTTATTCGCTTCAAGAGAGGGTTTAATATAACTTAGGGAATCTTACGGATCAAGTCAAGTGAATACATCGTCTGGTTCAGTATTAGATAATAAGTGAAGTCTAAGTGGATTCTTCCTAAGGGTATCATCTTAATCAATTGGTTTTTCTTCTAAGATATTTTTCCCAATTCATTCTCTTTTTTGTTTTTGCGTCTTTAATTTAGTTAATATTTAAATTTAGATTAGATAAACATTCACTTAATTCTTAGGCTAAATAATAGAAAGAGAGTTAGTATTAGTACTTTGGGTTCCTTTGAGATTCGATATTCCGGTCTTGCCTGAGCTATACTACTGTTCGATAGGTGCGCTTGCCTTACAATTGTTGTCAGAGTTAGTTTCTAGGTTCGATTATTCTCTTTATAAATTTAAGACTCTGATTTCAGCGATCAAGTTTTTGGCACCGTTCCCAGGGAACTGAAATATTAAGAAAACTTAATTTTTATTACTTTATCCATATTTACTATTATTTTTGCAATTTTATTTTATTTTTCTAAATTTCCTTTCTTCTTTCTTTTGTCCCTTTCAGGTACCTCTAGTTTATGACTAGAAGGAACCCGACAGGACGTCTACTTTATGACAGTGATATTGAAGGTACCGTTCGTAGAAATCACAAAGAAATAAGGCGAAGCCTAAACTATATAGACGAAGAGCAAGAAGTCGAAATAAATACCACAGAAGAGATGGCTGAGAATAATCCGCCACATCCAGAGATGGCCGAACATCATGCTCCACGTACGATGTATGATTATGCTAAACCTAGTTTAACAGGAACTGAGTCTAGTATTGTTAGGCCTACTATTGCTGCAAATAATTTTGAACTGAAACCTAACACTATACAGATGATACAACAGTTTGTTCAATTTAATGGTTTGCAGGATGAGGATCCTAACACACACTTAGCAAATTTCCTAGAATTTTGCAACACCTTCAAGATAAATGGCATTTTTTATGATGCCATCCGTCTTCGGTTATTTCCCTTTTCCCTGAGAAAAAAAGCCAAACAGTGGTTGCATTCTCTTCCACGAGGCTCAATCACTACATGGGATCAAATGACAAAAAAATTTTTATTAAAATATTTTACACCGGCCAAAACAGCCAAGTTAAGGAATGATATATCTTCTTCTGTGCAGAAAGATTCAGAGACATTATATGACGTATGGGAGAGATACAAAGATTTGTTAAGGAGGTTCCCACACCACGGATTACCATTATGGCTACAAGTCCAAACTTTTTACAATGGTGTGAACCCTTCAACAAGGCAGCTAATCGATTCAGCTGCCGGTGGAACGCTGAACAAAAAACTCCTGAAGCAGCCTATGAGTTTATAGAGGAGATGTCACTAAATAACTATCAGTGGCAAGTTATAAGGACAAGGTTAGCCAAAGCAGCCGGAGTTTACAACATTGATGCAGTGACCGCGCTATCAATGTAACACCCTAACCCGAGTCCGTCGCCAGATTAGGGTTATGGGCATTACCAGAAAAGCCAAAACCCCTATTCAGTCAATCATTCTTAACCAAACATCCTTAACAAGAGATACGATCATAAACAAATAATCACTTAAGTGTAAAACACGCTAATATTAATAAACTAAGACATGCAAATAAGTAATATAGTTACTGATGAACATGATTGGTTATTCAATGTATACATTACTATTACATACTAATACTATAATTCTATAAACCTTAATTGTCTTATTTTCAATATTTATATAATTGTAACACCCCAAACCCGGCCCAAACCATAAGACCGAATTTGGTTTGCTACAGAGAAAACATTTTTGAAAACCATTTAAAACTTAGTCAAATTGCCTTTCAATTAAAATTTTATTTGTTAGAAATCACACTCAAAAGAAATTTGTTCAGTCAGGTTGTTTAAAAATTTCAGAGGTACACGATGGTACTTTAAAACATTTTGCGTTTAATTTGAGAAAAACATGTGCATCCATTTTAACATCATCAAGTAGTTTAAACCAAACATTCAAAACATGCAGCAATAATAAAATAATTCTAGGAGGCCTTATTACAAACATAAACCCAAAAGAAAAATAGATAAAATCCAAAAAATTCATTTATTAAAAAGTCTCCACTGCATGGCCACCTCGAGTCCATCCGGCTCCTCACCCGCGATCTACGAGTCACCTGAAAAATTAAAGGAGAAGGTGAGTCACCAAGACTCAATGTGTAACCCTTCCCCGGTTTAGTGCAATAACATACACAAATCATAACCAATTAACATGCATAAGTTTAAGATGCACCCAACCTAACCATCCAAACGCCTTTCTCTACCCCGTGTGGTACCAAACCACTGGTGGTGCCAAACCACTGGTGACATATAGTCACAAATGTGATACCAAATCACTGGAGATACCAAATCTCTGGTGTCCGAAGACACAATTGTGTTACCAAAACACTGGTGACCGAAGTCACAAATCAAGTGATGGGGCCAACCCATCGTGTGATACCAAATCACTGGCAGACGATCCCATATCTCAAAATGGGGCCAACCCACGGTGGAATTAACCACAGGGACAAGTCGCTATGAGGTGCCAAACCTCTGGAGGTACCAAACCTCTGGTGACCGTAGTCACAATGTGTTACCAAAACACTGGTGTCCGTCGACACGATTATCACTGCCCCCTCCTCTCATCAACCCATATCAATCATTCATATGCATATACAAAAATCATGTTGATAGATTTATTTAACAACATCCAATCGATTATCATAAGCCATATATTATATAATACACATACCAAATGTGTCATGCTTCCCAAAAGCATCAAATAATAATCTCATAGCAATAAAGACTTACCCGAATCCTTGTTAATACCATGATGGTATTACATCCATGTCTACATAAATCGATTAGACATAATATAACACTTAGCATATTAAAAAGTTATAAGATGTGTATGTACACACACCTGAATTTAACGAAAGCCTTAAATCCCGATTAGACAAATCGGCCACACAAACTTTTCTTGTCCCTATATTCGGCCAAAATGAATATTAGAATCATGGCCTATTCGGCCAAACCAAAATAATTGAGAAGGGTTCCTTGTGAACCCGAAACCTTACCCAAAAATCGATTGATCAAAGATGATGGATTCGTTTGCTTGCTTCCAAATCCCGAAGGCCCTATAACAAATCGGATTAGCACCCTTGCTACAAGTGCCGAAATTGGCCTTTTACTCATTTAGAAGTCAACAAAATAAGAAAACCAAAGAAAAAGCATTCGGCCTTGAACCCTTACCTTAGAATCGATTAAAGGAAAAAGAATAGAAGAGGCACCCTTGCTAAGATATTCGGCCAAGACTACACACAATAGGAGAAGAAAAATCGGTATACCCAAGGGAGTGGTTTCGGCTATGATTGTTCAACACAATCAACCAAGGTTCAACTTTGTATGGAAAAAGAGGAAATAAGAAAGTGAACTAATAGTTTCGGCTAAGAGCCTTTGAGAAGAGAAAAGAAAGAAATAGATGGAATACTAAGGTATAGGAGATTCGGCTAAGAAAGAAAGAAGAAAATGGACAAAAGGGATAGAAGTTTCGGCTATGGTTGAAGACAATACTCAAGTTTCAGGTTTGAGTGAAAAAGTGGAAGAGAATAGAAATTTAGCAAAAATGACCAAATGGTCAAAAGAGTTTAGGCTTACCACAATGTAGAATTCGGCCAAAAAGAAAAGTGTTTGAGAGAAAATTGTTTTGCAACTTTTGCACCAAATGAACCAAATGACCAAAACAATTCCTAAGCCTTACCAACACTAGCATATTCGGCCAAAAACCCCCCTTAGCCACAATGCCATCCAAGTTCATGGCATAAAGGCCATGATTTTGTTTCCAAAACATTTCCCACAAACCACGCCTTTGTCCCCTCAATTTACCAAAACTTCAAGATATCTTACCAAAACCTTAGAAATCTTATCCCTTATTTCATGCTTTCCTTTAGAATAAATTCAACTTACCAAAATGAAAGTCCAACCTATCATAATTATGTTTGATCGTCCATTAAAGCTAACATACAAAAATAACTTTTAAAAATGCTATACCTACTACTCGAACCACTAACCTCATGCAATTTTTCAAGCTCTTTATCCACTATGCCACTAACTCCTCTTGTGCTTTAATATACACTTAAATTAACTTAAGTGCTAAGCTCATTTAATCCTCTTCATTAAATAAGCCATACTAAGAATTATCCTACTAAACCGAGCTTACTCAAGACCCCTAATTAAGTCTTATAACACCACAAATAATATCACAGAAATTTAAACACAAGCAAAATAATTTAATCACGAATAACCCCTATTTCAGGATGTTACAGTTCTACCCCCCTTAAAATAATTTCGTCCTCGAAATTACCTGATCAGAAGAGATGGGGGTATTGCTGCCGTATTACATCCTCGGGTTCCCACGTCGCTTCCTCTGTACCATGGTTTCGCCATAGCACTTTCACCAAAGGTACTGACTTCCTACGCAACACCTTGACATCACGATCTAAGATCTGAACTGGTTCCTCCTCGAACGATAAGTCGGAGTTAACCTCAATCTCTGCTACTGGCACGACGTGCAATGGATCCGACCTATACTGTCTAAGCATCGACACATGGAAGACATCGTGAATCTGACTCAACTCTGCCAGCAGCTCGAGCTGATAAGCTACCGGTCCTACTCGCTTCAACACAGTATACGAGCTGATGAACCTTGGGCTTAACTTCCCTTTTTGCCCAAAACGCAACACCTTTTTCCAAGGCGACACCTTCAGAAAGACTTTATCTCCTACCTCGAATTCCATACCCTTGCGCTTGAGATCGGCGTAAGACTTCTGCCTATCTGACGCTTCCTTGAGACGAGCCCAAATTATCTTAACTTTGTCCTCAGTTTTAGTCACCAACTCTAGACCCAAAACATGTCGTTCACCTAATTCCGTCCAACACGTAGGAGTTCGGCACTTCCGTCCATACAGTGCTTCATATGGAGCCATTTGGATACTCGCTTGATAACTATTGTTATAAGCGAATTCCGCCAACGGTAGATACTCCTCCCAACTACCACTGAAATCCAGAACGCAACCTCTGAGCATATCTTCTAAGATCTGAATCACTCTCTCCGATTGTCCGTCGGATTGCGGATGAAAAGCTATGCTGAAGTCCAATCTCGTACCCAAAGCTTGATGCAACGCTCTCCAAAACCTCGATGTAAACCTCGGATCCCTATCCGAGATAATCGATACTGGCACACCATGCAATCTCACTATCTCAGCCACATATAACTTTGCTAGCCTCTGAAGCGAATAATCTACCCTTACAGGTATGAAATGCGCTGATTTAGTCAGACGATCCACAATCACCCAAACCGAATCCTTCTTGCTAGGCGTAAGAGGTAAACCACTGACAAAGTCCATGGTGATCCTCTCCCACTTCCACTGAGGAATCTTCACCGGCTGAAGTAAACCAGATGGCAACTGATGTTCAGCCTTGACTTGTTGACACGTCAGACACTTACCCACGAACTCAGTTACTTCCCGTTTCAGACCTGGCCACCAAAATTGCTCTCTCAAACCCCGATACATCTTGCTACCTCCAGGATGCATAGCATATGGGCTGCTATGTGCGTCCCGAAGAATCCTTTGTCTCAACTCCACATCCTTCGGCATACAAGCTTTCCATTTAAAGCATAAAACTCCATCACTGGACAGACTAAAATCCTCTAATCCACCATTCTGAACTTGCAACCTCCGATCGTTCAAACCATCATCCTCTAACTGCTTCTCCTTAATCTGATCTAACCAAGTCGGCTTGACTTGCAATTCTGCCAAAAGACTCCCATCATCTAACAGACTAAGTAGAGCAAACATCGATCTTAAATCCGTTACAACCTTACGACTCAACGCGTCTGCCACCACGTTAGCCTTACCAGGATGATACTCGATCGAACAGTCGTAGTCCTTCAACAGCTCAATCCATCTACGCTGCCTCAAATTCAAATCCTTTTGAGTCAAGAGATACTTAAGACTCTTGTGATCCGTATAAACTATCGACTTCTCTCCGTACAAGTAGTGCCTCCATATCTTCAAAGCGAAGACTACAGCCGCTAACTCCAAGTCATGAGTCGGATAATTAGTCTCATGTGGTCTCAACTGCCGAGATGCATAAGTCACTACCTTCCCTTCTTGCATCAGCACACATCCCAAACCAATATGTGATGCATCGCAATAAACCGTGAATTCCTTGCCTGCCTCAGGTTGAATCAAAACCGGAGCTTCAGTCAGAATCTTCTTCAATTTGTCGAAACTTTCTTGCTGCTCCTCGGTCCACACAAATGGAACTCCTTTCCTCAACAACTTGGTCATCGGTGCGGCAATCAAAGAAAATCCTTCCACAAATCTTCGGTAATACCCCGCCAGACCTAGAAAACTCCGAATTTCAACCACAGATTTAGGCGGCTTCCAATCCAACACTGCCTCAATCTTTCGAGGATCCACTCTAATCCCTTCGGCTGAAACAACGTGACCCAAGAAAGTCACCTCCTTAAGCCAGAATTCACACTTACTAAATTTCGCATACAGCTGCTTTTCCCTCAGAATCTGCAACACCACTCGCAAATGCGCATCATGCTCCTCCTCTGACTTCGAGTATACCAAAATATCGTCTATAAAGACCACAACAAATTGATCCAAAAACTGTTGGAATACCCTATTCATCATGTCCATGAAAGCTGCTGGTGCATTAGTCAAACCAAACGGCATCACCAGGAACTCGTAGTGTCCATACCGAGTACGAAATGCCGTCTTATGGATATCAGCCTCTTTCACATTCAGCTGATGATATCCAGACCTTAAATCAATCTTAGAGAACACCGCAGCCCCTTTCAGCTGATCGAACAAGTCATCTATCATCGGCAAAGGATACTTGTTTTTGATCGTCAGCTTATTCAACTGGCGGTAGTCTATACACATCCGCATCGCACCATCCTTCTTCTTGACAAAAAGTACCGGCGCTCCCCAAGGTGAAACACTTGGTCGAATAAAACCTCGATCCAACAACTCTTGAATCTGAGCCTTCAATTCCATCAATTCCTTCGGTGCCATCCTATACGGAGCTATAGACACTAGCGCCGTTCCAGGTAACAGGTCTATACCAAATTCGACCTCACGATCCGGAGGCAATCCCAGAAGTTCTTCAGGAAATACGTCAGCAAATTCCTTTACAGTTTGAACATTCCTCACAGAAGACTCCTTAGCTTCCAAAGCACACACATGATCTACGAACGCCTCATAGCCCTTCCTGACCATCTTTACTGCTTTTAACGCAGATACCACGTTGGATAGATAATCTCTCCTATTACCTATCATGACCACTTCTTCACCTTCAACCGTCTTCAAAACCATGCGCTTAGTAGCACAATCCAAACTTGCTTGGTACTTGACCAACCAGTCCATCCCAAGAATCAGATCGAACTCCTCAAACGGCAGTTCCATCAGATCAGCTACAAACACTACCCCTTGGAGTTCTAGGGGTACATCCCTATACAGCTTATCTACTTCTACAGAGTAACCTAAAGGACTAAGTACGGTCATCCTCCTAGAAGCAGTCACAGGAACTAAACTCATGGTCTCAACTATGCTACTAGCAACGTAAGAATGCGTCGAACCCACATCTATCAAAGCAGTATATGGAACACCAAAGATTAAAAACGTACCGGTTATGACGTCCGGTACGTCCCCTTCCTCACGACGCCTCGCAGCATACACCAAACCAGGCTGCCTAGCCTCCGTGTTACCAATACCTCTGCCAGCTGCTCCGCGACCTCCACTAGAGCCATAACCACCTCTACCATTACCTCGACCTCTCTGCGGTGCTGGTCTCTCCTTTTTGAACTGAACACGACCTTGACCTTCAGACTGATTCCTAGCTTGCTTACGCGGACAGTCTCTCACACGATGATCCAATGAACCACACTCGAAACATCCTTTCCCTCCGGTCCAACATTCTCCCCAATGGAACTTCCCACAACGATTACACTGGGTCGGTCTCTGATTAGCAGCTGTGGACCTTCCTGCCTGATTTGACCCACTCTGCCTAAACCTTTTCTGAACATTACCACCTGACCCAGACGATCCAAAGCCTCTCTTCAGCTTGCTCCTATCATAACTTTAACTCGTGGACTCCTTGACTCCTTCGGCTACCTTGGCCTTCTCCACCAAGACAGCAAACTCACGCTCCTGCTGCGGAGCAATCAGCAACCTTAACTCGTCTCTAAGTCCGTCTTCAAAACAAACACAACGATCATGCTCCGATGCCACTATTCCCTGAGCATAACGACTCAGCCTTAGGAATTCCGCTTCATATTTCGACACAGATTTACTTCCTTGTACTAACCCTAGAAAAGCTTTCCTTTGAGCATCAATGTAGCTTGAGCCAACATACTTCTTCTGATAAGAATTCTTGAAATACTCCCAAGTGAGATCATCTGCCGTAGCACCATCTCGAACCGTGAGCCACCAACGATATGACTCATCCTTGAGAAGCGACACTGCTCCTTTCAGTTTCTCCTCATTAGTCAAATATATCTCATCCATGATTCTTTCGATCGATTCTAGCCAATACTCAGCCGTATTGGGCGCTACACCAAACACACCTCGGAAAAATTCAGCTCCGTTAGCTCTAAGTCTCTCAGGAACCGACTTCTGAGCTCCTCCACCTCCTCCAATTCCAGCTACCCTTTCCAGAACCCGTAGCATCGCTTGTGACACAGCGTCGTCACCCGTCTGATCCTGCTCTTCAGCTCCAAAGGTTGGGGGTGGTGGTGGCGGTATCTCATTCTCAGATCCTTGACCCGACCCGACAGGTTCCGATACAGCCATCCTACCCCTTCCGCGTCCACGACGTCCACGACCTCTAAAGCTCATTCTAACTATCGCGCTTTAATCTGATTAGGAAATTTTATGAATTAGTACATGTTTCACTTGATTATCCGCGAAGAAATTTTATGAAAAGAGTTTAATAGAGATTCTTTCGATCAAACAAGGTTTTGGGTCTTCTATCCTAGTTTACACAGAAAAGTATATCCATTCCCTATACATTTCATACCTATGCACTCTTCGGGCATTTCTGTCCGTTTCTAACCCAGGGGTATTTCCGTCATTTTTCCTACAGGGTATTTTTGTAATAAACCGAAGAAAATTTTAAAACTCTAATAAATCGAGATATTTTGAAATTTCTAAAATTGAGGAATATTTTTCAAGAAATTCTCAATTTGAAGATATAGCAAAATTTTGGAAACCAGGGGTATTTTGGTAATTTTGTCAATCAGGGGTAGTTTTGTAAATTTCAAAGTCAATGTATTATTTTGGAATACAACATTTTTGAGTACTTTTGTAAAATAAAAATTTGATCAAAATTGGGGTAATAGGGAAATTTTAAAGACCAAGGGTATTTTCGTAATTTTGCCACTAGGGGCATTTTGGTAATTTTGGTAAACCGGGATTATTTGAAAATTTTTTGAAGATAAATTTGTCCTACTATCTAAAAAAAATAATTTAGTGATTTTAAAACCAAAGTTTTCCTTAAAACACGGCTAGTCCCTTTCGGGTTTTATTTAAGGTTTTGCCTATGACCGAGTCCTGTTGGTTAGGGTGAACCGAAGCTACGCACAAGGTAGGAATCCTGCGAAGAGGAGATGAGTCACTAGGACTGCTTAAATACCAAGCTCTTCCGGATCCAATCCTAGACATGCGCACCAAGGTTACCACACCCTAATTCGGCGACTTGGTCACGGGTTGGTTTTAATTAGGCCATTAAAGTCTTATGAATTTTGTTGGGGTAAACTAGTCCTAAAGTTCAAAATACTATCACTATCTACGTCCCATGCTTTCTACCCTTCTACAGAATATAATTTATACAAAAAGTTAGATGTACTTACCAGGGCGGATCGGTGCCGGAGACTCGGTGCCATGCTTATTCAAAACAAAAATATTTCAAAAAGGCCTACCAAAACATTTTTGGACCTTGGGCCTCCACAGCCGAGCTTTGAACTAGGCTCTGATACCTTGGGCCCAAACCATAAGACCGAATTTGGTTTGCTACAGAGAAAACATTTTTGAAAACCATTTAAAACTTAGTCAAATTGCCTTTCAATTAAAATTTTATTTGTTAGAAATCACACTCAAAAGAAATTTGTTGAGTCAGGTTGTTTAAAAATTTCAGAGGTACCCGATGGTACTTTAAAACATTTTGCGTTTAATTTGAGAAAAACATGTGCATCCATTTTAACATCATCAAGTAGTTTAAACCAAACATTCAAAACACGCAGCAATAATAAAATAATTCTAGGAGGCCTTATTACAAACATAAACCCAAAAGAAAAATAGATAAAATCCAAAAAATTCATTTATTAAAAAGTCTCCACTGCATGGCCACCTCGAGTCCATCCGGCTCCTCACCCGCGATCTACGAGTCACCTGAAAAATTAAAGGAGAAGGTGAGTCACCAAGACTCAATGTGTAACCCTTCCCCGGTTTAGTGCAATAACATACACAAATCATAACCAATTAACATGCATATGTTTAAGATGCACCCAACCTAACCATCCAAACGCCTTTCTCTACCCCGTGTGGTACCAAACCACTGGTGGTGCCAAACCACTGGTGACATATAGTCACAAATGTGATACCAAATCACTGGAGATACCAAATCTCTGGTGTCCGAAGACACAATTGTGTTACCAAAACACTGGTGACCGAAGTCACAAATCAAGTGATGGGGCCAACCCATCGTGTGATACCAAATCACTGGCAGACGATCCCATATCTCAAAGTGGGGCCAACCCACGGTGGAATTAACCACAGGGACAAGTCGCTATGAGGTGCCAAACCTCTGGAGGTGCCACTGGTGACCGTAGTCACAATGTGTTACCAAAACACTGGTGTCCGTCGACACGATTATCATTGCCCCCTCCTCTCATCAACCCATATCAATCATTCATATGCATATACAAAAATCATGTTGATAGATTTATTTAACAACATCCAATCGATTATCATAAGCCATATATTATATAATACACATACCAAATGTGTCATGCTTCCCAAAAGCATCAAATAATAATCTCATAGCAATAAAGACTTACCCGAATCCTTGTTAATACCATGATGGTATTACATCCATGTCTACATAAATCGATTGACATAATATAACACTTAGCATATTAAAAAGTTATAAGATGTGTATGTACACACACCTGAATTTAACGAAAGCCTTAAATCCCGATTAGACAAATCGGCCACACAAACTTTTCTTGTCCCTATATTCGGCCAAAATGAATATTAGAATCATGGCCTATTCGGCCAAACCAAAATAATTGAGAAGGGTTCCTTGTGAACCCGAAACCTTACCCAAAAATCGATTGATCAAAGATGATGGATTCGTTTGCTTGCTTCCAAATCCCGAAGGCCCTATAACAAATCGGATTAGCACCCTTGCTACAAGTGTCGAAATTGGCCTTTTACTCATTTAGAAGTCAACAAAATAAGAAAACCAAAGAAAAAGCATTCGGCCTTGAACCCTTACCTTAGAATCGATTAAAGGAAAAAGAATAGAAGAGGCACCCTTGCTAAGATATTCGGCCAAGACTACACACAATAGGAGAAGAAAAATCGGTATACCCAAGGGAGTGGTTTCGGCTATGATTGTTCAACACAATCAACCAAGGTTCAACTTTGTATGGAAAAAGAGGAAATAAGAAAGTGAACTAATAGTTTCGGCTAAGAGCCTTTGAGAAGAGAAAAGAAAGAAATAGATGGAATATTAAGGTATAGGAGATTCGGCTAAGAAAGAAAGAAGAAAATGGACAAAAGGGATAGAAGTTTCGGCTATGGTTGAAGACAATACTCAAGTTTCGGGTTTGAGTGAAAAAGAGGAAGAGAATAGAAATTTAGCAAAAATGACCAAATGGTCAAAAGAGTTTAGGCTTACCACAATGTAGAATTCGGCCAAAAAGAAAAGTGTTTGAGAGAAAATTGTTTTGCAACGTTTGCACCAAATGAACCAAATGACCAAAACAATTCCTAAGCCTTACCAACACTAGCATATTCGGCCAAAAACCCCCTCTTAGCCACAATGCCGTCCAAGTTCATGGCATAAAGGCCATGATTTTGTTTCCAAAACATTTCCCACAAACCAAGCCTTTGTCCCCTCAATTTACCAAAACTTCAAGATATCTTACCAAAACCTTAGGAATCTTATCCCTTATTTCATGCTTTCCTTTAGAATAAATTCAACTTACCAAAATGAAAGTCCAACCTATCATAATTATGTTTGACCGTCCATTAAAGCTAACATACAAAAATAACTTTTAAAAATGCTATACCTACTACTCGAACCACTAACCTCATGCAATTTTTCAAGCTCTTTATCCACTATGCCACTAACTCCTCTTGTGCTTTAATATACACTTAAATTAACTTAAGTGCTAAGCTCATTTAATCCTCTTCATTAAATAAGCCATACTAAGAATTATCCTACTAAACCGAGCTTACTCAAGACCCCTAATTAAGTCTTATAACACCACAAATAATATCACAGAAATTTAAACACAAGCAAAATAATTTAATCACGAATAACCCCTATTTCAGGATGTTACAATAATACCTGAACCATTGAATCATTTGTGTCCAATAAGTATATATATAATAAAACATATAAACATGATCAAAATGTCATCACATAATTACATCCTATTAAGACCAAATCCTTATAGCTTTAACCTAATTCCACATAAACGAATACATGCAACTTAATACACATCACTTACATACTTAAGCATTTGGCCGAATATACAAAGTCCCATTTATGACATTTCATGTTTATTACCTAACACAAGTCGAGTTTGGTGGTTTCTTGCACTTAGTAAAATTCAAACAATCTCACAAGCCATTTATAAATATATATGTATATAAAGCATAGTTATGCACATTTCTAAATTCGAACATAAGCCCAACCAACTAGTTCTTTGAGCATGTTAACTACGTTTGACTATAGCACATAAACTTGGCCGAATATACATGCATACAATACACAAAGTATCCCCCTTTTTCGAATTTATTTAATCAAAGCCACATTGAATACAAGATCATAAGGAAATACTATTAACCTACCAAACACATGAGCTAATATATCTATCAGAATTGCATAAGTATAATCAATTCTTCGACCACATGCTTGGATCTCAAATAAACACTCCAGTGCTCAATTTCAAATATTCATGCATAAACATTTTCACTATCATCATCATCTCAACTAAACTTCCCAATATAACTATCATAATATATACTTTCAAGCTAAACTTAAAACATAACAAGAGCACACAACCAAGAGCATTTATACAAACCAATCTATCTAGCACATAAGTAAAGTTTTAGCCAAGAGTAATAGCCATTTCGCAAGGCTATACATATATATACAAGATCAAATACCATTAATTAACGACATAGCCTAGCTTATACATGCCTTTTGAATCAAACTAGATTTAAGTACCAAAAGAGTTGATAGTGTGGTTGACCTCTCCGTAGATCCTTTGAGACCGTAGCTGACCCAAAATCTATAAAACAACACATTAAAAGACACAAGGTAAGCTTACTAGCTTAGTAAGTCTCAACCAACATGTAAATTATGCTTAGCTGCATACTAGTAATACTTTGGCTTAAATATTAGCACTTGGTTATCATAGACACATACACCAACAAATCATTGAGCATTATGTTTATTCACATGTTTTGAGTCAATCAAACTCAATTACAAATACTTTCAATCACTTTTATCATTCATCTTTTCATTATGACCGAATCTTCTATGTGATATATATACCTATCTCAACTTCACACATATTAAATGTTCATACCTGTTAATAAAAAAAATCATCATCACTAAATAAAATACTTAATGAATCATTCACTTCATCACATCATACTTAAGTAAAATTTTAATGAACTGAGCTACTTCATTTCTTACTAATACAATAAGCCTACTCTTACCTGAGCTTCTAACACATATCATTTAATATGCCATACCTCATTTCATTCTCGAATTCTTCGTTTATAGTGTATCACCGGCATTTAGCCTGCTAGGCATTCAAGCCTGAATTACTCACCGACAATAAGCCTGCTAGACCAAAGGTCCAAAATATAAACACCGGCATTAAGCTTGCTAGACCAATGGTCCGAAACATAAACACCGGCATTAAGCCTGATAGGCTGTAAGCCCGAATTAAATCACCGGCACAAGGCCTGCTAGGCTCAAAGCTCGAAATAACAACATAATGAATCGTTCAATGCACATTTCTCAACACTAGCATCTCAAACAACCTATGTAATGCTTATCACTTTCACATAACAACCACGCATATCTATTACACCTTACTTTCAACAAATAAAATTCAATCCAATTTCATACCCCTACATTCAGCCATTTCACATATTTATGCACAAAATATTCAAATTTCATCATTTCTTATATTCTTAAATAATTCTTTGACGTATATTTGCTGAAGGACTTACCTCGACTGTCGACGGACCGCGTAGACCGGCTATTCGATAACCTCCGTCTTTCCCCGATCCAAATCCATTTTTCTTTGTTCTTGATCTTAACACATTAAAATTCAGCTCATTCAAGCACATTTCATCTCAATTTAGTCCCAAAACACATAAACAGGCAAATTACCATTTTACCCCTAATGTTTCACATTTTTACAATTTAGTCCTATTTGCATAAAACACAAAATACACCAAATTTCACTAAACTATACAAGGGCCGAATATTCACAGGGACCCTACAAGTCCATTTATTTCATTTATTTTGTATTTTAGCCCCCTCATAAAATTATTTTTGCAATTTAGCCCAAAATACTCAAATTCACCAAAATTTCCAATACAAAATATAATAATCTTTAACATATCTTTAAAATAAAATCATCAAACATCAAAAACTACATGAACACATCAATGGCCGAATATCAAACATGCTTAGATTCAAAAATTTCAACATGGGTAAGCTACCGTTCGAAGCAACGATCTCAAAAACGTAAAAATTTACGAAAACCGACTAAGAATTTGGCTTGAATATTGCCGAAATCTCAAAGAACCTAGCTCCCCTTTTCTTTTTCAATATTCGGTCAAGAAAGATGAGTGACCATGTTCATCTTTTTGTGTTTTATTTAACATATATATTAAATAATTATTGGTTTACCAAATTAACCTTTATACTAAAATAAAAACCATATAATACTTAAGGTTATACTTGACTTTTGCCACCCACTAACTATTAAATTGGGCTAATTTCCCTTTTAATACCCCATCATCAAATAGGCACTTTTCACTAGAGCTTGCAACTTTTACTTTTTACGTGATTAAGTCCCTTTTGTTTAATTAAACACACAAACGATTTAATTTTTCTACGAAACTTTCACACACATTAAAGCACATATAATAAGCACATAATATATCATTTAAATATATTTCAGACTCGGATTCGTGGTCCCGAAACCACCGTTCTAATTAGGGTCAAATTCGGACTGTTACAATCAAATCAGGTAGAATTGTTACATAAAAATTTTGATAGTTTTTATGGTTCTTCGCAAACACATCCAGTTATGCAGTGCGACGCAAGTGAAGGGGTGGTGAATCCTGAGTACCCACCCTACAGACAGGGCATGGAGAGCGAACAAATGAACTATATGGGTAATAATTTTCGATCTAACAATAACCCTTATAGTAACACTTATAATCCAGGTTGGAAGAACCACCCCAATTTCTCATGGGGCGGTCAAATAGATCACAGATTATAACCATTCCAAAACTTTCAACAACAGCCCTACCCACAGGAAAAGAAGTCGAACCTTGAAGAGGCGCTAACAAACTTCATAACAGCCTTAGACACACATTTCCAGAAGATAGAAACAAAAATTGAGGCATTGTCACAAGAGTTCAAAAATTAATTCGAGCAACTTGCTAAGCAGATTTCTGAAAGACCACAGGGAAGACTACCGAGCAACACCGAGACTAACCTAAGGGAGCAAGTTCAAGCCATAACAGCTCAAGATAGTGAAGGGTTAGACAATCCTAATTCAAAACAAAAGAAGGTGGAAGAGGAAGATATGGTTGAGGTTAATAACAAGCCGAAATCGGTAATCAAAGAGTACAAACCCCGCATACCTTATCCCGAAGCAATGAGGAGAGACGATACAGAGGAACAGTTCGGTAAGTTTCTTAAACTTTTAAAGAAATTACATATTAACTTACCTCTTCTTGAAGCTATTTTTCAGATGCTGGATTCGAGGAAATTTTTAAAATAGCTCCTAACGAACAAACGTCAATTAGACAATGAGCCACATGTGGAATTAAACGCAGTATGCTCAGCAATGTTACAGAATAGACTACTACAGAAATTAAAAGATCCAGGGAGTTTTAAAATTCCATGTTTGATTGGTAGTTTAACTATTGATAATGCATTAGCTGATTTAGGGGCAAGCATAAACGTCATGCCTTATAAATTGTTTAAACAACTAGGTCTAGGGAAACCCAAACAAACTAGGATAAGCATTCAATTAGCTGATAAAACTGTTAGAATTCCTAGGGGTATTATAGAAGATGTTCTTGTAAAAATTGATAAATTTGTTTTCCCAGTAGATTTTGTTGTCTTAGACATGGATGAGAATAATTGTAACAGCCTGATTTAGGGCCTAGTCAGAATAGGGGTGCGAGTCCACGAACCTGAGGTGAATTTATGAGTTTTTAAAGTATATGCCATGTTTGCATGTTATTGTGAAAGCTTCATGAAGCAATTTTGTTAAATTGAGGTTGAATGGTCCAAAAAGGACTAAATATGAGTTTCTAGAAGCTTTTTGTATGAAATAGCTTTAGAATAATAATTAGAAGTCTTTAAATAGCAATTTTCCCAAAATTTAATTTTTGGACAAAATTGGTCATGAATGGTAAAATAGAAATTTTTAAGGTGAAGGGCATTTTAGTCATTTGTTTAATAAATGATTAAAATAGGAAAAAGATGATAAAAATCTATTCATCTTCTTCCCCCTTGTGCCGAAAATTGGGAGACTCCATAGCTAGGGTTCTTCATCTTTTTTCAAGCTTGCTAATAAGTTCATTTTAGCCCGTTTTTGATATTCTTCGTACTTTTGAAGTTCTTGTATTATGAATTAGCTATTTTTAGCTATAAGATGAGCTAAGATGCATGTTCAAAAATCTACCCATGAATGATATGCTTGTTAAATGATGTTTTATGGAAGTTTATGAGAGTTTGATGTTAGATAAACATCTTTTTCTAAGTGAATTTCATGAAAGATGATAATGTGGACTAATTTGTAATAGTTATAAAAATTGGTCATACATACTAGAAATAGTAAGAATTGATGATTGCTATAGTTGAGACTATTAATCAGCAAAGCATGTAGTTTAAGAAAGTTGTATGAAAATCATTTTATGAGCTTAGGGGCAAAAATGCAAATATGAGAAAGTATAGGGGCAAAATAGTAATTTTGCCAAAGTATGAGTAATTAATTTAGTCAATATGAATATTACATGATCTTTTTATGATTATAGATCAAGAAAAACAAAGCCCAGATCGAAACCGAGCCAAGAACAAAGTCGAGGACTAAATTGCATATCTACATACATTTTATATATTGAGGTAAGTTTGTATGATTTCTACGTTTTATGCTTTTAATCATTTAATTGCTTAGTATAATGTACACTATTATCATGGAATATTTAATGCTATGTTAAACAAAGAAATTGATAAGATTAAGCATGAGAAAGTCCCGATTGAAGATGAATTACCAGGATACTCGATCTACCACATGAAATGAGAAATTCCTGTAAGACCATGTTTGGAATATGGCATCGGCATTCAAGCAAGTTATCATGTAAGTCCAACGAAGCAAGCTTGGCATTGATCAAGTTATCAAGCAAGTTATCATGTAAGTCTAAGGAAGCAAGCTTGGCATTGATCAAGTTATCAAGCAAGTTATCATTTAAGTCCAAGGTAAGCTTGGCATTGATTCAAGAAGAGATATTCCATGTAAGACCGTATCTATGATATGGCTTTGGCATCAAGTGCATGGCAAGAGATTTAGTATCCTCGGTTATTCACAGAAGTTCATCGGGCAAACAAGTAAAGTTAAAATGAGATAACAAGAAAGCTCAGAAAGTAAGGTTATCATCAAGTTGAAATTGAGTATTATTATGTTATGAATGAAGAATTAGAGATCATGATTATTATATTAAAGTATGCTGATCAATGTGATCAAGTGTTACAGGTACCTTGTTTACCTTATAAGTATGAGAATATTAAGTATCATGAGAAAAGTAAGAATCATGTATGAGTACGTAAGCTTTACAGCTGAAATTCATGATAACATTGTTATGTCAAATGGTTTATAATAAGCAAGTATATCGTTATGTACTTTACATGCAAACTTACTAAGCTAAATGCTTATGTCTTTAATTCTTTCTTTCTATGTAGTCCCGCCAAGCTAAGTTGTGGATCGTTAGAGTCGGAGCTCGTAGCACACTATCTATCTCAATTTTGGTATAGCCAAGTTATTTTACTAAGTATGGCATGTATAGGAAGCATTCGTTTTTTTTGAGAACATGTTTTAAAAAGGGATATTAAACTATTATTCTTTTGTATATGGCTAAGTGATTGGCCAATATTGACTAAGTATGTATGTTGTTAAATCCAATGAAGCATGTTGTATAGTCCATGAATTGTATTGATTTGAGTTGAGTTGATCTTGATTTCAGGGTGGCAAATGGCTTGGTAAATAGCCTTTAAGTGCCCACACGGTTAGTCACACGGGCGTGTGCCTAGGCCGTGCGTACCTTGCACCTTAATATTTTAAGTCAGGATAGACCACGGGTAAATCCCACTGCCGTGTGCATGAGCCGTGTAGGCTCATTTGAGACCATTTATCTTTTCTTTTTCTTTTCTCTTTTGCTTCAATTTCCTTCTCTTTGACAATCTTATGTTTAATTTAGTTTAATATATTTTAGTTTCTTAGGGTTAGGTTCTTCAGGCTGCTAGGGAATCACACCTTGGGAATCACGACCACCACCACCGCAACCTAAGAAGTTCAAAAGGCTGCTTGGGAATCACACCACTTCCGCCACAGCCAACACCCCCGTCACCTTAGAAGTCACACCCACCTCACGAACCATCTACCAAGAAGGATTCTCAAGCCCTTTTATCTTCTAGTCTTAGTTTTTTTCCTTCTTAGTCTATTTTTCTTTATCTTTCTTATCCTTATTTATATATTTAGTTTATTTTAAATGTGTCTTAATAACTCCTGGCTAACTCTCTACGAGCTCCCCAATTTTTTCATCTAGCACAAAGCTCGGTAGTAGCCACCACCCCTATCGACTTCCAACTCCGGGGAACCATCCAAATTCAGAAAGTTTCACATCTCCCTCTCTCTTAAATTGAATATCTATGCTTGTACATTGAGGGCAATGTACATCTTAAGTGTGGGGGTGAATATTTCTTTGAAGAAAGTGCCTAACATTTTGCATTATTCTCATATTCGGCCTAACTTTCTTCATTATTCTCAAATTCCTGAATTAGCCTTATTTTTAATCAATTTTCTCATATTAGTAATTAGGATGAAATTTCTGATGAATTATGATTTTTATTGACATGTTTTTGAGTAGGTCATAGTTAATTGTGCATTGATGATTAAAATTTTAAGAATATTAGAGAATCAAGCATGATAAGTCTATTTTTCAGAATTAAAATTTCTGCTAGGTTGTCTACCTGAATCTGAATGTTACCTTGACATTTAAAATTTACAAGGATGATGTAAAAAACACCCATAATATTTGTGAGATTTTGAGCCTATTAAAGCATATATTCATTTTCATGCTCACTTTATTGATTATGAGTGTGCCAACTTTGAACTGTTATTCTAGAACTTGCCTTGATTATACATGTTGAGACCACAATTATGATTTGATATACAAAGATGGTAAAGGCACCTAGGATTTGACCCACTTACTCCACTAAAAGCCTACCTTCGTAATTAACCCCTAGTAAACCTCGTTGATCCTAACAACCCTTTTTATTGACTCACCCGCTAATGTTAACCCAAAGCCCTTTGTATTTGTTATCACCATTCCTTTTGACTACCCTTACATCAAGATTTGATTTGATTTGTTGTCTAGCTATTATTTTTATTTTAAGTAATAGATTCAATCCCTATTATGTAGTATTTGACTTGTTCTTAAAAAAATCGAAGTATATTCAGTATTAGTATTATGAAAAAAAGCTTATACAGTTAAAATTTAGTTATCAAAAGAAAAAGCTCATATTATTAGGGTTATTATTTTTAGTTGATGTAATTAATTATTATCATCTCAATATTCCTAGTTAGGTAACTTATCAATTCAATCTCGATTCTAACCTTCTAATTCAGCCTATATCCGTACCCTTAACCGAAGCCCCGTTACAACCCTGTTAAAGACCTTTTGATCTGTGTATCATCTCATATTACAGTGGCGGAGATTTGATTTTCAGGCAAGCCTATGGGATTAACTATTCAAGTTCGACCTTTGAGTGCTTAATTTTTGAACTTTAAACACTTCAAGTGATTTGAGTGTATCTTTTGTGAGGATGTCAATTCTTATAGATTTTGAATTAAAGGTAATTATTCAGGTAAGAGAAGACATTGTCAGTAGGAATTATGAATTATGGAAAGTTCCTTTTAATTGTAAGTTGAGAATTTTGCTTGAGGACAAGCAAAAGCTTAAGTGTGGGGGTATTTGATAAACCGTAAAAGCAACATAATTTAAGCCCACATTTAGTATGCTTTTGGTTGAATTAAGCCTCTATTTTTGTAAAAAGGTGCTCTTAATCCTTTGTTTTCATGTTTTGTACCTAGGAAAGCACCCGAGGATGAAAAGAATGAGAAATGGGCCTAAAATGGACCAAATTGGGCCAAAGAGGAATTCGACACGGCCTGGACTTAAGCCCACACTGCCGTTCCACGCCAATCTACTAGAACACGGCCTGATCTCGACTTGCAAGGCCGTGTCTCATTAAAGAAGTCCTGACACGGCCTGACCACTAGTCACACGGGCGTGTGACATGGCTGTGTCCCTGTCGTGGCAAAGAGCAATTTCATTCAGATTTGGATACTTTAGGGTGAAGAAACATATTTCGAAAGCCTATATAAACCCGCTAAGTGTTACCTGAAAGGAGGCGGTTAGCTAGGCCAAGGAGCCGAGCCAGAAAGACCAGATTTGTGGAGAATCACTCTAAGATAGCGAATTGATCCATCTCAAGAAGCCAGAATTATACTCAAGATAGAGGATCTCTCCTTAAATTCCTTCAGGGAGTTTTAGGGATTTCTTATGTTTTGTTTTATCTTTTTTTCTGAGATGTTTTCTTTATTTGATATGAACTAAACCCTTCAGATACCTAAAGGGGATGAAACCTAAGACAGATCTTGTTATTGTTTTCTGAACTATATGATAAATATTTGACTTGTTCTTAATTATGTTGCTTAATTCTTGTGTTAATATTTCCGGGATATTAATTCAAGTAGGATGTGCTTAGGTGGAGGAGCAAAAGTCCCTACTTAAGAGTAGATCTAGCATAATTAAGCAGAGTTGATCGCATGCCTAGAGATAAGGTGACGAGATTTTGTCGGATTAGGATGAAACCTAATATGGGAGTCCATATATAGAATTAATGCGATTCTAGGGGTTTTAATTAGAAAGAGATTTCAATTAATCAACCTAGGGTTAGACGTTAGTCGCTTCGAGAGAGGGTTTAATATAGCTTAAGGAATCTTACGGATCAAGTCAAGTGAATACATCGTCTGGTTCAGTGTTAGATAATAAGTGAAGTCTAGGTGGATTCTTCCTAAGGGTATCGTCTTAATCAATTGGTTTTTCTTCCAAGTTATTTTTCCCAATTCATTCTCTTTTTGTTTTTGTGTCTTTAGTTTAGTTAATAGTTAAATTTAGATTAGATAAACATTCACTTAATTCTTAGGCTAAATAATAGAAAGAGAGTTAGTATTAGTACTTTTGGTTCATTTGGGATTCGATATTCCGGTCTTGCCTGAGCTATACTATTGTTTGATAGGTGCGCTTGCCTTACAATCGTTGTCAGAGTTAGTTTCTAGGTTCGATCATTCTCTTTATAAATTTAAGACTCTGATTTCAGCAATCAATTATATGAATCGATTTAAATGTATGAAAAAAGTATGTTTAAATGTATTGTAAGTCCGGTAATAGTCTGTAACCCTATTCTGACGTTGCATATGGGTGAGGGGTTTTACATATATTGGTATCAGAGCTACGATTTAGTCGATTATAGAACTAATGTAGCGTGTGTGTGAGTCTAGCTATACATTCCATATATAAACTATGATAGTGTGATGACTCCTGACATTTTAAAATGTGTTTTCATATAATAAATGGATCCCAATCGAGCTATAGTTGATGAGGTTGAAAGTAATGCGCTAGCTCCCGCTCAAGGGATAGCGCTGTCTGATTCTAGACCCATAACGGGCAGCAAGTGAGGAGAGGCTAAAGAAGCCTTCTTCAAAAAGATGAATGAGTGGTTCATTCAATATATTCAAACGAACCCGGTTGCTCAACAACCTCCACCCCCTCCTAATCCCCAACCGATTCCTTAGCTCCTCAAGAAGTCGAGCTTTTAAGAGTGAATAAACATCCAGTTCATAAGATCCATAAACACGGGGCTGAACAGTTCAGAGCTAATGTTGATGATGACCCTGATAGAGCTGAGTTTTGGCTTGAGAATACGATTTGAGTGTTTGATGAGCTGTCTTGCACACTGGCTGAATGTTGAAAATGTGCCATATCACTTTTGAGGGACATTACATATCAATGGTGAAATATGTTGGTATCAATGGTGCCGAGAGAGAGAGTCACCTGAGAGTTCTTTCAGACTGAGTTCTGAAGAAATATACCAGTCAACGGTTTATAGATCAAAAGCATAAAGAGTTTTTAGAACTGAAACAATGCCGCATGACTGTAACTGAATATAAAATAGAATTTGTACGGTTGAGCAAGTATGCTTGGGAGTATGTTTCTACTGAAGAGATTATGTGCAAGCAATTTGTTGATGGGTTAAATGAGGATATTAAACTTCTGGTCGGTATATTAAATTTAAAAAAATTCGTCGTGTTAGTTGACCGGGCTTGCAAAGCCAAGGATTTTAGCCACGAAAAGAGGAAAGTTGATTCAAAGGCTAGAGATTGGAAGAAGAGATCGATGAATAAACCTTATCTTGAGATTTGTTTAGTCAATCGAATGCATCAGTGGGATACCAGAATAGAGATTGTGGAAATCAACATGTGAATTCTAAGGCTCAAGCTACTTCCGTCTCAAGCATTGGCAACGTTAGAAATAACAAACCCGAGTGTCAACAGTGTGGGAGATGACATTTTGGAGAATGCTGGAATAAGAATAGTAAAGCTTGCTTCAAATGTGGTTCACTAGATCGCTTTATTCGAGACTTCCCGAAGATATTAGAGAAATAAAAAGTTCAGAATGTAAGATCTAGCAATACCACTGCGAGAGGGAGACCACTGAGAAATACGGGGAATATATCCAGTAGTAGAGTTATGACTAGGGACTCAGCTGTGAGATTAGAGGCCAGAGAACCTGCTAGAGTCTACGTTATTTGTGCTCGCGAAGAAGCGTCGTCCCCAGATGTTATTAACAGTACATTTTCTTTTTATGACACTAATTTTATTGCATTGATTGATCCTGGATCGGCACACTCATATGTTTGTGAGAATTTAGTGTATAGTAAGAAATTGCCATTTAGTCTACAGAATTTCTAATTAAAGTATCGAACCCCTTAGGCAAGTATGTTTTAGTTGACAAAATATGCAAGAATTGTCCTTTAACGACCCAGGGTTACTGTTTTCTGGCTGACTTGATGCTTTTACCATTTGTTGAGTTCAATGTGATTGTGGGAATGGATTGGTTGACTCTACATAATGCCATTGTGAACTTTAGACAAAAGATTATAGAATTGAACTGTCTGAATAATGAAATTCTTCGGATTGAATCTGATGAGTCGAGTGGATTAACTATAGTGATTTCGTTGATGTCGGCTCAGAGATATGTGAGAAAATGTTGCGATGCGTATCTAGCATATGTTTTAGATACCAAAGTATCTGAAAAGAAGATTGAATCAGTGCCTGTAGTTTGTGAATATTCAGATTTATTTCCAGAAGAATTGCCTGGGTGCCACCGATCAGAGAGGTTGAGGTTGCTATTAAATTAGTATCGAGAACTTCACTGATATCTATAGCTCCGAAAAGAATGGCTCCGACGAAATTGAAAGAGTTGAAAGCTCAGCTGCAAGAGTTAACAAATAGAGGTTTTGCATGACCGAGTTTTTTGCACTAGGGTGCGCCAGTATTGTTTGTTAAGAAGAAAGACGGGTCCATGAGAATGTGTATTGATTATCATCAGCTCAACAAGGTTACGATAAAGAATAAGTACCTGTTGCCGAGAATAGATGATTTATTTGATCAGTTGAAAGGTGCAACAGTGCTTTCAAAGATTGATTTGAGATCTGGTTATTATCAGTTCAAAGTTAAAAACTCAAATGTGCCGAAAAATGCGTTTAGAACAAGGTATGGACATTATGAATTTCTTGTTATGCCGTTTGGACAAATAAATGCTCCTGCCATTTTTATAGATTTGATGACAGTTTTTTGTTGTGTTCATTGACGACATTTTGATCTATTCTGGAGATGACTCTGAGCTTGCCGAGCATTTGAGGATTGTGTTGTAGACCTTTGGAGATAAGCAGTTGTATGCTAAATTTAGCAAATGTGAGTTTTAGCTCTGGGAAGTCATATTTTGGGGACATATAGTTTCAGCGGATGGCATTCAAGTTGATTCGAGCAAGATTTCTGCAGGTATTGACTGGAAACCACCTAGAAATATATTCGAGGTCAAAAGCTTTCTGGGATTGGCTGGTTACTATCGATGTTTTGTAAAAGGGTTCTCGATGATTGCTACACCGATGACTAGACTACTACAGAAAGATGTAAAGTTTGAATGGTCCGAAAAATGTCAATAAAGCTTCGATCAATTGAAAGCATTGTTAACTGAGGCACCAGTGTTAGTTCAACCTAAATCGGGTAAAGAATTTGTGATTTACAGCAACTCGTCATTGAACGGTTTGGGTTGCGTGTTGATGCAAGAGGGAAAAGTGATAGCTTATGCTTCCAGACAGTTGAAGCTGCATGAATAGAACTATTTTGAGACATCGTTTCTACGATGAAAAATGCCACATATTTACCGATCATAAAAGTTTAAAGTATATTATGACTCAGAAAGATTTGAATTTGCGACAACGGAGATGGCTTGAACTACTAAAAAACTATAAGTTAGTGATTGATTATCACTCGGGGAAAGCGAATGTAGTCGCAGATGCTTTGAGTAGTTTTCCTTGAGAGCAATGAATACCCAGTTGACATTATCTAATGATGGTTCATTTTTAGCTGAGTTAAAAGCTAAACCAATATTTCTTCAACAAATTTGCGAAGCTCAGAATGTTATAGTGATTTGCAAGCTAAAAGAGAACAATGCGAGTTGACTAGTGATTTAGAGTACTAATCGAATCCGATGATTGTTTGATGTTTCGAGATAGAATCTTTGTACCAAAAAATTCGGAGTTGATTAAGAAAATTTTACACAAGGCACATAGTGGTTGTTTATCCGTTCATCCTGGAAGTATTAAAATGTACAATGCTTTGAAACAACTGTATTGGTGGTCGGATATGAAACGAAACACTTCTGAATTTGTAGCGAGATGTTTAGTGTGTCAGCAAATTAAAGCTAAACATCAAGTGCCTTCAGGTTTGCTACAACCTGTGATGATACCAGAGTGGAGATGGGACAGAGTTACTCTGGATTTCGTATCAGGATTGCCTTTTTCTTCGAAAAAGAAAGATGTTATTTGGGTTGTAGTTGATAGATTAACGAAATCAACACACTTCATCCAGTACATACTGATTATTCACTCGATAGATTAGTTGAATTGTACATTGCTGGAATCGTTAGATTGTACGGGGTGCCAGTTTTGATTATTTCGGATAGAGATCTGAGGTTTACATTACGGTTTTGGAAGAAATTACAAGAAGAGCACGAAGTTGAATTTTAGTACAACTTTTCATCCACAAACTAGCGGACAGTCTGAATGAGTAATTCAAATCCTTGAAGACATGCTCAGATGTTGTGTTTTAGAATTTGAAGGCAATTGGGAGAAATATTTGACACTGGTTAAATTTTCATATAATAATAGCTTTCAATCAAGTATAAAGATGGCACCGTATGAAGCTTTGTATGGTGGCAAATGTCGAACTACATTATATTGGACTGAGCTTAGCGAGAAACAGATTCACGGGGTTGATTTGGGTAGAGAAAGTGAAAGTAATTCGTGACTATTTGAAAGAAGCTTCAGATCGTCAGAAATCGTACGCGGATTTGAAATGAAAAGATATAGAATTTCAAATCATTGACAAAGTATTTTTGAAAGTATCCCCGTGGAAAAATATACTTCATTTCAGTCGTAAAGGCAAATTGAGTCCGAGATTCATTGGGCCGTATGAGATCATTGAAAGAATAGGTCCAGTGGCATATCGGCTAGCTTTAATGATTGAGTTAGAGAAAATCCACAATATTTTTCATGTGTCGATGTTGCGTCGGTATCGATCGGATCCCTTACATGTGATTTCTCCGTCAGATATTGAGATTTAGCCCGATATGACGTACAGTGAAGAACCGATCAGAATTTTGGCTCGAGAAATCAAAGAGTTGAGAAATAAATGCATAGCTTTAGTGAAAGTCTTGTGGAAATGTCATGGTGCTCAAGAGGCCACGTGGGAGCCCGAGGAAGCTATGAGAAAACAATGCCCTAACCGATTAACTGGTAAGATTTTCGGGGACGAAAATCCCTAAGAGGGGAGAGTTGTAACAGCCCATTTTTGGTCAAATCGAAACAGTGGATTCGGGACCACAAATTTGATGTTAAAATATTTATTTTATTATTATTTTAATTTTTATAGCATGATTGAGTGTTTGTGTGAAAATTTCGTTAAGAAATTTTATCGTTTGAATGTTTAATTTGATAAAAAGGACTAAATCGTGTAAAGTGTAAAATGCATGTTCTATTAGTTTAAGGTGTCAAATTACTTTGGTTTTTAAATATGGTGGCCTTAAATGGTAATTAAACATGAAATTAAGAGATTATGAGCATCGAATTCATCAAATTCAATGGAAAATCATCCAAAATTAGGTCAAGCATGGGGTTAAAATATGTGTAAATTATGGTTTATCAAATATCCCCACACTTAAGCCTTTGCTTGTCCTTAAGCAAACTCCTCAACTCACAATTAAAATTAACTTCCTCAATTTACAATTCTTAATGTTTCATCATAATTCATAGATAATTCATACATTGATAATTTAACTAAAATAGACTTGTCATGCTTGATTCTCTAAGGTCTTAAAGTTTAAAACATTAATGCATAATTATCTATGATTTAATCCAAAACATATAAATAAAAATCATAAGTCAATAGAAGTTTCATTCTAATAGTAATATGAGAAAATTACTTAAGAACAAGGTATAATTCAGTATTGTTGACACCTCCCGACACTTAAGATGTACATTGTCCCCAATGTACAAAGATAGATATCTACAATAAATAAAATCATAACATAGGGACAGACGTGAACTTCTTGAATTTTGGATGGAGTCAAGGAAAAGAAACGAAAGGTTGGTCAGAGGTGAAGATGGAGGTGGATACTCCGATGGGGGTGTGGTCATCCTGTAATAGTCCGGCTTGTACCTAGTCAGAATAGTAGTTTCGGGACCACGAATCTGAGTCCGAATAATATTTTAATATTATTTTCTGTGCCGTTGGTATGTGACTAAGCATATGGTAAATTTTTGTGAGTTAATTTGTCCGTCTGTGTGTTTAATTTGACAAAAGGATTGAATTGCATTAAATGTGAAGGTTGCTTGCTATTTGTTAAATACCAATGTGTTGTGGCTTATTAAAGTTATGGCCTTAAGTGGCAATTGAATCACTTTTAAGATTGTGGAATGATAATGGTCAATAATGACCTTGTGTAATAAGTTATATATTTTTATTCTTAAAGGATAAAATAGGAAAATGTTTATTAATGTTATTATAGTTACTATAAACAAAATGGTGGTCTTTTGGTTGGTGTTCTTCCACTGAATATTCAAGAGAATAGAAAGGTTAAAAGCACTCAAAACATTCGGCACATATTTGGTCTTATTCAAGATCAGGAACCGAGGAAAACGGACCTAGATCACGGGAAAGCGAAAGTTATTGAGTAGTCGTTTTCATTTCGATATATCGAATCTGAGGTAAGTCACTATGCAAATAAATGTATATGTATGCAATTGTAATTTTTCATATGACTAATGATGATAATGAATGCTTATAAGAGGTTATGCACATGAATTCCGAGATAAATTCGATATAGTGATTAAGTCCGAGAAGCCCCATATGAACCTAGGAATAGATAGGATTAACTTTGACTTGACATAAGTATCTGTTCTGTTTTATCATGTAAGACCACGTCTGGGACGTAGGCGTTGATTTGAGACTCGTGTAAGACCACGTCAGGGACGTTGGCGTTGATATGAGCTTTACGTGTAAGACCACATTTGGGACATTGGCATCGTTATGATCCATGCGTGTAAGACCATGTCTAGGACATCGACGTCATATTGATTATGTGTAAGACCCTGTCTGGGACACTGGCATTGATATCTGAGTGCATGTAAGACCTCGTCTCGGACGTTGCCATTGTACGAATATTCCGAGTTCTCTAAGTTTCCTATTAGATTCCTTACGGTTCAACGGGAAAATCTGTGATACGAGTTATATTTCCGAGCTAAGAACAAATACATGAATGTACATCCGTATCAGGTACGTTGATATATATATGCTTTGTATAAGCATGGAAGGTAAGTATGTATGTACATTATTGCAAATGAGATATTTGAGATGTGTGGATTAGTAAGAATTGGTAAATCAAGTGACCCAAAAGTTCATTTATATGCTTGAATTGAGAATATGTTAATGAATTCAAATTATCATACTTATAAATGAATTACGTTAAGTTTATTTGTATATGACTTACTAAGCTTTTGGAAAGCTTACTCTGTGTGTATGTTTTCCTCTGTTTTATAGGTCGTCAAAGCTACTAAAGGCTCGAGACCGTCACGGATCGTCATCACACTAATAAATTCATTTTGGTACACTTTGAATATGTATATGGCTAGATACGGCATGTATAGGCTAGTTATTGATATGGATTGTTAAGTGAACTTAGCCATGTGATTTGGATAGTTATGTTTTGGTAATATGCTTAAAGGAATTTGATATGTGAAGTTATGTTGGTATGATTAGTTGATATATGAAATGGTTATGAGATGGTAAGTATATAGATAAATGATGCATGGGCATAATTGAGTTTTGGTCATGCAAATTGGTATGTTTGGAATTGGTTTTGAATGTATAGATTGAATGAAAATTTAATGTATGGTTGTGATTATCTTAGTGGTCAAATATTCATGATGTGGATGACTATTTGGTATGTTTTTAGTGGTTATATATGAATAATTGAGATGATATATGATGCTTGTGGGTTTGCCCAAAGTGAGTGATATTTTGGCCTTGTAAATGGACTATAATGTCACACAGTTGTGGCACACAGGCGTGCTTAAAGACCGTGGGTGAATTGGCAGAATGTAGCTTAGTAGCACGGCCTCGACACGGGGGTGTCAGCTAGCCATGGTGTACAAGTCAGTAGCTAATTAAAAGTACACAGCCATAGCACACGGGCGTGCTTGGTGGCCATGATGGGGAAGTCAGTATATGGCCTAGTAGCATACGGCCATGGCACACGGGCGTGCCTAGTGTCCGTGTTGGTATAGCTAGTATGTAGACATGGATGGACACACGGGGGTGTCTAGAAGCCGTGGAGGACACACGGTCTCCTACCACGGGTGTGTCTCCCCTGTATTTTAGAAAAGTTTAAATTTTTCATGAGATTCTGTATGTGTTTCGGTTTAGTCCCAACTCAATTTGTAAGCATGCTTAAGGTCTCGTTGATCGTTCTAAGGGACATATTGTTTAAAAATGATGAATGAATGTGTGAAATTTCTGTTGATGCTTTCAGATATATCCGGTAACGCTCCTAACCCTAATCTGGCGACGGACACGGGATAGGGGTATTACATTTGGTTGGTATCAGAGCTACGGTTTAGTCGATTCTCAAACTAACGTAGCGTGTCAGAGTCTAGCTATATATGCCATATATCTAAATTGTGATAGTGTGATGAATCCTGACGTATAAAATATGATTTTCGTATAGTTATGGATCCCAAATGAGTCGTAGCTAATGACGTAGAAAGTAATGCGCCTGCTCCCGTGCAAGGGACAGCGCCCTCTGATTCGAGACCGGCTTCGAGCGGTCAAGAGGGAGAAGCTAAGCAAGCTTTCTTCCAGATGATGAGTGAGTGGTTCACTCAATTCGTAAGAAAAAACCCGACCGTTTCACAACCCTCTCCCCCGGTTAATCCTCCTCAGACTACAGTTGTGCCACCGGTTATGAATCCAAATCTGATGAATAAGCCTCCAACTGACAAGATCCGAAAGTATGGGGCCGAAGAATTCTGGGCTATTAAAGATGATAATGCTGAAAAGGCTGAGTTCTGGATTGAAAATATTATCTAGGTATTTGATTAAATGTCTCTGACTCCGGAAGAATGCATTAAATGTGTTGTATCGTTACTTCGTGATGCAGCTAATCAATGTGGAAAACTCTGATTTCTGTTGTTCCGAGAGAACGAGTTTCATGGGATTTCTTTCAAATCCAGTTCCAGAAGAAATATATCAGTGAAAGATTCGTTGATCAGAAACGAAAGGAATTTTTAGAACTTAAACAGGGCCGAATGACTGTTTCTGAGTATGAATGAGAATTCGTGAGACTGAGTAAGTATGCTCGAGAATGCGTATCATCTGAAGCTATAATGTGCAAAAGGTTTGAAGATGGCCTTAATGAAGACATTCGTTTGATAGTCAGGATTTTAGAAATAAAAGAGTTTGTTGTACTTGTTGATCGAGCTTGGAAAGCTGAAGCACTCGGGAAAGATAAGAGAAAAGTCGAGTCTGAAGCTCGAGATGTGAGAAAGAGATTTCAGAGTAAATCATTTCAGTCTGTTCCAAAAAGATTCAGAGATGATCAAAGTCGTTCCAGAGATAATGTGGGACATTTGAACAGAAATCGAGCTAGATCGCAAATGAGTTCCAAAACCCCAGCAACTTCTATGCCAGTGTTGGTAATGTCCTGACTGAAAGACCTGAATGTAAGCATTATGGAAAAAGGCATCTGGGAAACTGTAGACTTAATGACAGAGCCTGCTTCAGATATGGGTCACTTGATCATTTTATCAGTGATTACCCCGAGACTGTCGAGCCAGAAGCTGTTCAGAATTTGAGATCTGATATTACACCTGTGAGGGGTACACCATCAAAGAATGTAAGAAATGTTAGTGGTAGTCAGAGAACTACGAGAGACAATATTGGCAGATTTGAAGCCAGAGCGCCTGCCAGAGCGTATGCTATTCGAGCTCGTAAGAAAGCTTCATCACCTGATGTGATAACTGGTACTTTTACTCTTTCTGATACTTCTATGATCGCTTTGATAGACCCTGGTTCTACGCATTCATATATATGCATGAATTTAGTATTCAACAATACTTTGCCTATAGAGTCTATTGAATTTGCTATAAAAGTATCGAACCCCTTAGGTAAAAGTGTCCTTGTTGACAAAGTATGCAAGAACTGTCCGTTAATGTTTCGAGATATTTGTTTCCCTGCTGATCTTATGCTTTTGCCATTTGATGAATTCGATATTATTCTGTGTATAGATTGGTTGTTTATGCATGATGCTGTTGTGAACTGTAAAAGAAAGACTATAGATTTGAGATGTCCGGATGATGAGATTGTACGTATTGAGTCTAATGATTTGAATGGATTGCCTGCTGTGATATCTGTTTTGAAAGCTCAGAGCTATGTGAAAAAGGGTTACGAGGCATATTTTTTCTTATGTGATTGATTCAAAAGCATCTGAGAAGAAAGTTGAATCAGTGCCTATTGTTTGTGAGTTTACTGATGTATTTCCTGAAGAGTTATCGGGTTTACCTCTGATTCGTGAAGTTGAATTTGGTATTGAATTGTTGCTTGGTACTACACCTATTTCGATAGCTTCGTATAGAATGGCACCAACAGAGTTGAAAGAATTAAAGTCACAGCTGCAAGACTTTACTGAGAGAGGGTTTGCTAGACCGAGTTTCTCGCCTTAGGGTGCTCCTGTTCTGTTCGTGAAAAAGAAAGATGGCACGATGAGGATGTGTATCGATTATCGTCAGTTGAATAAAGTGACAATAAAGAATAAATATCCGTTGCCTCGAATAGATGATTTATTTGATCAGTTAAAAGGAGCTATTGTGTTTACCAAAATTGATCTGAGATCGGGATACTATCAGTTGAGAGTTAAAGGTTCAGAATAGAAAGTGAAACTGATCTGAGATTGTTTGAAAGCAGCATCTAATCGTCAGAAGTCTTATGCAGACTTGAAACGAAAAGATATAGAATTTGAGGTTGGCGACAAAGTATTTTTGAAAGTGTCTCCGTGGAAGAAAGTGCTTCGATTCGGACGTAAAGGAAAATTAAGTCCGAGGTTCATCGGGCCGTATGAGATCATTGAACGTGTCGGGCCTGTCGCATATAGATTAAGGTTGCCCTCCGAGCTACAAAAGATCCATAGTGTATTTCATGTTTCGATGCTTCGTAGATATCGATCTGATCTGTCACATGTGATTACTCCATCTGAAATCATTATCCACACATCAAATATTTCACATGATAACATATATGTTTGAGGCATTTCATCACATTTAGAAATATTACCTATTCTTTGGCATTTATCACACGAAGTAACATACCAGTTGGCATCTTTAAATAGAGTGGGCCAATAAAAGCCTGATTCGAGTATTTTGTGTGCTATCTTAATGCCACTGTAGTGTCCTCCTGAGGGTCCTGAATGACAATGTTCTAGGATTTTGCTTGCTTCTGACTTTGAAACACATCTCTGAATTACCTGATCTGCACATATGCGGAAAAGAAATGGATCTTCCCAAAAATAGTTTTTTGCATCAGCAAAGAATCGCTTCTTTTGGTGATGTGTTAGTCTTTTTGGCAAGATGTTGGCGGCTAGATAATTTGCGATGTTTGTAAACCATGGTACCTCAGAATGTGTTATAGAAAAGAGTTGTTCTTCGGGAATTGAATCGTTTATCTCATTTTCATCGAGTTATCTGGTATGTGGATTCTCAAGTCTAGAGAGGTGATCTACCGCAAGATTCTCAGCTCCTTTCTTATCTTGTATTTCTAAGTCAAATTCCTGTAAGAGTAAAATCCATCGTATGAGTCGATGTTTTGCATCAGGTTTGTTTAAAAGATATCGAAGAGCTGAATGGTCAGTGTAAACGAAAACTTTAGACAATATTAGAACTACCTAAATTTGTCAAAAGTAAAAACTACAGCTAGCAATTCTTTCTCTGTGGTGGTGTAGTTTTCTTGTGCAGGTGTTAATGTTCTGCTAGCATAGTAAATTGGCTGAAAATGCTTGTCTCTTCATTGTCCCAAAAATGCACCTACTGCAAAATCACTTGCATCACACATTAGTTCAAAGGGTAAATTCCAATCAGGTGCGATTATAATCGGAGCATTTATTAATTTATCCTGAAGGATATTAAATGCATCTAAACATTCTTGATTGAAATTGAAAGAACATCTTTTTCTAGTAATTTTGTTAAAGGCTTAGCTATTTTAGAAAAATCTTTAATAAATCTTCTATAGAACCCTGCATGTCCTAAAAATCTTCTAATAGCCTTAACTGAACTAGGGGGAGGTAATTTTTCTATGGTTTCAACCTTTGCTTTATCTACTTCAATCCCTTTACTAGAAATCTTATGTCCTAAAACAATCCCTTCTCTAACCATAAAGTGACATTTTTCCCAATTCAAAACAAGGTTTGTTTCTTCACATCTCATTAGAACTCGTTTTAATTTTTTAAGGCAAAGATGGAAAGAATTACCGAATACCGAGAAATCATCCATAAATACCTCAATAATGTCTTCCACAAGTTCGTCGAAGATTGCCAGCATGCAACGCTGAAAAGTAGCAGGAGCATTACATAATCCAAAAGGCATTCTACGATAAGAAAACGTACCGTATGGGCATGTAAATGTTGTCTTCTCTTGATCTTCAGGAGCTATGGGAATTTGGAAGTAGTCGGAGAGTCCGTCCAAGAAGCAGTAATACATATGCCCGGATAGTCTTTCTAACATTTGATCTATGAAGGGTAGAGGGAAGTGATCTTTTCTGGTGGCATCGTTCAGCTTTCTATAGTCTATACAGACTCTCCAACCTGTAACTATTCTTGTAGGGATTAACTCATTCCTTTCATTGGGCACCACCGTCATACCTCCTTTCTTTAGAACTACCTGTACAGGACTTACACAAGTGCTATCAGAAATAGGATAAATTATTCCTGCATCTAGAAGTTTAATTACCTCGGCTTTAACCACTTCTTTCATGTTGGGTTTAACCGTCTCTGAGGTTGCACACATGGCTTGTATTCCTCTTCCATTAAAATTTTGTAGGTGCAGAATGATGGGCTTATTTCTTTGATGTCAGAAATTTTCCAAGCTATGGCCCTTTTCTGTTCTCTTAGCACCTGTATCAACTCATCTTTTTCCTTAGGTTTTAGTTCTGAAGAGATAATAATCGGTAGCATAGAAATTTCCCCAAGGAATGCGTATTCCAAGTGTTTCGGCAACTGTTTCAATTCTATATTGGGTGGTTCATCAATAGAGGGTTTTTGTTTCTGTTCGTCATTGAGCGTTTGTCGAGGTGAAAATGTATTCAGCTCATCAGCTTCATCTTCTTCCCCGTCATCTTGCGTCAGGCACAGTTCCATCGTGTCATCATGTAAGATTTCTTGTAATGAGTTTTGAATAATATGATCAGTAGTATCAACAAAATAACAAGCATCATCTTGTTCTCTAGAATATCGCATGGCATCATAAATTTGAAAAATAATTTCCTCATCGCCTATCCTTAATGCAAGTTTACCGTTACCTACATCGATAACAGCCTTAGCGGTAGCTAAAAAAGGACGCCCTAAAATTAAAGGAACATTAATGTCTTCATCCATGTCTAACACAACAAAATCAACAGGGACCATAAATTTATCAATTTTCACCAGGATATCTTCGATAACTCCTCTAGGATATTTAATAGATTTATCAGCTAACTGAATACTCATCCTAGTGGATTTTGGTTCCCCAAGGTCTAGTTGTTTAAACATTTTGTAAGGCATTAAATTAATACTGTCACCTAGATCAGCTAATGCTTTCTTAATATTTAAGCTACCAATTAAGCAAGTAATAGTAAAACTTCCTGGGTATTTTAATTTGGTTGGTAACTTGTTTTGGAGGATGGCCAAGCATTCGTCATTAAGTTCCACCGTCGATATACTTTCAAGCTTCCTTTTATTCGTCGGAAGTTCCTTTAAGAATTTTGCGTACTTTGACATCTGTGAAATAGCTTCAACAAAAGGTAAGTTAATATGTACTTGTTTAAAAAGTTCGAGAAACTTATCGTATTGGACATCTAATCGTTCTTTCTTCAACTTTGCTGGACACGGGATTGGTGGATTGTTTTTTTTGCGGACTGGATTTACTTTCTCAACTCCCTCAACCTTTGTGTTGTTGTTTTCGTGTGGTAATTTTTTCCCTGGCTCGACTAATTCTTTTCCACTTCTTAATGTTACTGCTTTTACCTATTCTGTTTCTTTAGAAAAAATCTCTGCTCGTATTTCACAGATCATCTCAGTAACTAGCCCAACTGACTTGGTGAGTTCCCCAATTGACTCAGTGAGTTCCCCAACTCGGTTCTTGGTCTCGTCAACCGATGTTTGTTGATTTTTGAGTGTTTTCTCTGTATCTTGGAGACGGTTTTCTATGCTTGCCATGAACTTTGTCATCTCTTCGAGGCTTGGCTTTTTCTCTTGCGGATATGGCTGACTTTGGAAATTTTGAGGAGGTTGTTGCCTTTGATTTCCTTGACCTCCCCATGAAAAATTTGGGTGGTTCCTCCAACCTGGATCGTAAGTATTACAATAAGGATTATTATTGGATCTGAAATTATTACCTATGTAACACCCTGGTTCTAGGGTTATGCATTTAGTGCATAACTTAAGTGCTGATAGGTTTTTTGTGTGCTTGGACGAGTTTTTAGGGGGGTTTGGAGAACCCTGGAAGGTAGGAAATGCCTTAGGAAATTTTTGGTTTTAGTGCTAAGAAGGGAGCTTGGCTTTAGGGGTCTTAAGAGAATTGTTTGGGAGCTTAAGACACAAGGAATGGCTTGGCAGAGTGGCAAGGGAGACGCCACTTAGAGCATGGAGAAGGGACGCCACTTGCAAGGGGAAGGGGTCTCAGGTTCGAGCTGCAAAGGCAGCATTTTGGTTTGTTTTTGCGTCAAGAGCTAGGAGGGAGAGTTGGATTCAGCCAAGGCACTTAAAAGGAGGATTTTGACTTGTTCAAAGCGTTTTGAATGAGTGGCTAAGAGAAGGCTTGGGTTGGTTTTATTTTGAATTTGCTTGAAAGGGTGGTGTAGAGTGAAAATAGGAGAAAATTTTGGGATTTTGTGGGGGTTGAGTTGTTGGCCGAATTTTGCTTTCTTCTAGGGGGGAGCTATAGCCGAATGCTATATAAAGGGGTGGTGAGCTCTTGTGCCGAATTTTAGTCTTTCCCCTTCATCTTCCGCTCTCTTCTTTTCATACTCTAAACCTCACCAAAACACCTCTTTTCCTTCACCAAAATTCACCTTGGCCGAAACTTCAAACCATTTTCCCTTTTTGTTTCTTATTCATCTCACTTGTCCCTTCACCGAAATCCCTCTCCATTTCATGTAGCCGAACCTCTTCAAGCCCCATCAATATTTCCTTTTCTTCTCTTATTCTCATCAAAACCGAATGCGCTTTTACCCAAAACCTTTCTCTTCTATTGCCGAATCAGTGAAGCCTCTCATTCTCTCTGCTGTGGTTGCAAGTCTGTGAAGCCGAATCTTATCTTTTGTGGTAGCTAATTGGTGGGGAGCCTCTGAAGTCTTGGAAGCAATCATCTCGGATTAGTAGCTTGGTAAGTGGTTTGGGTAAGAATATTTTAGTAAGTGTTGTTGCTTAGTGTATGACTTGGGGTTTAACCATTGTTCTAATTAAGTGTTCTGATGGAGGCAACTACCAGTCAAAGTGGGCAAGGGAAAGCCCCTATCCCGAAGTTCAAGAAAAGAGCTGTCTCGGCGGTTCGAGATTGGCCACTGGGGTGTGGGCCAGCGGCAGGAGAAAGTTATAGGCAGATTGCTGTAGTTTCGTTGAGCGATAGCGTTGAGATCGAGGGTATAGAACTTCGAGTATTTAGGTGCGTAATCATCGCACTAATTCTTCGGTTATTTGCTTGCTAATGTTTATACGTATGCATGATGTGGGGTAGCCGATCATAATGGCTTAAGTGGTGAATACCCTGTTTTGGGTAATCGGATATCAGGTGAGTAAGTTATGATATTATGTTATTGTGATGTATATATATATATATATATATATGTATATATATATTATGTGGTAATGGTGTGAGATGTATACTCATTTTATATGATGACTTAACTTGTAGCATTTACATATTTGCATGGGATTTGGGTTGAATCGATGAAGGACGAAGAGTACATATTGATGTACGTGGTCTAATGTTAGCTCGGGCTACATTAGCGCTTGATGGTTAGCTGTGTGCTACCTCAAGGGAGGTGTTGGCTAGGTGCCCATCTCGGCGGTTAATGGCTATGTGCATCACCGTAGACGGATTATGCTATTGGGATCACTTTGGGTGATCGGTGGATCAGCCACGGCCCTGAGCAGCGAGCTTGCCAAGGTAAGGTTTATGGATCACGAAGTGATCAGTGGTGGATTAGCCACGGCCTTAGGCAGGGGGTCTGCTAAGGTTGGTGTTACGGTTGGATTGTAGGTTAGGCTGAGATGCATATTTACATGACTTGCTATGAGAACAGAATGGTTATGGGCCAAGCCCATACGTGTGGAATATGTGAAATGATTATGCACTGAGTCGGTGGACTCACCCTATCTTTCTTAACCATTTCAGGTGACTCATGAGTCGGACCGGGTTCGGAGAGGATGCAAGGTGGCCCATGCCGAAGAAGATGTTTTTAGTTCTTTTTAATTTTAAGTATTTTCGTTCAAATAATGGTTGTAATAAGGGCCTTTTAATTATTTTTCGTATCATTTTAATTATGGTTTGACTGAATTAAATTACTATGTGAAGTTGGGTTATTTTAGCAACCTACTTATTCAAAATATGAAGTTAATAAAGTTTTCAATTTTTTTGGACATTATAATAATATCAAAGTTTTCATACAATATCAAATAGACATGGATTTTCAAAAGTTAATATATTTTCATGTTTTACTCTAAAGTCAAAAATATTTTCAACTGTCTTTCCGTAGTGACATAACCAGATTCGGTTGTAGTGAATGGGCCGGGTTTGGGAATGTTACAAATTGGTATCAAAGCCCGGTTCAAAACTCGGCTTTGAGGTTTTGGGCCCAAAAACAGTTTTAAATGGGCTTTTCAAAAATGTGGGCTTTTATAAAAGTTTTCAGGTTATTCTGGCATGGCACCTGTACTCCGACCCGAAGTCCACCAGGTAAGTACTTCGGACTTTTGAAGTGATTTGTTTATATGAATTGTTATGGGCTCGTAGATTAGAATATTAAGGCTATTGGACCCTAGGATTAGTTTACTCAAACATATGCATAAGACTTAAGGCTATTAAACAAACCTATGAAGTAAGTCGCCGAGTTAAGGTGTGGCAACCACGGTACGCATGTCTAGGAATGGTATTCAGTAAGAGCTTGGTATTTAAGCAGTCCTAGCGACTCACCTCCTCTTTACTTGAATCCTACCTGGTGCGTAGCTACGGTTCACCTTAACCAAGAGGACTTGTTCATAGGCTTAACCAATCATTAAAACCCGAAGGGGATTAGCCTTGCTGTTCTTAAAACCTTTAATTTCTGTTTTCAAATTTACCCCTTTGGTTTGTGAAACGCTAAATCTGATTTTGAAAGACGTTTTTCAATTTACAAAATTACCAAAATGCCCCTAGTGGCAAAATTACAAAATGCCCCTGTATTGTAAAATTACCGTACTACCCTCAACTTTTGACAAAATGCTTTTTACTTTGCAAAATACCAAAATCTCGAGTTTTCAAAATATTAAGATACCCTGGTTTGTGGACATTTACGAAAATACCCCTGGTTGATAAAATTACCTAAAACGCCCTTGGGTTTCTAAATTTTCAGATTTCTCTCGGCTTTTACTAAAATATTCCTATTTTACCAAATATCAGAAAATCCTATTTTGTGAAATATTGTGATATTCCGATTTGGAGAATTTACGAAAATGCCCATGATTTCTAAAATTACTGAGATAACTCCAATTTCTGCAATTTTTGCAGCATCTTTGATTTGAGAAACAAATTTTCAAGATGACCCCTGAGATTTTGTAAATATCTTTAATTCGAAACCTATTTTCAAAATTGACCCTGAGTTATTACCGAAATACCCCTATAGGAAATGACGAAATTACCCTGGGTTGGGAATGCTCAAGGAAGTGACATGGATGAATGAATGTGCCTTTATTAATGAATGTGAATGTTTAAATTAGAATAGAGAACTTTAGATGACACTTTGATTGATCGAAAGAACCACTTCTAGAACTTCTTTCATAAAATTTGCTCGTGGATAAATAGTGAAACCAAATTTTCTAATGCATAAAATTTCTTAAATCAGACTAAACCGAGGCGCTAGATATGAGTTCTAGGGGGCGTGGTCGCTATTCTCGTGGACGTGGTAGAGGGAGTATGTCAGTATCAGAACCGGTTGGGTCTGGCCATGGGTCAGAGAGCGATGTGCCGCCACCAGTTGTTGAGGTTGAGCATCAGGATCAGACTGGAGGAGACGACGCAGTATCGCAGGCTATGCTGCGGGTGCTTGAGCGAGTGCCAGGAGCCAATGGGGGCAATGGGACTCGGAAGTCAGTGCCAGAAAGGCTTAGGTCGAACGGAGCCGAGGTTTTCAGAGGAGTGTCTGGGGTAGCTCCGAACGTGGCAGAGTACTGGCTTGAGGCAGTGGAAAGGGTTATGGATGACTTAGACTTGACTGCGGAGGAGAAGCTTAAAGGTGCTGTATCGTTGCTGCGAGATGAGGCTTACCAGTGGTGGTTCACTGTTAAGGAAAGTGCACCTGCGGATCGAGTGGACTGGGGTTACTTTAAGATCAAGTTTGAAGGGAAGTATGTCGGAGCGAGTTATGTGGACGCGCAGAGGAAGGCGTTTCTCAATTTGGTGCAGGGTGGCAAGTCAATAGCGGAGTACGAGGCTGAGTTTCTGCGTTTGAGCCGGTATGCTCGGGGTATCGTGGCCACCGATTATGAGAGATGCGTCAGATTTGAAGATGGGCTGCGGGATGAGCTACGGGTTTTGATTGCTCCGCAACGGGAAAGGGACTTCGCCATTTTAGTTGAGAAAGCTCGGATAGCTGAAGAGGTCAAGAGGACTGAAAGGCAGAATAGGGATAGAGAAAGAAACCGGGATAAGAGGAGTTCGGGACCATCAGAATCGTTTGAGAGATCTCAGAAAAGACAGAGGGTTGAGACTTTTGCTCGTAATTCTAAGCCAGTTGCTGGGAATCCAGATCGACCATGTGCTCGGTGCAGAAGGTATCATGTTGGCGAGTGCTGGAATTGGGATCGAGAATGCTTCAGATGCAAGTCTAAGACTTATTTGATCAAAGATTGTCCTCAAGATGCGAGCAGGACTCGGGCAGAACGCCAAGGTTATGTTCAACCAGGCAGAGGTGGTCAGCAAGCGACAAGGGGTCGTGGTCCGAACCATGGAGGGAATGGTCCCGGCCGAGGTCGTGGAGTAGTAGGCCGCGGTAATGGTGGCACTGAGGCAAGACAGCCAAGTCTGGTTTATGCAGTTCGTCGGAGGGAGGATAGTGATGTGCCGGATGTGTCAGCGGGTAAGTTTCTCATGTTTGGAATATTCTCTGTTGTTTTGTTCGTTTTGGTGGCTGTTTGTTTTGTTGCTCGTAAAGTATGTGGAACCTTGAGTATGGACTTAGAGACTGTGCCTAGAATACATGATAGTTCTTTGAGATCAGAGTGCGCAGCTATAGCGTAGTGTGGGGTTAGTCTAGCTAAGTAATTTCGAGGACGAAATTAGTTTTAAGGAGCGTAGAATTGTAACACCCTGGTTCTAGGGGTTATGCATTTAGTGCATAACTTAAGTGCTGATAGGTTTTTTGTGTGCTTGGACGAGTTTTTAGGGGGGTTTGGAGAACCCTGGAAGGTAGGAAATGCCTTAAGAAATTTTTGGTTTTAGTGCTAAGAAGGGAGCTTGGATTTAGGGGTCTTAAGAGAATTGTTTGGGAGCTTAAGACACAAGGAATGGCTTGGCAGAGTGGCAACGGAGACGCCACTTAGAGCATGGAGAAGTGACGCCACTTGCAGGGGGAAGGGGTCTCAGGTTCGAGCTGCAAAGGCAGCATTTTGGTTTGTTTTTGCGTCATGAGCTAGGAGGGAGAGTTGGATTCGGCCAAGGCACTTAAAAGGAGGATTTTGACTTGTTCAAAACGTTTTGAATGAGTGGCTAAGAGAAGGCTTGGGTTGGTTTTATTTTGAATTTGCTTGAAAGGGTGGTGTAGAGTGAAAATAGGAGAAAATTTTGGGATTTTGTGGGGGTTGAGTTGTTGGCCGAATTTTGTTTTCTTCTAGGGGGAGCTATAGCCGAATGCTATATAAAGGGGTGGTGAGCTCTTGTGCCGAATTTTAGTCTTTCCCCTTCATCTTCTGCTCTCTTCTTTTCATACTCTAAACCTCACCAAAACACCTCTTTTCCTTCACCAAAATTCACCTTGGCCGAAACTTCAAACCATTTTCCCTTTTTGTTTCTTCTTCATCTCACTTGTCCCTTCACTGAAATCCCACTCCATTTCATGTAGCCGAACGTCCTCAAGCCCCATCAATATTTCCTTTTCTTCTCTTATTCTCATCAAAACCGAATGCGCTTTTACCCAAAACCTTACTCTTCTATTACCGAATCAGTGAAGCCTCTCATTCTCTCTGCTGTGGTTGCAAGTCTGTGAAGCCGAATCTTATCTTTTGTGGTAGCCGAATTGGTGGGGAGCCTCTGAAGTCTTGGAAGCAATCATCTCGGATTAGTAGCTTGGTAAGTGGTTTGGGTAAGAATATTTTAGTAAGTGTTGTTGCTTAGTGTATGACTTGGGGTTTAACCATTGTTCTGATTAAGTGTTCTGATGGAGGCAACTACCAGTCAAAGTGGGCTAGGGAAAGCCCCTATCCCGAAGTTTAAGAAAAGAGCTATCTCGGCGGTTCGAGATTGGCCACCGGGGTGTGGGCCAGCGGCAGGAGAAAGTTATAGGCAGATTGCTGTAGTTTCGTTGAGCGATAGCGTTGAGATCGAGGGTATAGAACTTCGAGTATTTAGGTGCGTAATCATCGCACTAATTCTTCGGTTATTTGCTTGCTAATGTTTATACGTATGCATGATGTGGGGTAGCCGATCATAATGGCTTAAGTGGTGAATACCCTGTTTTGGGTAATCGGATATCAGGTGAGTAAGTTATGATATTATGTTATTGTGATGTATATATATATATATATATATATATGATGTGGTAATGGTGTGAGATGTATACTCATTTTATATGATGACTTAACTTGTAGCATTTACATATTTGCATGGGATTTGGGTTGAATCGATGAAGGACGAAGAGTACATATTGATGTACGTGGTCTAATGTTAGCTCGGGCTACATTAGCGCTTGATGGTTAGCTGTGTGCTACCTCAAGGGAGGTGTTGGCTAGGTGCCCATCTCGGCGGTTGATGGCTATGTGCATCACCGTAGACGGATTATGCTATTGGGATCGCTTTGGGTGATCGGTGGCTCAGCCACGGCCCTAAGCAGCGAGCTTGCCAAGGTAAGGTTTATGGATCACGAAGTGATCAGTGGTGGATTAGCCACGGCCTTAGGCAGGGGGTCTGCTAAGGTTGGTGTTACGGTTGGATTGTAGGTTAGGCTGAGATGCATATTTACATGACTTGCTATGAGAACAGAATGGTTATGGGCCAAGCCCATACGTGTGGAATATGTGAAATGATTATGCACTGAGTCGGTGGACTCACCCTATCTTTCTTAACCATTTCAGGTGACTCATGAGTCGGACCGGGTTCGGAGAGGATGCAAGGTGGCCCATGCCGAAGAAGATGTTTTTAGTTCTTTTTAATTTTAAGTATTTTCGTTCAAATAATGGTTGTAATAAGGGCCTTTTAATTATTTTTCGTATCATTTTAATTATGGTTTGACTGAATTAAATTACTATGTGAAGTTGGGTTATTTTAGCAACCTACTTATTCAAAATATGAAGTTAATAAAGTTTTCAATTTTTTTGGACATTATAATAATATCAAAGTTTTCATACAATATCAAATAGACATGGATTTTCAAAAGTTAATATATTTTCATGTTTTACTCTAAAGTCAAAAATATTTTCAACCGTCTTTCCGCAGTGACATAACCAGATTCGGAGTGAATGGGCCGGGTTTGGGGATGTTACAACCTATATAGTTCATCTGTTCACTCTCTGCGTCTGGTTGGTAGGGTGGGTACTCAGGATTCACCACAGTTCCACCCGCATCATACTGCATTACTGGGTGTGCCTGCAAAGAACACAAACTATCAAGCTTTTTATTCATCATCTCTACCTACGTTGATAGCATGGTTACTGCATCGATGTTGTAAACTTCGGCTGATTTTGTCGGTTTAGTCCTTATAACTTGCCACTGATAATTATTCAGTGACATTTCTTCAATGAACTTGTAGGCTGCTTCAGGAGTTCTGTTGTTTAGGGTTCCACCGGCGCCTGAATCAATTAGTTGCCTCATTGAGGGGTTTACACCGTTATAAAAAGTTTGGACTTGTAGCCACAAAGGTAGACCATGGTGTGGACACCTTCTCAAGAGATCCTTGTATCTCTCCAATGCATCGTATAATGTTTCTAAATCCATCTGCACAAAAGAAGAGATATTATTCCGTAATTTGGCCATTTTGGCTGGTGGGAAATATTTCACTAAAAACTTTTCAGTCATTTACTCCCATGTGGTGATTGACCCTCGTGGTAACGAGTTCAACCACTGTTTGGCTTTATTCCTTAATGAAAAGGGAAATAACCGAAGCTGTATGGCATCATCAGAAACGCCATTTTTGAAGGTATCACAGAACTCTAAGAAATTATTTGGGCCTTCATCCTGCAAACCACCAAATTGAACAAATTGTTGAATCATTTGTATTGTGTTAGGCTTTAATTCAAAATTATTAGTAGCTAACAATACTCGATTCTGCACCTGTTAAATGCGGTTTAGCATAATAAAAAATTGTACGTGGAGCATTATTTTCTCCCACATCATGTGGTTGTGGATTAGTCTCGTCCATCCCTTCAGTAGGATTGGATCTATCTTCTTGATTTTGTTCTGTGTAATTTAGGGCTCGCCTGATTTCTCTGCGATTTCTTCGAGCGGTGGCTTCAATATCACTGTCGTATACTAGAGGTCCTCTCGGGTTCCTTCTAGTCATAAACTAGAGGTACCTGTGAAAAAAGAAAGAAAATTTAGCAAAACCTAGATTATTCTAAAAAAATAAAAGTAAATTGCAAAAATTAAAAATAATGGATAAAGTAATAAAAATAGAGTTTTCTTAATATTTTAGTTCCCCAGCAACGGGGCCAAAAACTTGATCGTATGTCTGTCGAGTTTTAAAATTTATAAAAAGAATGATCAAACCTGGAAACTAACTCTGACAACGATTGAAGGCAAGTGCACCTATCGAACAGTAGTAGAGCTTAGGTAGGACCGGATTATCGTACCCAAAGGAACTAAAAGTACTAATACTAACTTTCTTTTTATTATTTAGCCTAAAATAAGTGATGTTGCTTTAATATAGTCTAAACTAATTACTAAACCAAAGACACAACGACAAAGAGGATAAATTGGGAAAATAACTTTAGGAAAAACTCAGTTGATTAAGACGATACCCTCAGAAAGAATCCACCTAGACTTCACTTGTTATTTAACCCTGAACCATACGATTTATTTACTTAGTTTGATCCGTAAGACTCCCTAACGTATATTAAACTCTCTCTCGAGGTGAATAGCGTCTAACCCTAGGTTAATTAACAGAAATCTATTTCTCGAATAATAACCCCCTAGAATAGCAGTAAATCAGTCTATGGACTCCCATATTAGGTTTCACCCTAATCCGGCAAAATCTCGTTACCCTATCTCTAGGCGTTCGATCAACTCCACTTAATTATTCTAGATCTTCTCTTTGGTAGAGTCTATTCCTCCTCCACCTAAGCACATCAAATTTGGATTAAGCTTGCATAATTAAGAACAAATTAAGTATTTATCATACAATTCAGAAAATAGTAACAACATTCATCTAGGTTTCATCCCCTTCAGGTATCTGAAGGATTTAGTTCATAACAAATAAAGAAAACATCTCATGAGAAAAGATAAAACAAAACATAAGAAATCCCTAAAACTCCCTGAAGGAATTGAAGGCGAAATCCGCGGTCTTGAGTAGAATTCTGGCTTTTTGGGATGGATCAACTGACTATCTTTGAGTGATTCCCACAAATCTGACCTTCTCGACTTGGCTCATTGGCCTAGCTAACCACCCTTTCAAGGATAAACTTAGGGGTATATATAGGCTCTTGGAATGTGTTTCTTTGCCCCAAAGTATCCAAATCTGAATTAAATTGTTCATTGCCACGACAGGGACACGGCCATGTCACACGCCCGTGTGACTAGTCTTTGGGCCATGTTCAGATTTCTTTAATGAGGCAGGCCGTGTGAGTCGGGGGTCAAGCCGTGTTTTAGATGATCAACAAGGCACGGTCGTGTGAGCTTAAGTCCAGGCCGTGTCGATTTCCACCTTGGCCCAATTTGCTCCGTTTTGGGCCCGTTTCTCGTTCCTTTTATCCTCGACTGCTTTCCTGAGTATAAGACATGAAAAGAAAGGATTAAGAGCACCTTTTTATATAAATCGGGGCTTAAATCATCCAAAAGCATACTAAATGTGGGGTTAAAATATGTTACTATTACGGTTTATCAATAGTTTAAATATTGAGAAAGCACTAGCTGGTTTAGGTGCCAGTATTAATTTAATGCCTTTTAAAATGTTCAAGTAGCTTGGTCTTGGGGAAACAAAACCCACTAGGATGAGTATTCAATTTGCTGATAGATCTATTAAATATCCTAGGGGAATTATTCAAGATATTCGGGTAAAAGTTGATAAATTTATATTCCCTGTTGATTTTGTTGTGCTTGACATGGATGAGGACGTTGAGGTACCTTTAATTTTAGCACGCCCTTTCTTAGCTAATGTTAGGGCTGTTATTGATGTAGGTGATGGTAAACTTGCGCTAAGGGTAGGCGACGAGGAAATTATTTTAAAACTTTACGATGCTATGTGATATTCTAGAGAGCAAGATGATTCCTGTTATTTTATTGATGTCGTTGATCATTTTATTCAAGATTCTTTTCAGGAAATTATACATGATGACACGTTGGAACTGTGTCTTACCCAATGTGAGGGGACATATGACAATACCAATGAGTTAAATTCTAATACTTTTTCCCCTAGACAAAAGAAGGACGAGGGCATTGAAATAAACAACGAACTAAAACAAAAACCCTCTATTGAAGAACCGCCCAAATTGGAATTGAAACAGTTACCAAATCACTTATAATATGCATTCCTCGGAGATAATTCTACACTACCAGTAATCATCTCTTCAGAACTGGAACCCAAAGAGAAAGATGAGTTGCTACTGGTACTAAATAAGCATAAAAGGGCCATAGCTTTGAAGATTTCTAACATTAAAGGGATAAGTCCATCGTTTTGCACCAACAAATTTTTAATGGAAGATGAATATAAACAATGTGTGCAACCTCAAAGACGATTGAATCCCAACATGAAAGAAGTTGTTAAAACTGAGGTAACTAAACTTCTACATGTTGGAGTTATTTATCCTATTTCTGACAATACTTGGGTAAGTACTGTGCAGGTTGTTCCAAAGGAAGGAGGCATGACTGTTGTAGCTAACGAAAAGAATGAATTAATTCCTACAAGAACAGTCACGGGTTGGAGAGTTTGCATTGACTATAGGAAGTTGAACGATGCCACGAGAAAAGATCACTTCCCTTTACCCTTTATTGATCAGATGTTAGAAATATTTTCTGGGCATATATACTACTGCTTCCTAGACGTACTCTCTGGCTACTTCCAAATCCCAATAGCTTCTGAGGATCAAGAAAAGACAACATTTACATGTCCATACGGTATGGTTGCTTATCGTAGAATGCCTTTTGGATTATGTAATGCTCCTACTACTTTTCAGCGTTGCATGCTAGCCACATCTCGGGATCATTAATCCAAGATTTGAGAAATTTATTTTCATGTTATATTATGAGCTAGAACATGATAGCACATGTGCATGAAAATTTTTGTGCTTTAATTTTAGTGATTTCATGTTTAATCGCGAAAAAGGACTAAATCGCATAAAGTGTGAAAGTTTCGTTCTATAAGCTAAAAGTACCAAATGGCCATAGATTGTTAATTGGAGATCTTTAAAAGGCAATTAGACCCCTAAAATTAGCATGGCCGGCCATAGGAGACAAAGATGGACAATGTTGGTCAAAGTTGGTGATAGTAGGTGACTTATTTGACTTGTATTAATAAAATAAGGAGAGAAAAGATATCATCTTTTCTCCTTTTTTCTTCCACCGAAAATTAGCAGCAAATAGGGGGTAGAAAGCTTCAAAAATTTCAGCACACTCATCTCTTCACAAGTAATTGTTCTAATGAACTTTTCTTGAAAATAATTGTACTTTTGAGACTCCTAAAGCTTAAGCTTTCAAATGAGGGGACTATTGTGCAATATGGTAAAGAGTTTAATGTTTTGCCATGAGAGTTATCTTAGTTATTTCTGCATTTTTAAGGAAGAAATTGAGTCTTAGTTGTTAGATGAACAACTTTTGTAAATGTGTTAGCATGAAAAACACCAAATAGGACCTTAATGAAAAGGTTATAAAGCTTGTGGTTAATATGTGAAATATTGATTTTTGATGATAGCTTTAAGAGCATTAAATGTTCACTTAGGCTTGTTGAAGGTAGAAATATGATTAGAATTTATTTCTGAGCCTAGTGGCAAAATGGTCATTTTGCCAAAGTCTAGGGGAAAAATAGTAATTTCACCTAAGTATGATTTCTGAAATGCTTTTATTAATATAGTGGTTAAAATGAGTTAAATTACAGTTATAGAGCAAGAAGAACTGAGGACCCGCCTCGATCGGGGAAAGAACAAAGTCTCAGACTAGATCGACAAGCTAGCTCATTTTGAAATCGAGGTAAGTTTGTATGCAATTTAAGCAACATTTATGTTAGCATGTTGAGAAATGCTTGACAGTATATTAATGCATAATTCACTACTAATTTGAGTAGTTAATGCAAATCTACATGGCCGTGTGTGCTAAGCAGAACTGAACATGGCCTGGACTATCGACCACGGGCGTGTCCCTGCCGGACCCAAGTTAATTTTTTTTTGGAAAAGGTTACTTGTGGGCCAAGAAAGGCATCTCAAAGCCTATATAAACACCATAGAAGGCAACCTAAAAGGGAGGTCGACAGGACATCGAATTGACGCCGAGTAGAAGGCGTAAAATACTCCAAGACATCTGTCGGGAACAGCTTAGGAGAAGGATCTCCATCAAGACTGAAGATCTCCCATCAAATTCTTTAGAAGTTTTTGGGTTTTTCTTATGTTTTGTTGTTTTCCCTATTCTAATATGTTTCCCTCTATTAGTATGAACTAAATCCCTTGAATACCTAGAGTCAGTTGTTTTTAGTCTTGAAAGAGATATTAACATAAATCAGGGATTTCTATGGAATAAGTCAAGTGAATAAATCATATGAATCAAAAGTAATAAGTGAAGTCTAAGTGGATTCTTCCTTAGGTATTGCCTATCTCATATAAGTTGTCCAAAAGTATTTTTCCAATTTACTCTCTGTCGCATTCATAGTTAGTTAAATTAGTTAGTTAATTTTAGATAAAAAATAAATCCCCTTAATTATTAGGCTAGATAATAAATGATAGTTAATACTAGTACTCTTGGTTCATGACGATACGATATTCCAGACACACCACAACTATACTACTGTTTGATAGGTGCACTTGCCTTTGTCAAAATAATAGTTAGTTTCGAGCCCATCAACCGTTTCTCGTTCTTTTCGACTCCCTAAGCTCTCCTAAGTATAAAACATGAAATTAAGAGATTAGGAGCATCGAATTCATCAAATTCAATGGAAAATCATCCAAAATTAGGTCAAGCATGGGGTTAAAATATGTGTAAATTATGATTTATCATTAGGTTTATTTTGAGGTCTTTTCTTTTAGTGTTCTTCGGAGAACTTGCCTTGTAGACGAGATCGACTCTTGAGAATTTTTCGCGCTTCAATTATTGAATACAAAACAAGATTGTCTAAACTCTACTCTTGTCTTATTCTTTATGGATATATTTTATACCAATTTTACGATGTTTATTGATTCCTTGAGGAACTAATCTTCTTATGGGGGATTAGCAAGTGGAGGTGTGATCAACTTATTACTATGTAGGGTCCTCTTAACGGCCTATCTGTGAACACCTTAGCCCCAAATTAGTTTGGACTATGAGGTTGAGAGATAAGTAGTTCATTTCAACTCATTAGTTTACTTATGATCGAGAGATCTAGCTAAGGTAATGTCCAGTTGATTGAATAGAAACCCAAAATAGGAATTAGTTATGACCACCAAAGCAAGCTAATCACCCATAGCTAGATTTAATCAAGTTTATAATTTAGTTTTCCAAGCTCCTTTTACTTATGTTATTTTCATTCTTTTATTTATAAAAACAAAAAAAAAAAAACCTTGATTTATGTTATGTCATAATACAGTTTATTTAAAATGGTAACTAAATGTATTTACGTTTACGTTAAATTTAATTTAGTTTTAGCCTCCCTTTGGTACGATCCTTGGAATACACACCTATTTCTTTGTAAAACTATATTACAACTTGACCTTTATACTTGTGGACAATGCCTTCATTTCATATATTTTAATGTAGAATTCACACTCTAAACGTTAGTACGTCTGAAGGCGGTCATACTCCACCTTTTCTTCTGTATGATGCTCAGGCAACTATCGGCCCTATCCTGGTGAACTTTCCTGGCCTGTTTCATCGACTACTGCATGTACAATGAGTTGTTTATGTTGGGCATTTTCCAAATGATCTACTAGTTGAAACTAAAGAGACAAGGTACTTAAATTTGTAGTGCCCACTTTAGTATCACCCAGGGCTACGGGCCCAAAATCCAAAATTCATCATCCGATCTTCATGTAAGGAAAAATATGTGCGAGCTATCTATAAACTCGAGTCTAGTTTTGGCTTTCCTACATGATGGTCCTCTCCGTTGGAAAGGTTTTGTGCACAAAGTCAACCAATCAACTCCCAAGTAGCCTAGAAAAAATACAAACAACTGAGAGGAGGGCGTGTACTGGAGTTGGTGGAAGTCGTCTCAGTCAAAAACATCTTTCTTTTGTTGCCTACAAGAATTGAGCCCAAACGATCGTCGGGCAAATCACCCCTTAAATTGGTTGTATGAATTTAACATTCCTACTGCTTCACTAGCATGGCCTCATAATTGAAACAATCATTTGGCAAAACTATTAGTAAGGCGCAAAAGGGAACCTCCCTTCTTCTTCTACATAATTTTTGGGCTACGTTCATGCAACTGCAATATTATCAATCATGGTACACCTTATACTTCCTCTTCCAATCTGGCTAACTATTATATTGATTATAAAGGGTCTTCCTCGAATTCTCATACCGCACCTGTTCCAACACAAAACATGGATATCACAACCATTCTGGATGAGGCCTGTGTGAACGATAGGGCTATTGCTACTCCACCATGAAAAATAGCAGCTATGAAGACACAAAAAAAAAACCCAGGGAAGAAGGAAGCGCCCAAGAAACCAAGGATAGTGAATGCCCACAATTAAAATGGCATAGACTTAGGAAAGGGCTTCCTACACCAGAAACTCATACTACTCTATTTCCCGCCCTTCCTATAGCTCCTAATCTGCCCGTGGAGTCCGCCCACTCTATAGACTCCCAAGTTCACTGTAACACCCCTAACCTGTAACAGTCGCCAGTCTAGAGTTAAGAGGCATTACCGGACAATCGAAAACTTTTACGGACATTCCAAAACATAATTTCACAAATCACATCAAAGTGTCCCTTAAATAGGTCTTTGAGACCTTAAACATGCTTTAGAATAGGGCCAGGACTAAATCGAACACATACGGAAATTCTTGGAAATTTAAAATTTTTTCAAAGTTACAGAGGTCACACACCTGTGTGGGCAGGCCGTGTCAAAACAGGGCATAATGACTTGTTCACACAGTCATAGGCACGCCCGTGTGCCTCACCCGTGGTCGCTATTGACTTGCACCACACGGCCAGTCTCATGCCCGTGTGTCCAGCCCGTGGTCACTACTGACTTGATCCACACGGCCAATCACACGCCCGTGTGTCATGCCCCTAGTCGAGTCTGACTTGTTTTGAATTTCAACCACGAGGGACACGGTCGAGCCACACGCCCATGTGCTCAACCGTGTGGGAAATTATAGGCCATTTTCAAGGCCAAAATGCCACTCACAAATTGGGATATCTCTACAAGCAACATACCAATTCAATTCATGCCAAAATAACCAACTTTTCCAAGCATTCAAAGGCATCTCAAGCATACCATTTTAGGCAACATTCAGCTAAACTTATTCACAAGCATTTCCAAACATGATTCATTCACAAACCTACCATTTCAACATAGTCATCATTCATCAAACACATATACTCACTTTGCATCAATAAGCTTACCATTACCTTGTCTATTTCATAATCATGAAATCATACCAAAACAAAACATCATAAGCAAGACTCTTCATTCATTAAACAACCATTTAACTAGCCATATCACATGGCTATCCCCATATTTCAAACATAACTCAAGGTAACTAGCCTATACATGCCATACTTTAATATATACATTTTCAAAAGGGTACCAAAATAAGATTGAGTAGTGTGATGACGATCCTCGATGGTTTCCCGAACCTTCAGTAGCTTTGACGATCTATAAAATAGAGCAAACACACACAAAATAAGCTTTTAAAAGCTTAGTAAGCCATATAAAAATAAACTTAACGTAAAGTGCACATAATTGCATTGCTACTATGTCATTAATATTTCTCTAATGCAATTTCATAAGAAGTTCTTTTGCTCATTTGTTTAGCCATAGATTACCAACATATCACACCTCAAAGCATCACTTATGCTCATAGCACATTTAAACATATATCACATTTTATTCATTGCATCTAGGCTCATATACCTACCTTTCATGCTTATACAAAACATACTCATCAAACGTACCTGAAACGGATATACAACTCACATAGTCATTCATTTCTCAGACTTGCCCGTTGAATCGTTCGAAACTAAATAGGATAGTCAGAGTACTCAGAACAATCGTACAATGCCAACGTCCTAGACATGGTCTTACATGTACTCAGATATCAATGCCACTGTCCCAGACAGGGTCTTACACAATCAATTACGATGCCATTGTCCCAGACATGGTCTTACACGCAAATCTCATACCGATGCCAACGTCCTAGATGTGGTCTTACACAAAATTTCAAATCAATGCCAACATCCGAGACGTGGTCTTACATGATCTCACATATCGGAAACCTATGTCACGACATATGTAATCCTATCTATTCCTAGGTTCGTACGGGACTTCTCGGAGTTTGTTATACCATCGATTCTTCTTCGGATTTCATGTACTCATCATCTCATATACATTCATCATTATAAATTTTCATATGAACATTCAAATATCAATGTAAATACATTTATTTGTATATAGACTTGCCTCAGATTCGGTCAACGTACGGAGTCAACTATTCGATCATTTTCGACTTTCCGCGATCTAAGTTCATTTTCTTCGGTTCTTAATCTATACATATTCAAATTTAATCCATTTATTCAACAAATCATTCAAATCAATCCAAAAACACATATTTAGGGCAATTTACAAATTAGCCCTCATATTTTTACATTTTGACATTTTAGTCCCTATTTCACAAAATCACAAAATACACAAAATCTCAATACACCCATGCTTAGCTGAATTCTCATGTAGTCCATACAAGTCCATACATTTCATTTATTTCACAATTTAGTCCCTCAAAATATTATTTTCTCAATTAAATCCAAAATACTCAAAATCATCAAAACTTCAAAGACAAAACATGTTAATCTAACACATTTATTTCATATTTCACCATCAAACATCACAAAACTCATGTGTTCATCAATGGCACATTTCAAAATGTTCATCAATTCACAAAATTGAAGCATGGGTTTCAAAGTACTCGAAGCAACGATTAGGAAAGCGTAGAAATTATCAAAATCCGAAGCAAAACATACCTTGAATCAAGCTCAAAAATGGTCGAATGCCCTAGCTTAGTTTTCTTTCTTTTCTTTTCTTCAAATTCGATGGATGATAATGATGGCTTATTTTATGCCAATGTTTTATTATAACATTACTTATTAATTCATTGACCATATTAACCTTATAATTAAACATATAAAACATATATATACAAGGCCATTAATGCCCTTTAAACATGTTAATCGTTTAATTACAACATAAGGCCACCAACATTATAAATACATGACACTTAAGTGCTTTTAACATATGGCATGCTAATTTTGCATTTAATGCAATTTAGTCCTCTTTTTCTAATTAAGCACACAAATAATCAAATTAAATCACAGAAAATTCACACATACTAATTCACATGCTACAGACACAGAAAATAATATTAAAATATTTTGTTGACTCAGATTTGTGGTCTCGATAACACTATTCCGACTAGAGGGTCTAAACCGAACTGTTATAATTCTCCCCCCTTAGGAATTTTTGTCCCCGAAAATCTTACCGTTAAACAGATTCAGATATTATTGTCTTATTACGTCTTCAGGCTCCCACTTAGCCTCTTCCACTCTGTGTCGATGCCGCAGTACTTTCACTAATGAGATTTTCTTATTTCTCAATTCTTTCACTTCATGAGCTAGGATACGGATCGGTTCTTCTTCATAAGTCATATCAGATCAGATTTCAATCTCAGTCGAAGTAATCACACGAGAGGGATCGGATCGGTATCGTCTAACCTTGACACGTGAAATACATTATGTATCTTTTCCAGCTCTGGTGGCAACAACAATCTATATGCAACAGGTCAAACACGCTCTATAATCTCATACAGCCCGATAAACCTGGGACTGAATTTGCCTTTACGTCCAAATCTGAGTACTTTCTTACACGGAGACACTTTTAAGAACACTTTGTCACCGATATCAAACTCAATGTCTCTTCGTTTCAAATCTGCATAGGATTTCTAACAATCTGACGATGCGTTCAGACTATCACGGATTACTTTAACTTTCTATTTTGTGTCTTTTATCAAATCAACCCCGTGTATCTTATTTTCATTGAGCTCAATCCAATACAGAGGTGTTCGACATTTACGTCCGTATAAAGCTTCATAAGGTGCCATTTTGATGCTGAACTGAAAACTATTATTATACGCAAATTCAATCAATGGAAAATATTGTTCCCACGTAACATTAAACTCTAGAATGTAACATCTCAACATATCCTCAAGAATCTGAATAATCTGTTCGGATTGGCCAACAGTTTGTGGGTGAAAAGCTGTACTGAAATGTAATTCAGAACCTAAGGCTTCTTGCAGTTTCTTCCAAAACCGTGAAGTAAACCTCGGATCTCTATCAGACACAATAGACAACGGCACCCCGTGCAATCTCACAATACCATAAATGTGAAGCTCAGCTAACTTATCAAATAAATAATCAGATCGTACCAAAATGAAATGGGTGGATTTCGTCAATCGATCAACTACGACCCAGATTGCATCTTTCTTTCTCGGGGTCAAAGGTAACCTAAAAACAAAATCCATTGTCACTCTGTCCCATTTCCATTCAGGAATCGGTATCGATTGTAATAAACCAGATGGAACCTGATGTTCAGCTTTAACTTACTGACAGACTAAACATTTCGTATGATTGATACGGGGTCGTATGATCGAGTAGCTAGGGATGATGCCTTATCCCATGCGATGCTTCGTATTCTAGAGAGGGTTGCTAGAGCTAGTATTGGAATAGTGGGCCGAGGGTCAATTTCAGAGTGACCCCAGTCTAATGGAGTGAAAATTTTCAGGGGTATTTCTGGAGTAACCCCAAATGTGGCAGAGTACTGGTTAGAGGCAACTGAACGAATAATGGACGACCATGACTGTACTATGGAGCAGAAATTAAAAGGGGCAGTGTCCTTACTGCGAGATGAGGCTTACCAATGGTGGCTCACCATGAGAGAGGGTACGCAGACCAATCGTGTGACGTGGGATTTCTTTAAGACATCATTTCAAGGAAAGTACATGGGCGCAAGTTATGTGGATGCCCGACGAAAGGAATTTTCGAGCCTGATCCAAGGGAGTAAGACATTGGCAGAATATGAGGGAGAATTTTTGCGGTTGAGTCGATATGCTCAAGGGATAGTAGCAACTGAGTATGAACGTTGTGTGCATTTTGAAGATGGCCTTCGGGTATTGATTGCTCCACAGAGGGAGCGATATTTTGCTGCTCTGGTGGAAAAAGTAAAGATTGCTGAAGAGGTGAAGCGCTCGGAGCGCCAGAACGTGAGAAAAATAAGGGCAGAAATAAGAGGGATTTTGGGCCCTCAAGTTTTTCTGGGAGGCCTATTAAGAAGGCCAGGTTTGATGGGCTGGTTCAGACTAGAGTCTTTATTGCTATTAATAGACTGCAGCCTTGTGCCGATTGTGGGAGATTTCACCAGGGTGAGTGCTGGAAGAGGATTGGGGCATGCTTTAGATGTGGGTCCATGGATCATCGTGTAACGCCCTAAATTTTTGGGCCTAGATGACTTGGGCTTTGGGTCTCAATAATTTTTTTAAGTGAGCGAGAAAATGACAATTAGCATGTGGGCTTTGAGGCTTAATGAATTTGGGGTGTCTAGGGGTGTTGGAGATGTCTTGGGATCAAGAAAAGTTATAGGAAAAATTTTGGTTTTAGCCCCAAAGGAACTGTGACTTCAGTTAGTAGGCCTTTTAAATAAATGAAGAAGAAAAATGACACAAAAGAGCCGGTGGTGTGGTGGCAAAGTGGCGCCACTGAGGGATCAGGGAGTTGGCGTAGCAGGCAAGGGAGTCCAAGGTTCGAGTAGTGGCATGGTATTTTATTGGGGTATTTATTTTGCTGTCAGGAAGGCTAGAGTTTGTGTTGCAGTGAAATTCTGATGGATGAGAGGTTTGAAATGGTCATAGAGAGATTGTAGGAGCTTATCTTGGAGAAAATTTAGGATGAGATTGAGGAGTTATCAGGGAGAAAAGTTAGGAGCTGAGAAGTGTGAAGAGTTGGTGTCATTTTGGGAAGTGGGAAGTGTATAAATTTGGCTTAGGAGGGTAGATGAGTGTCATTTTTGGGTCTTTTAGGGGGTATTACGAATTTTCATTGTGGCTTTCGGCATTTGGAGAGTTTTGCAAATAGGCCAGTCGTTCTTTTCTTTATCGAATATCCTGTATTTACCCTCACACAAGCACATTTGATCTTTTTCTTTTCTTTTTGTTACCTTTTCCAAACACTATAAAGCTGAATAATTCCACTCTCCCTTTGCTGAAATTCTTTTTGTGCCGTCACTATTTCTTCAACCTAGCCGATTCTTGGGTAAGGACTTTACTCTTTCAATTAATCTTTCTAGAATCGACTTTTCCTCTCCCTCACTATTTCTAAATCAATTTTGGTAGGGGACTGATATTGAATCTCTGTTCTTCAGATATCTGCGGAATTACTCTTTATGCGTTTCGGGATTTGGGTAAGTATTCTTCACTTTTGGTTTTGAAGTTTGGCCGTATGGTTGTAAGTAATGTAAGGGTGACTTAAGATGGATATAAGTCACTTATGGTTCAGTTTTTAATAATTAAGATTGATGTAGATTTAAGAAGTACCCGTGATTAATGATCAAGGAAAAGCTATTAAGGCTTGGTGTTTCAAGTAAGGTTAAGGTGAGACTTCGGCTTTTGGTAAAGTATTAGATAAGTATATGTGATTAATCATTGAGTGACATCATTTGTAGGGTCATGGCTAAGGAGATAACATCACATTTTGTTACCAGGTGTGTACATACATTATACACACACAATGGATTGGGAAATCCTGAAATCCCGAAAGTTTGGCTTCAGTTGTCTTACGAGTGTGTGAACACTCGTATGAGGGAAATGGAATCGATAACAGAGACCCCATGAGCGATCTCATAGACTTGGGTCGTGTTGTGGCCAACTGGGCCAGAATGGGCAAAATGGGCCCGATGGGCCGTGGGCTCAAAATATGCGAATTTGATGATTTGGTAATAAGTGATGAACTAGTCATGCTGGTTACATGGCTTGGAATTGATTGGGTCAGATGGGCCACATGAATGTGATTTGAGCCTAATAGGCCATACGGATGTGATTGGGCCAGATGGGCCATATGGATGTGATTTGGGCCAGATGGGCCATACGAATGTGATTTGGCCTGGTCAGCCATGTGAACGTATGTGAACTTTTTTGGGCTTTGTAAGGGGTATTGGGCTTAGTATTTGGTAAATTGCTTAACCTTACATAAAACTTTAATAATTTATCAAGTGCGACTTTGAACAAGTCATAAGGTTTAAGTGTGGCAACGGGCATATGCATGTATAGGATTGGATCTAGGGAGAGCTTGGTACTTAAGCGGTCTTAATGACCCACCTCCTCTTCTCTAGAATCCTACTTGGTGCGTAGTGTTTATTCACTTTAGCCGCGAGGACTTGTTGACGGGCGAAGGGTTCGTAATTAAGACCCATACTATTAAGAATTACTGAAATACCCCTGTAGGGTAGAATTACTAAAATACCCCTATAGGGTAGGATTACAGAAATACCCCTGAATTGCAAAATTATCAAAATACCCTTGATTTGTGAAATGACTAAAATACCATATGTGTTGAATGTAAGATTTATGGATGTTACATGTACATTTGCTGCATTCATGTGATATGCTGTTTAGGATGCATATGGGTGGGAATTATGGAACGGAGGAAGTATGTGAGCATCGCATGGCTGCTTGAAGACTGTGGATCCACTGATGGCTTTTTAAGCCCATTATATGATTGGTAGCTTTGCTGCAACGTTAGGTAGTACCGAAACCGGGCAACCCTTGAAGTGTATCGGATGGGTGGGTCGATTCAGAAATCCTCACAGAAGTGTTTCGGTTGGACGGAGACGATGTATGCCGGATGGATTATTTGGTGAGGGTTTGCATAGCATTGCATGTATGATATTATTATGATATGTATGTTTTTGTTTGACGAGGGTCGTACACACTGAGTTTTCGAAAACTCACTCCCTCTTTTATTTTTCTCAAGTGATCTTCTGTAGGCTGTTCGACGGATGGAGGGACTTAGAGGTGGCCATCTAGCAAGACGATTAGACCTGTTTTTCTTAATATCTAAATTCTAGATTTAAGTTATTTTATTTCGGATTGTAATAAGGTATTCCCTCTAGTTATTATTCCATTACTTCCACTATGCATTGAAATTTTGAAACGGAATATGGATTTATTTCCTTTAAGCATATTTCAAGTTTTTGAAAATAATTATGTTTTAAGAACGAGCTTCCGCTGTCAAAGGAAATTTTTTTACATAGTAATAAGGAAATGGTTTTTTTGGGTACACTTCGTTTTGAAAGCAAACTGGGTTTTACTTAACTTTTCTCTAGAAGGGTTTTCAATGAAAACAAGATTTTCGCAAAAACACTTCAATATGACACGCCAGATTCGGGCCTAACTTCTAGGCTGGGTTTTAGGGTGTTACAAATCGGGTTAAGGATTATCCTCAAAGGCCTGTTCAGATGTAAGCTGCAGGACAGGGTTACGATCAACCAGTGAGAGGTGGTCAGCAGCCACCGAGAGGCCGTGGGTAGGCTAGAGGTGGAAATTGTATGGGACGAGGTCGTGGAGCACCAGGTAGGGGTGCTGGTAATACTGAGGCGAGGCAACTAGCTTTAGTCTATGTTGTACGTCGCCGAGAGGATGGTGACGCCTCTGACGTCATAACCGGTACGTTCCTAATTTACAATGTACCTTACATTGCTTTAATTGATATTGGGTCTACACATTTGTACGTTGCATGCACTGTGTCGGGAACTTTGGGTATTCATTTCGAACATACGGTTAGTGAAATAACTGCGATAAGTCCATTGGGTCAGTTAGTTAGGGTAAATAAGTTATTCAGAGATGTGCCCCTTGAGGTCCAAGGAGTAATTTTTCCAGCGGAGTTGATGGAACTGCCGTTTGGTGAATTCCACCTTATTTTTCGTATGGATTGGCTGTTGAACCACCGAGCTAGTCTGGATTGTGCTGCTAAGCATATGGTATTGAAGACTATTGAGGATGAGGAGGTGGATGTGATTGGGGAGCAAAGGAATTATTTGTCTAACGTGATCTCAATATTAAGGGCTGAGAAATTGATTTGCAAGGGTAGCAAGGCATTTTTAGCCTACGTTAGTATTTCTGATTCTGAGGGTTCTTTTATCAAAGATATTAGAACTGTTAAGGATTTTCTAGATGTATATCCTGTGAGCTCCTTGGGTTGCCTCCGAACCGCGAGTTTGAATTTGGTTAAGCTCCTACTTGGAACAGCTTCGGTGTCCATCGCCCATACAGGATGGCACCAAAGGAGCTGGTGGAGTTAAAGGCTCAAATTCAAGAGCTACTGGACTAAGGATCCATTCAACCGAGTGTGTCTCCATGGGGAGCACAGTATTGTTCGTAAAGAGGAGAGATGTGTCCATGCGCATGTGCATCAATTATCGGTAACTTGATAAACTAACCGTCAAAAATAAGTATCCTTTTCGAGAATCGATGATCTGTTTGATCAGTTACAAGGAGGGTCGATTTTCTCTAAAATATATCTCCATTCTGAGTACCATCAATTGAGGGTAAAGGAGGCTGATGTGTATAAGACTGTGTTTAGGACTCAGTATGGTCATTACGAGTTCCTAGTGATGCCGTTTGGGCTGAGGAATGCACTAGCTGCTTTCATGGATCTGATGAACCGAGTATTCTAGTCCTATATGGATCGATTCGTAGCAGTGTTTATAGATGATATCTTGGTGTATTCGAGAACCGAGGATGATCATGATGCACGAATTGTTCTATAGATTTTAAGAGAGAAACAACTGTACTCTAAGTTCAACAAGTGTGAGTTCTGGCTGCAGGAAGTGACATTTCTTGGTCATATGGTACCTGCCGTGGGGATCAGGGTGGATCCTCAAAAAATTGAAGTCGTACTGGACTAGAAACCACTTAAGACTGTATCAAAAATTCAAAGCTTTCTGGATTTGGCAGGGTATTACGGACATTTTGTTGAGGGGTTTTCATTAACTACTGCACCTCTGACTAAGTTGCTGCGTAAAGGGGTATCGTTCAATTGGACTGATAAGCAGCAAGAAATTTTTGAGAAACTGAAGAAGGTTCTAAATGAAGCCCCTGTCTTGATACAACCAGAGTCTGGAAAGGAATTTACTATCTACAGTGATGCATCACACAATTGATTAGGTTGTGTGTTGATGTAGGAGGGTAAGGTGGTTGCGTATACGTCTCGTCAGCTTAAGCCTCACGAGGTGAATTACCAAGCTCATGACTTGGAGTTAGCCGCAGTGATACTCGTACAGAAAATTTAGAGGCATTACTTATACGGTAAAAAATGTATTATCTTCACAGATCACAAGAGCCTCAAGTACCTTCTCTCCCAGAAGGAGTTGAATCTTAGGCAGCGAAGATGGGTAGAGCTGCTTAAGAATTACGACTGCTCGATTGAGTATCACCCTGGTAAGGCTAACGTGGTAGCTGACGCACTGTGTCGTAGGGCTATATCTGATTTGAGAGTAATGTTTGCTCGTCTCAGCTTGTATGATGATGGTAGCTTGTTAGCTGAGCTTCAAGTGAGACAGACATAGACTGAGCAAGTTAAGGGGAAATAGTTGTTGGATGAGTCACTAGTTCCTCATTTCCGACAAGTTGAGAATGGAGAGACTGCGGATTTTGGGTTGAATGGTGAGGGAGTACTATATTTTCGTGGGAGAGTCTGTGTACCGAGGGATTCTGAGCTGAGGCAGTCTGTACTGCGAGAGGCGAATAGTAGCCCATATGCTTTGCATCCTAGTGGAAACATGTTATACCGAGATCTTCGTGAGTTGTACTGGTGGCCAGGGTTGAAACGCGAAGTTACTGAATTGTGGGTAAGTGCTTGACGTGTCAGCAAGTTAAGGCTGAACATCAACTGCCTTCAGGGTTACTGCAGCCAGTGAAGATTCCACTTTGGACGTGAGAGAGAGTAACCATGGATTTTGTGAGTGGGCTACTCTTAACGCATACTAAAAAGGATTTGGTAAGGATTATTGTAAACCGACTGACTAAGTATGCCATTTTATACCAGTTCGTACGGATTACTCGTTGCAGAAGTTGGCAAAGTTGTATCTGGCTGAGATTGTGAGACTACATGGGGTACCGGTTTCCATTATATCTGACAGAGACCCTCGACTCATGTCTTGGTTCTGGAAGAAATTACACGAGGCTTTGGATACTAGGTTGGACTTCAGTACTGCATTTCATCCTCAGACAGATGGTCAGTCAGATGGGGTGATTTAGATACTGGAGGATATGTTAAGAAGCTATGTTATTGATTTTTGAGGTAGCTGGGAAGACTATTTTCCGCTGGCAGAGTTTGCGTATAATAACAGCTACCAGTTCAGTATTCAAATGGCACCAGGCGTTGTATGGTCGTAGGTGTCATACTCCTACCTGCTGGACTGAGCTAGGCGAGCGGCGAGTTTTGGGGCAAGAGTTAGTTTCTGATGCCAAAGAAAAAGTAAAACTGATTCGAGACCGATTGAAGGAAGCGTCGGACAGGAAGAAGTCTTGCGTAGATCTTAAATGCTGAGAGATCGAATATTCCGTAGGAGACATTGTATTTCTTAAGGTCTTACCATGGAAAAAGTTACTGAGGTTTGGGCGAAATGGTAAGCTTAGCCCTAGGTTCATTGGGCCTTACCATATACTAAAACGTGTAGGGCTGGTCGCCTATCAACTTGAGTTGCCTCCGGAATTAGATCAGATTCATGACGTGTTCCATGTCTCTATGCTGAGGCGCTACTACTCTGATCCCACACATATAGTACCAGTCGAGGAGATCGAGGTTAGGCCAGATCTGACTTTCGGGGAGGAGCCAATGCAAATATTGGACCTTGAGGTTAAGGCACTAATGAAGAAATCGATCCCACTAGTTAAAGTGCTTTGGCAGAATCACGGTGGCGAGAAAGCCACATGGGAGTCTGAGGAGGCGATACAACAACAATACCCTCACCTATTATGACTAGGTAAATTTTGAGGCCGGAATTTCTTTTTAGGGGGTAGAGTTGTAACGACCCAAAAATTTAGTGACTTTAATTTTCCATGTTTAGACACAATTGCTTGTTCGTTTTAGTGGCTAAGTGATTTGGGTGTGTATGGATGTATTTGAGTAGACTGGGTTGAAGTCTTGGCTCTTACAAAATTTTAAAATTTTCCCTTAAATGAACCTGGACATTGGCACATAGACTTTATTAATAATAAGGTTTGGTTAATGACACAAGAAGAACTTGTGGCCTAATGGCAAGTGGCGCGTGGAGTAACTATGAGGTCTGAGGTTCAAATCTTGGGATAAGCAATAGAGTGTTTATTTTACTGCTTGAGCTAGGAAGGTAGAAGAGTTGGACTGAAACACTCCTGGTCATGTGTTTGAATTAGTCTTGAAGAGATTGTAGGAATAAATCGTGGAGAGGATTAAGGGAGAGTATTGTGGAGAGAATCAAGGAATTTGGAGTGTGTGGGAGTGTTTGTGCCAAATGGGTATAGGGGGCCTAGGATTTTTAGCTGAGGGGTCTTTTTCACATTTTGGTCAGTTTCTGTCACCGGTTTTTGGACTTCCCTTTCATTTCTCTCTAATGCTGAAACTTCACACTTACCACCGTGAATCTTTTTGTCTTGCAATTGACCATTCGCGCATTTTTGGTTGTTTCAGTTCTGCACTTTTTCCTTCAAGCTCCTTGTTGGCCGAACCTCTGTTTCCCTCTTCCTCTCCCAATCTAAGCCAAACACATTTCCTCTCCCTCCCTCTTCATTCATTTATTTTTCTATTTTTCTTCCCTCTTCTCCGTTTCTTCTCCTAAGCCAAATACCATCTCTCTTCGTTTCTTTTTCGGCTTCTTATTAGTTGGTGAACCGAATCTCCTTTCTTGATTAGTTCTGTGGTGATCAAATTCTTTGCTTTCTTTCCATCTCTATTTTGATTCTACAATGGCTCTAACAATCGATAAGTGATCAAAGGCTACTCTCTGCTTTTCTTTTAAAGCTGAATGCACCTGTGTTCTTCTATTCTTTTTTTCAAAACCGAATAACCTTACTAACCGATTGTTATTTCATTCTTCACGTACTGCACTCATTGCGATTCAAAGGGTTCCTCAAGAGTGCAGAGGCATTCAAGATTCTTCTTTCGTATTTCAATTGAATATTGGAGGGTGTAAGTCGTCTTGTTGGCTGATTGTGCTACTTTTTAATATTGGGTTCTTAAGTCTTATTCCTGTAAACAACCCAGTCTTATATGTTTCATTGCTTGAGCAGATAACCGACGAGGTCGTGAGATTGATCCTTAATCGGCGATCTAAGGGCATTAAGCTATTCTCGTTCGTTCAAGATGAGTAGTGAGTAACGATTTGGGTTTAAGTATTGTGAACGCTAATGATCAGAAAATTGACGGTATACCTTGAATGAATGTAGGCCTTGGCGTGGTGAACTGTTCACTCGACTTCGTAGATAGGTGTGTAACTATACATTGTAAATCATTACTATCGTAAAGCCAAAAGAGTGTGTAATCACACTATCGTTTTTGTGAGTCGGCAAAAGCTGAAAAGCAGAAACTTCGACCTCACGAGCGTGCGATCGCTCGTGGGAAAAACCAAGCCCATAACCGAGGGCGATAGACTGAAGATGCCACTACAAGTGATCTCGTGCACTTGGGTCGTTATGGGGCTCGTTGGGCTGAAATATGTCGTGTGGATCTAATGGGCTCGTGGGCCCCACACGGATAAAATTTACGAAAAGTGGCAGAAACTGGATTAGGCTATGTACATCACACTGTTTCGACCAAATGGATTACCAGTGTCGCTCGAGGCGACTGTAGGCCTTCAGAAAGGTTGTTAACTATATCGAGACCCGTAGGGAGTAAAATGACTGAAATACCCCTACTGTGTAAAATTACTAAAATACCCCTAATGAGTAAATTCACTGAAATACCCCTAATGAGTAAAATGACTGAAATACCCCTAATGAGTAAAATGACTGAAATACCCCTAGCAAGTAAAATGACTAAAATACCCCTAAAAGACAAAATTACTGTTTTACCCCTAATACATGAAAATGACTATTTTACCCCTAGAGATAAATTGACAAATGAAAATATGTACTGTATGACTGTACTGAGTAGGACATGTTACATACAAAAAATATTGATGACATGCCATACTGCATGGGGTTGGGATTCTGTTATGGAGGAAGTACTGTTACTGGTGGCTCTGCCACACATACTGATGCTGGTGGCTCTGCCACAATTACAGTTATGGTGGCTTTGCCACATATACTATACCGGCAGCTCTGCTGCATTATTATTATTGGCAGCTATGCTGCAATATTGGTGTGAGGGCTGGGTGGGTCGACTTTGTCCCCACATGGTGTGTTGGGTTGGTACGAGTGGTGTGCTGGCTGGATTGGGGTTGGTTTGCATACTTTCGCCATATTGGTATTGTATCAGGCTTAGGCCCACACTGTTACTGTATTAGGCTAAGGCCCATACTATACTGTTACTGAATAGGGCTCAGGCCCAGGCAGTTGCTGCATGATAAGGGATTACACTAAGTTCTAGTAACTCACCCTTTTCTTTTTAACTATACAGGTAATCCATAGCCTTAGATGTTTTGGAGCTATGAGGGACTCGAAGGTGGCCACACTTTCGCTATTATTTAATTTTAGACTTAGTCATTTAATTTTTATATTGGTTTGATAATTATGTAATAAGGCCTTTGGTGATTTTTCTTAATTGGATTTTAATTTCTTATTTTGAAACCACCAAACTGATACAAACAAGTTTTCAAAGTTAATAACGATTTTTAATTAGAGTAGCTTCCGCGGGTTTTTAACCAACTAAGAAACCAACAGTAACAACCATGGCTATCGTTTAAAAAATCAACAAGCCTATTTTTAAAAAACACTTTGATGCGACACGTCAGATTTGGTACTAACGTCTAGGCCGGTTTTGGGGTGTTACACTATTATTTTAATGATTATTGAATAGTGATATTTGCTCATTGTTAACATACGATCTTACTAATCTATATAGCTTACTTTGTTGCTTTTCCATGTTTTATAGTGATTTCAAAGCTAGCTCGGATTCGGGGATCGTTGGAGAATTCATCACACTATCCGTTGACACTTTGGTACTTTTGAAACTATGTTTTGGGTCATATGGCCTGTATAGGGACTTTGGTCATTTTGATATGTATTTTGGTGGTGAATTTTACTGTTTAAGTTGGCTTGTGAATTGTTATGTTATGATTTGTATATATAGCCATGATAGTTGGCTTAATTTGGTTGGTTTAGTTATGTATATATATAGGTTCCTATATGGGTATAATGTGAGTTTATGGATGAATATATGATGCTTGTGGATAATTAAAATTATAGATATCAAATGGTTGGGTTATGAACATTGGTATACTAGTGTATTTAGGCATTGATGCACACTTGAATTTGGTATGAATTTGTATAGCATATTGTGGTTTTTATGTTTTGCATTGGTTGATGTTGGAAATGGTATGAAATATGTTTGAGTGAGGTTGATTTAATACCTATGATATGCTATGTTTTTGTGCCATTTGGGTTGATGTAGGTGTGAATAAGGTAGGGTGGCAATATGGCGTGGTAAATAGCCTATTTTTGTCCACACAAGTACAGACACGGGCGTGTGTCTCAGTCGTGTGTAATACACGGTCATGTACACGGCCGTGTGTCCCCTGGCGTGGTTTTAGAAATCAAGTAAGTATGCTCTACATGGCTTCACACAAGGGCGTGTGACTTGGCCGTGTGGGATAAGTCAGTATACCCTACAGGATTGACACGGCCTAGTACACGGCTTGGCACACCGGCGTGTTTGGAAAATTTTAGGGCACACGGGCGTGTGTGTTGGTCGTGTGACCCAAGTCAGAGAGTTACACCGGGTCAGACACAGGTTAGGACACGGCCATGTGATCCCATTTCGAATGTCCACACGGCTTGCCACACGAGCGTGTGTCCCCTATTATGTCAAAATTTTTTAAGTGTTTAAAAAGTTTCTAGAGTTATCGGTTTAGTTTTAAACCACTCCTAATGCATGTTTAGGGCCTCATAGGCTCGTATTAGCGACAAATTGATTGAAATTGAATGTTGAATGTATAAAATGATTAAATGTATGTGAAAAGTATGTTGAAACGTGTTGTAAGTTTGGTAATGCTCCGTAACCCTATTTCAACGTTGAATATGGGTGAGGGGTGTTACATTTATTGGTATCAAAGCTACAGTTTAGTCGATTCTCGGACTAACGTAGCGTATGTGAGTCTAGCTATACATGCCATATATATATAACCTGTGATAGTGTGATATCTCCTGAAGTTTATGAGATTGCCTTACATGAACAGGATGTTTTCCAACTGAGCTAGTTCCGATGGTACTGAAAATGATACTCAAGCATTTGAGTAAAAATTTGTCTATGGTGAGTTGAAACTCATAAAGGTATGAATAAAAATTCCTAATATTATGTTAATGATAAATGTTGTATTATATGTGTCTATATGTGAGAGTCAAAATTTGAAGCTTTACAATTTTCACCTCCTCACCAATATAGTGTTATACAATGAAGTTCACAAGATTTAGATTGGATAAGCTCACAAGTGTGAAACTAAAGAGTTCAATGATGGAATAATTATTAATGCAGTTAGAGGCGAGAAAGGGTTAGATAGTAAAGATAGTTATAGAAGAGATATCAGTTTGTTATGAAGATCATTCAGATTACGCGATGATGCTGTTAAAGAAGAAGTTATTCTCGACTAATCGACTCATTTAGGTATAATGTCTAAAGAATGTATTAACTGGAAATTATTTTGAATTGATTTTTGTTAGTGAATGGAATAATGTGGGATTAGTGATGACTGTAATAGTCAATGGAATCATGTTTGAATTGTAAAGATATCCGAGTGCAGTGGTTATAGTTGACTAGATTATGATGAACTTTTATGGGTATTCTATGTGTTCATTCATTCTCAGAGATATATGTAGCTGTTCATTTTTGGATGAGATTCTTGTCTTATGAGAACGCTAACTAACCATATTGTTAGATGAAAGCATTGTGGGTTTAGTTGGTTTATGATCAGTATTGCTTTATCTTTCTTTGGTATTCTATTCCATTATATTTGGTAGAAAATTTGACGTTAAAATCCATATGATGCTAGTATTTTGTTTCCTGGTTGTTGCTCTGCTCTACTCTTTATATATGGAAAATATATTGCTTCTATCACAATTGATTCCAGTTCGTATGAATGGTGTTTTTCTTCTGCATTTTCTTTGGGATATCATCGAGATCTTTATCATCCAATATGGGTTGTATTATAAAAAATTTAGTATAGCTTCACATCTTGGATTTCATTATCTCAATTTTCTTATCATTCGTACCATTTAATGTATCAAATATGGTTCATCTTTCTTTGGTATATGATCAGTATTGCTTTATCTTTCTTTGGTATTCTATTCCATTACATTTTGTAGAAAATTTGACGGTAAAATCTATATGATGCTAGTATTCTGTTTACACTGGTTGTTGCTCTGCTCTTTATATATGGAAAATTTATTGCTTCTGTCACAATTGATTCCAGTTTGTATGAATGGTGTTTTTCTTATACATTTTCTTTGGGATATCATCGAGATCTTTATCATCCAAGATGGGTTGTATTCTCAAAAGTTCAGTATAGCTTCACATCTTGGATTTCATTATCTTAGTTTTCTTATCATTCTTACTGTTTAATGTATCAAATATGGCTCATCTTTCTTTGATATATGATCAATATTGCTTTATCTTTCTTTGGTATTCTATTCCATTACATTTGGTAGAAAATTTGATGGTAAAATCCATATGATACTAGTATTCTGTTTCTACTGGTTGTTGCTCTGCTCTTTATATATGGAAAATATATTTCTTTTGTCACAATTGAATCCAGTTCGTATGAATGGTGTTTTTCTTCTAGATTTTCTATGGGATATCATACAGATCTTTATCATCCAATATGGGTTGTATTCTCGAAAATGCAGTATAGCTTCACATATTGGATTTCATTATCTCGATTTTCTTATCATTCTTACTATTTAATGTATCAAATATGGATCATATATAAAGGATATTCAGTGATCGAAAATAATCATATTTATTATGGTTATGATTTCTAGCCTAATCATGGGAGCATGGTGAGGCTGATCTCAAATTTTTCTAGTTTTCATGAAAGGGGTTGACATCGGCAAAAGTATAGACGGTGGAAGCTCAAGCTCAAATTTATATAATGGTTTTCTTTTCTCAAGTATGCTTGATTAAGGTCAATGAGTTAAATCAGGATATTATGATTCGTTAAGCTGATTCAGTTTGTAAAGATCTTTGACTAGTTTGTTGAAGGAATTATGAAAGATTGTATGTTTGAGTTGTTCTAGCAACATGAAGAAGAGATTACTTTGAAATGTTATTATCTAATAAATAAGATTGATTCAGTTCCTTTAAATCTGAGCGAGATATTTAGTTGAAGAATAATTAGAGTTATATGCATTTAAGTTTATCCTCAGATATGGAAATAATTTTTTGCATTCACGGGTAAATAGACTGACAGTTTGAATGAAGAATTAATGTTCTAGAAAACATGATACAAAAATATATCTATTAGATTTGTTTTAATTGAAAGATGTTATTATGAGTTAAAGTTGTTCTGATTGATAAAGTTATCGTGCTTGTGAAGTTTGAATGGTCTGATACTTGTTAACAAAGTCTTAAACAGTTGAAAGCATTGTTAACCAAATATTAGTTCTGGTTCAGCCTGAATCGGGTAAAGAATTCATAATTTTCAGTGATGCGTCATTGAACGGATTGGGATGTGTTTTAGTACAAGAATGTAAAGTGGTAGTTTATGCTTATAGACGGTTAAGCCATATTAAAAGAATTATCCGACACGCGACTTAAAGTTGGCTGCTATTGTGTTTGCATTGAAAATTTGACGAAATCATTTGTTTAACGAAAAATGTCACATACTTACTAATCACGAGAGTTTAAAGTAGCTGATGTCACAAAAAGATTTGAATCTGAGACAGCGTTGATAGCTCGAGCTATTGAAAGATTGTGAGTTAGTTATTGATTAACCTTTGGGGAAAAGCCTTGAGTGGAAAATTTTTGTTTACTTTGTGAATGATGGTTACACGATTGACCTTGAAAAGATGGCACAATCTTAGCTAAGTTAAAAGCTAAAACGATGTTTTCATTGCAAATCTGATGTAACAGCCCGTTTTTGGTCAAATCGAAATAGTGGTTTCTGGACCACAAATCCAAAGCCAAAATATTTTTTTTTGTTATTTCAATGTTTACAACATGATAGCATGTATGTGTGAAAATTTCGTGAAGTAATTTTATCGTTTGCTTGGTCAATTTGATAAAAAGGACTAAATCACTTAAAGTGTAAAACTTGAGTTCTATTAGCTAAAGGTGTCTAATAGCTACAGAACCTTAAATTTAAGGTCTTTAAGTGGTAATTAGACCATTTTAATTATGAGCAGACAATTATGGGTGTATATTAAGTGATTTTTAAAGTTATCATTAAGGTTATATAGGTAATTTATGAATTAAAGTAAAATAAGTAAAATAAAATAGAATTTCCACCCATTATCTTCATCTTCAACCGAAAATTAGCTAAGGAACCACCATTGTTAGGGCATTAAAGGTTCGGCCAAGTCCTTGTGTGTATGTAAGTCCATTTTTGCTCGTTTTTTAATGATTTTTACGTTTTTGAGATCGTTGATTCGTATTCTAGCTAGCCCGTACCCTAGATTTTGAAACTATTAAAGATTTATCATGTTACTATTGTTGAATGCTTGAGTAATGTGATGATTTAGGATAGATTTGGAAGGTTTAATGTTAGATTAATAGCTTTTGTAATGTGATTTTGACAAAAATGTCAAAAAGGGATTAAATTGAGAAAATGTGAAATGTGGTGGTTAAAAGTGTGAATAAATTGAAAATATGGGCTACTAGTAACATGTATTAAATTCAGCTAAGCATGGGTTTGTACTAAATTACATGAATTTGCAATTTTATGGGATAAGGACTAAATTGTAAAAGATTTAAAATATTAGGGGAAATTGTGTAAAAATGCCTTAAAGTGAAATTTGGACTAAATTAAATAGATTGAATGCTAAATGTGCTAAATTTGATAATATATAGATCAAGAAAAGCTGAGAACGGGTTTAGATTGGGGAAAAGGAAAAGTGGACGAATAATCGATAATTTCCATCCGAGCAACTCGAGGTAAGTTCGTATAATTAGAATTGAATCTTTAAATACTTGTAAATTATTTGAAATGAAAGTATAATTGAGTAAATGGTATTACTGAGTTCGAATGCCTAATTGATGAGAATTATTGAATACAGATTCTTGTTTGAACCGTAGAAAGTCGTAGGATACGAATGAAATGCCACTAGGGTTACCGTTTTGGTTGAGATCCTGCAAGTGTTGCAGACTCACCATAACTTGTATGAGCTTACCGATATTTCAGCTCAATGGAGCTTACTGTCCACCAGCTCAGGAGGAGCTTACTGATCATAGCTCGAAAGAGAAGAAATGATAATGAATTGACAGATTACTAATTTATACATGTAATGTATATCACCCGAGTATTCCTCAATATTCTAATAGGTTCAATGGGCATCAATTATGTTATTGGTTATGTGAAAAAGCTATATGTTTGTACCAATGAATTATTGTTTATATGATTGAGAGTGAAATGTTACAAATGATGTACGTGATATATGAATTTGATATGATACAATGTATTGACTATTAAATTGAGATAATGGATGATTTCATGCAATTATGTGACTAACTTGTTGATGAATGCTTGTGTTTAGGCATTTGGAAATTAAGTTGAGTATACCTTATTTATTGTCTTGATTATATATAAATGGTAAGTTTCATTCTGAATTATACGGACTTACTAAGCTATAAAGCTTACTATATTTCTTTTTCGTATGTTATAGAGGTTCGATAGCAGGCTCGATTCGGATAAAGTAGGAGATACGCATAACACTATCCAATTGTCGATTGGTACCTTTGAACTCATGGATATATGTAAATATGGCATGTATAGGCTAGTTATAAAGATGATAGTTATGGTTACTTGAGCTAATGATTTTGGGTATATGTTGTGGTATAAGATGAAGCCATTTGATTTGGCTTAAATTGGTATAATGCTTTGGTTGCATATAAGTATTCAAATATGTGTATGAAATGTTATGGATTAGTTGCCTATTAAGTTATAAAATGTTGCAAATTATGCTTGTGCAGGAATGTAAGAATAGGGTGGCAAAATGGCTTTGAAAATAGCCTATTTTTGCCCACACGGGCAGAGACACGGGTGTGTGTCTCAGCCGTGTGTGACACACGGTCAAATTACACGGCCGTGTGTCCCCTGATGTTGAAATTGAAATGAAGTCAGTATACTCCACACAGTCTCACACACAAGCGTGTGATCGGCCGTGTGGCACAAGTCAGTGTACCCCCTAATTGGCACACGGCCTAGCACACTGGCGTGTGAGTTGGTCGTATTGCATAAGTCAGTATACCCTACAGGTTTTACATGGCCTAACACACGGGCGTGTGTGGCCACTTCGAAGGGCACACAAGCTAGACATACGGGCTTGTTGTTGGTCGTGTTACCCTAGTAAGTAACCTTACTTATGTGGACACGGGGTACGATACGGGCTGGGACACGACCATGTGCTCCCATTTCGAATGTCCACAAGGCCAGTGACACGGGCGTGTTTGGTGGCCGTTGGAATGGTGGAAATGTGCAAGTGTACACAATCGCAACAAGTAATAAAGTGACAAGTGAATGTCGAGTTATCGTACCCACAGGGACTGTAAAAGAATTATTCATGAAGATGATTTTAAACACTATGGTGAAGGGAAAATATTTGGATTTAAGAAATATTTAAAAACTAAAAAAAAAAACACTATGGTGAATGTCTAGTGCACGATTTCAAAAATTGATTTTAATCAAGATGATATAATTGTGTTGGATTAATTACATTTCTTAACTTAGAATGTAATATCCTAGATTTAGGGGTTATGCGTTTAGTGCATAATTCAAGTGTTAGTAGGCTTAGTGTATGGTGGGATGTGTTTTAGGGGTTCTTAAAACCCTAGGATGTAGAGGAGTGTCTTAAGAAATTACTGGTTTGCAGGTTTAGAAGAGGGAGTTTGGCTAGGTAGGCCTTAAAGGAATAAGTGGTGGAGTTTATGACACAAAGATAGCATGGGAAAAGTGGCTTGGGACGCTACCTTAGGGGCTTGGAAGCTTGCGTCAAAGGGGAGTTCAGGAGGGAGAAGGTTCGAGTCTTGTTGGCAGCATGGGGAGAGCCTTTATTTTTGCTTTTTGGCGTCTAGACAAAGGGAAGTAATGGACGGCATGTGGACTTCTTTGGATGAAGATAAAGGCTTGGTTAATCCTTTTAGATTTCGGCTAGAGAGTAGGATAAATGTTGATTTATTTTATTTATTTTGAATGGGTGTTAAAGAGATAAAATAGGAGATTAGTGAGGGATATGATAAGTGTTGATATGGTGGCTGGCCAAGGGACTCTTTGGTTGGTAATTTCGGTCATATGAAGGGGGAGTAGTGCCGAATTTCATTAAGTGCAAGCATTCATCGTTTGGCCGAAATTCTTTTACCTCTCCTCTTCCTCTTTATTTTCTTTTAACCCCGAATCTATTTCTATTTCTTTAAAGCCGAATGCCTCTTTGCCATTAAGAGTGTTATCCGAAACTTTGCTACCATTGTTCACCATTGTCGAAATCAACTAAGCCCCAAACTCCCTCCATCTTTTGATAAAGGCCGAACCTCAAGGCTAGTCTTTCTTCTTTTCCATTGAAGCCGAATCTCCCTATTTTTGATGCCATAGCCGACTGCATCTCTTCCCTTGGAGCCGATTCATTCTTTAGGCCAAAAGCTGAAAATCAAGCTCTCTCTCTTTTGTCGATTACTCTCTCTCTCTTGCTCTTCAAACGTGTGATTGTGGTAAGTATTTTCTGTCCTAGTAATCGGTTTGGGTTCTTATTCTTTAGTGTGCCTAAACCAAGTGTTTAGGCTTTGATTTCTAAGGTTGGCCGAATGTTCATAGTGCCATAAGTGTGTTCTTTTGTATGTAGTGCCAACGCTAAGGAGCATCAAGGGAGTTTCGTGGATTCAATTCTTCAAGGTAAGCCTATATGGTATTCGGCCAAGGGCCATGTTCATGGATTGTTGCTAATAGCCGTTTCTTATAGTGGTTAAGTAGGGATTTCGACATCACAAGAGCAAGGACTGATTTCGGGATTTAGTTAGTAAGGTAAGAAGGTTGTGATATTCGGCCATAGGCCATTTTATGAGTTCAAGTGATGACCGATTTTGTCTATAATGGTTATTTAGGGACAAGTCGACATAAGTAAGCCGGCCTTCGGGATTCAAGATCATTTTGGTAAGTATGTTAGATTATAATTCGATTAAGATCTCGTGTATTGTAGGTTAACTGGTTGATTCTGAATAAGTGTTCTACGATGGACGTGGATGCCAATCAAGGAGGACAAGGGGTAACTCCTATCCCTAAGTTTAAGAGGAGAGCAGTTTCTGCTGTTCGGGATTGGCCACCGGGGTGTGGGCCAGCGTCAGAGCAAGAAAGTAGGCAGATAGCCGTTATGTCACTTAGCGATAGTATCGGGATCGAGAGCGTAGTACTTCAAGTTATCAGGTGTGTAGTTAGCCTACCGTTTTCCGGGATATACGTTATAATTGCATGTGTAGTGTGTGATCAACCCATCGTTTCCGGGTATATGATATGTATGTGATATGTGTATGTGTTATGTATGTGCTAACTAGTGCAGTGGAAATTGTGATATGGATACCCTCAAGGGGTATGTCGATAATCCGGTAAGCACCAAATCGATGAAATGTGATTATTAATATGAATACGTGATGATATGCTTGATGAACATGCTCATGCATCGTTATATTATGTTACTATAGTATGTTGCATGTGCATGGAATGGGAAATGAATATGAAAGAAGGACAGGGTGTACTTTGAGTACGTGGTTTAATGATGGCTACGAGCCTCACGAGAATTGATGAGTGGCTGTGTGCCTCATCGTGGTTGATATAGGCTATGTGCCATATCGTGGTTAATGATGACTTTGTGCTCATCGTGGTTTTGATGTTAGCTACGAGCTACATCGTGGATTGGCGCTGACTGAGGTCGCGTTGTGGATTATTTGCGATTCAGTTCGCGTGGATGGCATTAATTGCCAAAATGGTGTGTAGCGGTTGGAGGGTGATTTAGTAATCCCCTGGTGTGTGGTGGCTGGGTACGGCGGTGTGTAAAGGATGGACCCTAGGCTGGGTTGGGTGCACTTTGCATAAATCTGTCTGCTATGTGAATTAATGTGAAAATGGGCCAAGCCCAATATGATATGTGGATTAATATGGAAATGGGCCAAGCCCAATATGTGAAGTGGATTAAAGTGGTAATGGGCCAAGCCCAGTATGTGGAAACATGTGGTTAATTACATTATTATCCGATATGTGGTATGGAAATGGGCCAAGCCCAATAAGTGAAAACATGTGAATAAGTTGCATTGCTATTTGATATGTGGGTTAATATGCGATTTGATATGTGGGTGGAATTCAGTGGACTAATTACACACTGAGTCTGTTTGACTCACCCAATTTTTATCAAACCCTACAAGTGATGCATAAAGCTCGGACCGGGTTGGAGTGGATACGAGGTGGCCCATGCAGAAGAGGATTTTGTTTATACAATTTATGTTTCAATATTTTAAGTATTTATTTATTGTAATAAGGGCCTCCTAAAGTATTTAAGGATTTTTATTATGTTTTAAGTTGGATTGACGTTTTTAAATTTCTATTTGGGAATGTTTTATTTTAGCAACTTATATCTTAAAAACCTATATCAACGTTTTAACTCTGGATATTTTATGATAACAAAATTTATAAACTGATTTGCAACTAAGTTAGCTTTTATAACTACGAAAATTTGTAAGTTTACACTTTAAGAAAAAGAAAAGAAAATCTTTTCAAACGTTTTCCGCAGTGGCATTCTGAATTCGGTCGTAATGTATGGGCCGGGTTTGGGGTGTTACATAGAATTATTAAACTTATGCTTATACTTGTTACGAAATAAATCACGGCAACTCGATAATTTGCTAACTTATGAACATATTTACATGTTATTGCACATACATACTTATTAAATTAAACAATCTCTTGCATATTCCTATGTGATTCAACCGATTACTTCAATCTAACAAGCATATAAAAGATCATGTGAAGTAACAAAGTATCTTTACCTTGAAACAATTTAATCACAAAAATCTTGCAAGTTATGCAAGGCATATATATCGCCAAATACAATGCTAATTTAATCTTCAGCCATCTTAGAAGAATTAAACATGCACAGATTAAGTATTGTGTCCATTAATTATAATTTCAATGCGTTTAAATAATTAATTCTTTAGTTATCTAAACAATTAAAATGCCAGATAACTTAAGCATGATTTTACTTAATCAAACATTTTACCGAGGCTAATAATAGCATAAACATAATTTTAATGATTTAAGCGGACGAAATGTAATCAACCTAACACGAATTAAATTCAAGATAAGTTGATTAAAATAACCATTTCAATAGCATAAATATTCATGAACATGTTTGTCAAAACAACAACGAAATTTAAAGAGATAAGGAACAAGAAGCAAATCCGGTGTTTCTCCGTGGCTTGACTGATTGCTCCGTTCTTCGTTCTCCGTTGTCCCCAGCTACCAAGGTGGCTTATGAACACTCCAATAGATGCTCCCAATGGCTGAGAAAACACCTCTTTTCCAAGAGGAGAAATTGGCACAAGAAGAAGGGAAAATGGAATGGAAAATAATAGAGAATGGAGAGAATTGGAGAGAAGAGAGAATGAGAATGTTGAAGGAATGAGGGATGATTAAGGGATTAGCAAGGGGTGATATTCATAGCTGATTCTGGCTGCTAAAAATATCAAATAGTAGCAGACAAAGAGACCTCCCTTGGCCGGCCATCTATGTGGCAAAGCTGATGGTTTCAACTTTGCTAAATATAGCATGGGGCAAATCTACAAAGCCACTAAATTTGGAGGGGTTTGAATGCAATTTTGAAAAGTCTTCAAGGGCTTCTTTGCAAGATTAATTAATCAGCTAATAAGCTGATTTTGGGCCAGCATATGGACGGTTTGGGCTGCCCAACTCCTTGCTCGGTTCGGTTCAACCGGTTTCGTTCAACTGATGCGGTTCAACTAGGCCTTTTTCATAATTAATTAAGATTAATTTATTTAGCCCAAGTTAAATTGGGAATAAATTAAAATTAATTAAATTATAAATAAATATTCATAATTTGACCGTCTTGGGCTGGAAATAAATTCGCCTTGATACTTCAAATTGCTTCTCGGGTTTATTCTTCGAGCAGTGTTTGCCGAGCCAATTTTCGCCCTTTGTGCGAATCTATCAAAAATAGTCGAAATAAATCAAAATTAATTATAAAATTAATTAAAATTCATCATGTTTATATTTTTAGCACAATTTAATTATTTTATAATATTTAACTATTTTTCGACAAGAATTTAATCGAAACTGCATAAATTTCAGTTAAAAAGGCCATGAAAAAGTGCATAAATTTCCGTGCTTCCACACCCTCAAACTTAATTCATTGCTCGTCCCGAGTAATGCACAAATTTGAAAAGAATTTTCTCGAAAACACCTTTGAAAAACTCCTTCAGAACAACTTTCTTTTTAAAATTATGACTTTAATATACTTATACTCAAAAATAAGAAATTTGATAATTATGCTACTTAAGTATACATATCGTTCAAATTACCTCCAACAATTATTATACTAGCAAAATTAGACTAAATGTTTCTTAAATAATACATGTTACTCACTACCAATTTGATTTTAATTCCTTATTCAAAATTAAACTACAATCATCAAGCTTAACTGATGTCTTCATATGTTGAACAGAGCAATTTCTCTCCACTAATATAGGTAACATTGGAATTTTGAATCAATAGGTCTTTAATAAGGTTGTAACGTGGCTGGGCTTAGGGGTAGGTAAAACATGGACAAATTTTTGGTTAAAAACCCTAGACTCAGCTTTGACACAATCCACTTAGAACCTGGAACTGTAAGTTCCTCGAGAATCTCTCGCAAATTTTCAGGCTTAATGTCGCTCAACAGAGAAGAATATTCATCGTTGTCGAAATCAGGTAATTCAAAGAATTCATTAATAGCATTCGAATTTATTGGTACCTTGATTCTGCAGACTGGAACTTCAGTCAATTCGCTTGAGGTTAAGTTCGCGTAGAATTCTCGAACTAGTTCCTCATCCACACAGGGTCTCTTTTCACAAAACAATTCCCAATTGAGGGCTTCAGCAACTTGACGAATACGTGCCATAAAATCTCTGTAGTTGCTTTCCTTCAATGTGAAGCCTTTCTCTGGATGTATTTGTTGATTTTTGAAGATACTTTCGTATCTTACTTTGGCTTCTTCAAAGTGAAATTTGTTTTGTGCTTCGTCAATTTGGGGGGAGGCACGAGTTCTCGTGCGAGGCATGATTAACCTGAACATAAGATGGAAAAATTATTTCCTCAGAAATTTAATTAGTAAAAATTACTAATATTTCAATAAATTGAGAAATTAAATAATTGAATAAAAATTAAAACTTAAGGAAAGTAAAATTGTTCTTACCACCTTTCTTGTAAAAATTAAGAACTCTTAAAATAAAATATACTAATGAACAAAATATGGAAAATTAAAAAGAAAGGTTGAAGGCTTTTGGCTTAGGTTGGGTGAAGGAAGAGTGCTGCCTGAACACACAAGGCAGCAAGGCGCACGGTTGATGGAGCTGGAGCGAGTAGCAATGGGCGAGGGGGCTGCAAGCAGGTGGCGCGCAAGGCCTTGCGGTAGGTAGGCCACGGGCTGGTCGGGTGTGCGAGAAGATGGTGCGCACAAGCAGCGTGAGTTGGAGGCTGCAGGCGTGAGGCCAAAACTTGGGCAACTGCTGGGGCGTGCGGTATGTGCTGGAGCTGCTGGCCGAATGCTTGTTGTGGCTAGGGGCTTGCAGCACTTTGAGGGGTTGGTGTTTGGGGTTTTGGGTGATGAATGAATGGGGAGAACAAGGGTGCAATTTATAGAGGGAGAAGTAGGAATTAGAGTAGAACTCTTAGAACAATTAAAGAATTGAAAATAAGAGTCCAATTCTAATTTTACTCAAGATTAACAACAATTAATAATTAAATATACACATATGAAATTATCAATTGCTATTGAATTATTAAGATAAACATAAAATAAAATTAATCCTAAGCTAAGTTAAATTGATAAAAATTAATATATAAATTATAATGAATATAATTATATATTAAAGTTTATCAATGATTTATAAATATGGTATTAAGTAAAAATACTTATTCTAGATGCCTTTTAAAAATATTTACAAAGAGAGGAACCTAATTTTTATTATTTATGAAAATAGCAACAAAAGTTTAAAAATAATTCAATTTAGTCCTAGACTTAATGAAAATTTGAAATTGAGTTGTAATTTAAGACTTGGGTCAAAATTGACCTTTTTATTTGAAAAAATCGAAATTTTATTTTGTCATTTAGGGGCTAATTTCTTGGAAAATTATGTAAAAATCAATTCCCAGGAAAGATTGGGGGGGTCACAAGTGGTCCCGCTTAAGTTCCAATCTCCTAGACAGAATTTATTTAAACATAATGAACCCGAAAATATACCCTAAATAATTTATTGAAAACAAGAACATCTAAAGATCAGATAAACTGAACAAGATTTGATCCCGTTTAGGTCTTTCTCCGTAGTAATGTTTCAAACACTGAGCATTAACTTGAAAATTACCTCCCTTACCTTGGAGTTCAACAACCCCGTATGGATAGACGCGATGAATCGTAAATGGACCGGACCAACGTGATTTTAACTTACCTGGGAAGAACTTCAATCTAGAATTAAATAACAAGACTTGCTGGCCTGCTTCAAACTCTCGAACTCGAATATGCTTGTCATGCCATTTTTTGAGTCTTTCTTTAAGTAATTTGGCATTTTCGTATGAGAACATTCGAAATTCCTCTAGCTCGTTTAGTTGGAGCATTCATTTCTCTTTAGCCAGCTTGAGATCCAAATTGAGTTGTCGAAAAGCCCAGTAAGCTCTGTGCTCTAACTCTAGAGGTAGATGATAGGCTTTCCTAAAGACCAACCTATAGGGTGACATTCCTAAGGGTGTCTTGTATGCTGTTCTGTAAGCCCATAAAGCATCATCTAGTCTCTTAGACCAATCTCGTCAGTTCGGGCAAACTACCTTCCCAAGTATGCCTTTGATCTCCTTATTTGCTAAATTACCCTCTCCGACTGACCATCAGTCTGTGGATGAAACGTCGTGCTGAAATCCAGTCTTGTACCCAACACTTTATGCAACGCCTTCCAGAATCGCGATGTAAACCAAGGGTCTTTGTCTGATATGATAGACACTGGAACCCATGAAACCTCACAATTTCTGTTACATACATCTTGGCTAACTTCTGTAGTGAGTAATCAACACAGACCGGTATGAAATGAGCGGACTTCGTCAACCGATCGACAATCACCCACACCGAATCCTTTCTAGTAGGCGTAAGAGGTAGCCCACTAACAAAGTCCATAGTTATCCTTTCCCACTTCCAAAGTGGAATCTTCACTGACTGTAGCAACCCTGAAGGCAATTGATGTTCCGCCTTCACCTGCTGACACGTTAGGCATTTACTCACAAACTCGGTAACTTCTTGCTTCAGACCTGGCCACCAAAACTGTTCACGCAAATCTTGATACATTTTACTCCCACCGGGATGCATAGCGTATGGACTACTATGCGCTTCTTGTAGAATCCTTTGTCTCAACTCGGAATCCCTAGGCATACAACCATTTCCACGAAAGCACAATACCCCATCACAGTTCAAACTAAAATCTTCTGTCTCACCACCTTCCACTTGCTGAAATCTAGAAATCAGCGATTCATCTGTCAACTACTTCTCTTTAATCTAACTTACCCATGAAGGCTTCACTTGAAGTTCAGCTAACAAGCTTCCATCATCATACAAACTGAGATGAGCAAACATTGCCCTCAAATCAGATATCACTTTACGGCTCAACGCATCCGCCACCACGTTACCTTTACCTGGGTGATATTCAATCGAGCAATCATAATCTTTCAACAATTCAATCCACCTCTGCTGCCTTAAATTCAACTCCTTCTGGGTAAGGAGATATTTTAGGCTCTTATGATCTGTGTAGATAATAGACTTCTCTCCATGCAAGTAGTGCCTCCAAATTTTCAGAGCGAACACTACCGCGGCTAACTCCAGGTCATGAATGGGATAGTTCACTTCATGTGGTCTCAGTTGCCGAGATGCATAAGCTACCACTTTCCCCTCTTGCATCGACACACATCCTAACCCTGTGTGTGATGCATCACAATAGACGACAAACTCCTTCCCAGCCTCAGGCTGGATCAACACTGGTGCCTCCGTCAAAATTCTCTTCAACTTCTCAAAGCTTTCTCGCTGCTTATCTGACTAGACAAACGGTACCCCTTTCCGTAACAACTTGGTTAAAGGTGTAGCGATTAACGAGAATCCCTCAAAAAACCTTCTGTAGTACCCAGCTAACCCAAGGAAACTTCAAATTTCTGCTACTGACTTCGGTGGTTTCCAATCCAAAGCAACTTCCACCTTTCAGGGATCAACCCTAATCCCCTCGGTAGACACAACGTTCCCTAGAAAGGTAACTTCCCTCAACCAGAATTCACACTTGCTGAATTTGGCATACAATTGCTTCTCTCTCAAAATCTACAGAACAATTCGAAGATGAGAATCATGCTCCTCTTCCGTCCTTGAATAAACCAAGATATCATCTATGAACACTACGACAAATCGATCCAAGTAGGGTTGGAATACCCGGTTCATCATGTCCATAAATGCAGGTGGTGCATTCGTCAACCCGAATGGCATCACTAAGAACTCGTAGTGACCATAACGAGTTCGAAAAGCAGTCTTATGAATATCCGCCTCCTTGACCTTAAGCTGATGATAACCTGACCTTAAGTCTATCTTCGAGAAGACCAAAGCGCCTCGCAGCTGATCGAACAGGTCGTTAATCCTTGGCAATGGGTACTTCTTCTTAATCGTCAACTTGTTCAATTGCCTATAGTCAATGCACATCCGCATCAACCATCATTTTTCTTGACAAATAACACCGGTGCTCCCCACGGAGACACACTTGGTCAGATAAAATCACGGTCCAACAATTTCTGTATCTAGGCTTTAAGCTCCACCAGCTCCTTCGGCGCCATCCTATATGGGGCAACGGACATCGGAGGTGTTCCTGGAAGAAGATCAATACCGAACTCCACCTTGCGATCCGGAGGTAACCTTGGAAGCTCCTCTGGGAAAACATCTGAGAACTCTTTCACCATTCTAACATCGCCTACAGACAACTCATTGGCTTCCAAAGCACTAATGAAAGCTAAGAAAGCCTCACACCCTTTTCGCACCATCTTTTCAACCTTTAATGCAGACACCACATTGGACAGGTAATTCCTTTTCTCACCTATCACCAACACCTCCTTATCCTCGAGAGTCTTCAATAATATGCGCTTAGCAGCACAATCCAAACTTGCTTGATACTTAACTAACCAGTCCATGCCTAAAATAAAATCGAACTCGCCGAATGACAATTCCATCAAGTTAGCCGGAAAGACTATCCCTTGAACTTCTAAAGGCACACTCCTAAATAGTTTGTTTACCACTACAGATTGTCCTAAAGGGCTAATCATAGTCATCTCCCTAGAAGCAACCTCAGATTCTATGCTCAAAGTTCCAGACACAGTACTAGCAACATACGAATGTGTTGACCCAATATCTATCAGTGCTGTAAAGGGCAAACCAAAAATAAGGAACATACCAGTTATGACGTTCGGTGCATCGCCATCATCTCGATCTCTAGCTACATAAACCAACCTAGGCTATCTCGCATATGTATTCCTGGCACCTCTGCCTGGTGCTCCACGCCCTCAGCTATAACCATTTCCTCCTCTGGTCGGACCACGACCTCTCAGCGGCTGCTGACCACCTCTTCCGGCCTGTGCATAACCCTGACCAACTGGCCGTGCTCTGTTTGGATCCTGTGGACAGTCCCTCACCAGATGATCTACATATCCACAACTGAAGCATTCTCTATTTCTTGCCCAGCACTCCCCCGAATGAAAATTTCCACATCTAGCACATGGTTGAGACCAACCAACAGTAACAGACTTCGCAACTCGACTCGGCCCATCAAATCTAGGCCTCTTTTGAAAACCCCCAGCAGATCCTGACAACCCAAAGTTCCTCTTATTCCTACCCTTATCCTTATCCCGATTCTGTCTTTCAGATCGCTTCACCTCTTTGGCTACCTTAGCCTTCTCAACCAGAACATTAATGTTGCGGAGCTATCAATACTCGCAACTCGTCCCTCAGACCATCCTCAAATCGGACAAAACGCTCATGATCTATTGCAACGATACCCCGAGCATAACGGCCTAAACGCAAGAACTCCGCCTCATACTCAGCCACTGACTTATTCCCTTGGACCAAGTTTAAAAATGCCTTCCTCTGAGCGTCCACGTAACTTGTCCCCTCATACTTTCCCTGGAACGCTGTCTTAAAGAAGTTTAAGGTAATACGGTCCACTGATGTACCATATCTTACCGTGAGCCACCACTGGTATGCCTCATCTCGAAGGAGAGACACTACTCCTTTCAAATTTTCCTCTGTGATACAATCAAGATCGTCTATGATTCGTTCAATCGCTTCCATCCAGTACTCAGCTACGTTAGGAGCCACACCAGAAATGCCCCTAAATATCTCAGTCCCATTAGCTCAGAGCCGCTCAGAAACCGATTTTTGAGCTACTGATCCTGTACTTGCTCTAGCAACCCGCTCCAAAACACGTAACAGAGCTTGAGACACAGCATCGTCTCCACCAGTTTGGTCATAGAATCCTGCTTCAGCATTTGGTGATGCCGACACTTCACCTTCTGGCCCATGCCCTGATTCCGAGGGTTCAGCCTCAACACCCTGACCTCTACCACGGCCGCGCATACCTCGTCCACGTCCTCTAGCGCTCATGATTACGAATTCGACTTACTCTTATTAAAATTTTATGAGTTAGTATTTCTTCCACTGTTTATTATCGGACAGTCTTATGAAAATAGCATTAGAAGTAGTTTCCGCGAACATATATTTCTAAAGGTCTCAATTTCTAAAGTTGTATTCCTTAAAACTATCTATCACAATATTCCGTAAGAATTCAAGCAATAATTAGAAAACTTATAGTGCAGATTGGTGCCGGAGACTCGGGTGCCATAGTATTTTTTTCTGAATCATTTACAAACCAATTTTGGAAAACGTTTTTGAACCCCACACCCACAGTCGAGTTTTGCGACCTAGGCTCTAATACCACAATTGTAACACCCCAAACCCTACCTAAACGCTACGATCGGATCTGGAATGTCACAGGGAAAGGTTGTTGTAAAAAGAAACTTGGAGATTTCAAAAACTTCGCGTTGTGTTATCATTATGAAGTACACGTTCAGTTTTAAGGTTGGCTTAAAGACTTTTATCAATAACTCTAAAGGTCGTAATTAGATTTGTTTTTACGAAAGCCGAAATTAAGAAGTTGCAAAAATGTGGCATTTTGAAAACAAAGTTTGCGGTTTTAAGAAAAAATCCCGAGTTAATTAGTTATTCGTTTGCCATCTTTTGTTAACACTTGAAAAACATGGTTGTTTAGATTGTTATTTTAGAAAACTCCATATTCGGCATCTCATAAGAAATGTTATAACAGCATAAAATCCAAAACCCAAATTAAAGAATACGAGACCTTATTACATAGCAAAATCTCAATTAAAACCAAGTTTAAAGAAATAAAGCGAATTTACGAGAAAAATATTACATGGCCAACTCAAGTTCGCCTCAGCTCCAAATCCGCGATCTAGGGATTACCTACAAAATTAAGCAGAGGGGTGAGTCACCGATACTCAGTGTGTAATTCCCCTTACGAAAGCTAAGCCCACAGAACACATTGGGCATTCGCCCACACAATATAGCATAGTAAAAATGTATGCAATGCAGCCCAGTCCAACCTAGTTTTCCATCCTCTAGGTCACCTGAATCAGCCAAAAACCCGTGGCATCAAGCCACTGTGGTTCCAAACGACTGTGGTCCCAGACCACTTGTGACAGAGTCACAGAATATATAAACGTGGAGCCAACCCACTATGGTCCCAGACCACTGTGACAATCTCTGATAAGTATATGTGGGGCCAACCCACTGTGGTCCTAGACCACTGAGATAAGTCACTGATAAACATATGTATACGTGGTTCCAAACCACTGTGGTCCCAGACCACTGTGACAATAGTCACTGAATCACACTTCCTCTTTCGTTCACATCCCAAAACCCGATGCAAACATATTATCCATGTACAGTAGTTAATCAAGTCATACATAATCATTTTATATGAAAGGCAATTCTAACAATACTTACCTGGTGTCTTCAACCTTACCCACAAGGGTATCTCGACTGTTTGTACAATCGTTTCGGCTTTCAGCCATCACAGTTATTTACACAAAACAATAAAGAAAAGTGTGAGCATTACACACCTGATTACGTGAAAAACTAGACTCTCTATGTCGACACTCTCACTAGTAGGGATAACAATGATTTGCCTGTCCCAAGCTGACGTCGGCTCTCTACCACACCCCGACGGGATGTCTCAAACCGTCGACACAGCACGTCTTTTAAACTTAGGAGCAGAGACCACGGGTCCACTCCCCTCTTTAGATTGACTGGCACTCGCATCCATGAAGAGAGCCTTGATCAGTACTCAGAGAATACGTTGGTTGGCTAACCAAAAGATTTGATTAAGGCAGAGTAAAACGGAAGAAAGTCTAATCGTATAAGACTAAAGAAAACTCCTTACCTTCAGAAATTAAGGAATCACACTGCCACGGATTCGGTTGTAGAATGTTCAGCTTATCTAATGAAAGTCTATCACGAATCATAAAAAGACAAGATTACAACATGATGAAGTAACCAGATACGAAATAGAAAACCACATTCGGTTTAATGATTAGGAGATGAGCGTTTGAGTTCTTTAGAAAAAGTAACGGAAATGGTCAGATTAAAAAAACATTACCTTGAATAGGGAGGAACCAAATGGAACCCAAGGCAAATCGGCTCTGGCAGGAATAATAGAAGAAATCCAAACTCGACTATGATGGACACACAAGTAAGGAGTCGATTTTAGAAAGGGGTAACAAGGGAGATTCTGTTTTGGTGATGGAAACAACTTGCAGAAGATGAACAAGAAGAATTCAGCCTAAGGAAAAAATAAATGAAAAGACAGAAGAGAGGAGAGCAAGTTTCGACTAGAAGAATAGAATAAAAGAAACAAAATGAAAAGAAAAGCTAGTGGTTAAGTTGAGGTTCGGCTATGGAGAAAAGAGTGTAGAACAAAAGAAGAAGAATGTTGAATGAGAAGGGAAAAAATAGTGAGGAGAGATTTGGCTAACAGCAAGCAAAAATGGTTCGATTATGGAGGAGAAAATGTTTAATAGGAGATGGAAGAGAAAAGAATCATTTTTGTAAAGAACAGAGTATTTGCCGAAAATGAGGAAAGAAAGAAACAATAATGCACTTATGGACTTTTCAACACTTACAAAGAATAGGCAACTCAAAATGGAAATCAAAAGAGTTCTCCCTTACATTCGGCACACACTCACCACCTATGACCGAAAATACCAAAATGGAATAACCGAAGACCAAAGAAAATTCCGGCACACATCTCTAACAACTAAATCGAAACTGCACCCCTCTCCACTTCCCCTATTTGGCCAAACTCTCACTTACCTCCCCTACCTCCTTGATTTTCTCCTTGATTCACTCCCCATCACCAGTTTGAATTGTTTGACCTATTCAAACTCCTCCATGCTCTCTTGTCCACTCATTCAAATGTATTGACCCATTCAACAACCACCTTGAAGAGTCCTAGTCGAACCCAACACTCCACCACCTTGAGCACAAAAATAAAGTTCCACATGCTGCAGAAGAGACTCGAACTCCTTCCCTCCTCTTTCTCCCTTGTGACGCCACTCCCTTGCTCCTTAAGTGGTGTCACCTTGCCATCACACCACACTCCTTTTTGAGTCAACACACACAATTAGTTATTCTTAAAGCGTGCTTCCACTAGCTTTCCCTCCTTAGGCCCCAAAACCAAAATTTCACCAAGGCTCTGGCTTGACCCCGAGCCTCCCTAAGACCCCCAAACATACCAAAATAACATGCTTAACGAGCCAAACACAAGCAATAGCATAAAATACAGAACCCCTAATTCCAGGATGTTACAGTTAGAAATGTTGTACTTGAATGTAAGCATTGCAACAAGTGACAATATGGTGAATGCAGAATAGTGAGCGGATCGTGTTTTAGTTGTGGATCTCTTGATCATTATCTCTGGGACTGTCTAGAAAAGTCTATAGCTGAAAGAGATCAACCAGCGAAAGTGAGTAATACGGCTAATAGAGGGAGACCACCATGAAACACTGGAAATATGAGTCGTAACCAAGGTGCTACGAGAGATTCTGCTGTGAGAACTGTGGCACGAGTGCCTGCCCGAGCTTATGCTATCTGTGCACGGTTGGAGGCATCATCGCAAGACATTATTAATGGTACTCTGTCACTTTTTGATACTGATATAGTTGTGTTGATAGATCTTGGATCAACCCATTCATATATCTGTATGATTTTAGTATTTAAAAGAGTTTACATGTCGAGTCTACAGAGTTTGTAATTAAAGTATCTAGCACCTTAGGAAAATCTATATTAGTTGATAAAATTTGTAAGAATTGTTCTTTGATGACTCGGGATTACTGTTTTTCAGCTGACTTGGTGCTTCTACAGTTCGATGAGTTTGATGTCATTCTAGGTATGGACCGGCTGACTATGCACGATGCAGTTGTGAATTGTAGACGAAAGATTATCGAATTGAAATGTCAGAACGGTGAAATTCTTCGGATTGAGTCTGATTATTCGAGTGAATTACCTACTGTGATATCATCTATGTTAGCTTAGAAATGTATGAAAGAGTGTTATGATGCTTATCTTGCATACGTACTGGATACAATGTTGTCTGAATCAAAGATTGAATCTGTACCTATTGTTTGTGAGTTTTTGAATGTATTTTCAAAAGAATTACCAGGTTTGCCACCGATCAGATAGGTTGAATTTGGTATTGAATTAGTACCGAGAACTTTACCAATATTGATAGCTCCGTATAGAATGGCGCCAAAAGAATTAAAAGAGTTCAAAGCTATGTATGATTGTCTAAATGTTTAACTAGACCATTTTAATTATGAGTGGACAATTATTGGTATATATTATGTGATTTTTAAAGGTTATCATTAAGGTTATATAGGTAATTTATGAATAAAGATAAAAAAAGTAAAATAAAACAAAATTTCCACCCATTATCTTCATCTTCAACTGAAATTTAGCTAAGGAACCACCATTGTTAGGGCTTTGACGGTTCGGCCAAGTCTTGTGTGTATGTAAGTCCATTTTTGCTCGGTTTTTAATGATTTTTACATTTTTGAGATTGTTGCTTCGTATTCTAGCTAGCTTGTACCCTAGATTTTGACATTTCTAAAGATTTATCATGTTTCCATTTTTTAATGCTTGAGTAATTTGATGATTTATGATAAATTTGGAAGGTTTAATGTTATATTAATAGCTTTTGTAAAGTGATTTTCATAAAAATGTCAAAAAAGGATTAAATTGAGAAAATGTGAAATGTGGTGGTTAAAAGTATGAATAAATTGAAAATATGGGCTACTAGTAACATGTATTAAATTCGGCTAAGCATGGGTTTGTACTAAATTGCATGAATTTACAATTTTATATGATAAGGACTAAATTGTAAAAGATGTAAAATATTAGGGGCTATTGTGTAAAAATGCCTTAAAGTGAAATTTGGACTAAATTAAATAAATCGAATGCTGAATGTGCTAAATTTGATAATATATAGATCAAGATAAGCTGAAATCGGGTTTAGATCGGGGAAAAGGAAAAGTGGATGAACAGTTGATAATTTCCATCCGAGCAACTCGAGGTAAGTTCGTATAATTAGAATTGAATCTTTAAATACTTGTAAATTATTTGAAATGAAAGTATAATTGAGTAAATGGTATTACTAAGTTCGAATGCCTAATTGATGAGAATTATTGAATACCGATTCCTGTTTGAACCGTAGAAAGTCGTAGGATACGAATGAAATGTCACTGGGGTTACCGTTTTGGTTGAGATCCTAAAAGTGTTGCAAACTCACTACAACTCGTATAAGCTTACTGATATTTCAGCTCGTATGAGCTTACCAATATTTCAGCTCGTCAGAGCTTACCATTTCAGCTCAATAGAGCTTACTGTCCACCAGCTCAGGAGAAGCTTACTGATCATAGCTCGAAAGAGAAGAAATGATAATGAATTGACGGATTACTAGTTTATACACATAATGTATATCACCCGAATATTCCTCGATATTCTAATAGGTTCAATGGGCATCAATTATGCTATTGGTTATGTGAAAAAGCTATACGTTTGTACCAATGAATTATTGTTTATATGATTGAGAGTGAAATGTTACAAATAATGTACGTGATATATGAATTTGATATGATCCAATGTATTGACTATTAAAATGAGATAATGGATGATTTCATGCACTTATGTGACTAACTTGTTGATGAGTGCTTGTGTTTAGGCATTTGGAAATTAAGTTGAGTATACCATATTTATTGTCTTGATTATGTATAAATGGTAAGTTTAATTCTGAATTATAAGGACTTACTAAACTATAATGCTTACTCTGTTTCTTTTCCGTATTTTATAGAGGTTCGATAGCTCGCTCGATTCGGATAAATTTGGAGATATGCATCACACTATCCAGTTGCCGATTGATACCTTTGAACTCATGTGTCTTTGAACTAATGGATATATGTAAATATGGCATGTATAGGCTAGTTATAAAGATGATAGTTATGGTTACTTTAGCTAGTGATTTTGGGTACATGTTGTGGTATAAGATAAAGCCATTTGATCTGGCTTAAATTGGTATAATGCTTTGGCTGCATATAAGTATTCAAATATGTGTATGAAATGTTATGGATTAATTGCCTATTGAGTTATAAAATGTTGCAAATTATGCTTGTGCAGAAATGTAAGAATAGGGTGGCAAAATGGCTTTGCAAATAGCCAATTTTTCTCCATACGGGCAGAGACATTGGCGTGTGTCACTGCCATGTGTGACACACGGTAAAATTACACGGTCGTGTGTTCGCTGGTGTTGAAATTGAAATGAAGTCAGTATACTTCACAAGGTCTGACACACGAGCGTGCAATCGGCCCTGTGGCACAAGTCAGTATACCCCAGAATTGGCACACAGCCTAGCATATAGGCATGTGACTTGGACGTGTTGCATAAGTCAGTATACCGTACAGGTTTGACATGGCTTAGCACACGGCCTGGAACATGGGCGTGTGTGGCCACTTCGAAGGGAACACAGGCTAGACACACGGGTGTGTAGTTAGCCGTGTTACCCAAGTCAATAACCTCACTTGTTTGGATACAGGGTAGGACACGGGCTGGGACACGACCATGTGCTCCCATTTCGAATGTCCAACGGCCTGTGACACGGGCGTGTATGGTGGCCGTGTGAGACACACGGCCTGGTCACACGGGCTTGTGTCCCTTGTTTAAGTTGAAAAATTTTATAAGTGTTGAATAATTTCCTGAGTTATCGGTTTAGTCCCGAACCACTCCCAATGCATGTTTAAGGCCTCAGAGGCTCGTTTAAGGGACACTAAGATTGAATTGTATTTGAATTGGTAAATAGTATATGAAATGTAAGTTTATAAGTGTTGTAAGTCCTGTAATGCTCCGTAACTCTATTTTGGCATTGGATACGGGTTAGGGGTGTTAAATTTATTGGTATCAGAGCCACGATTTAGTCGATTTTAGGACTAACGTAGTGTGTGTGAGAGTATAGCTATACAAGCCATATATATAAACTGTGATAATGTGATGAATCCTGACATTATAAACTATGTTTTCGTATAGTAATGGATCTTGAACGAGCTGTAGCAGATGATGTTGAGAGTAAGGCGCCAGCTCCCACTCAAGGGACAGCGCCTTCTAAATCTAGACCCGTGTTGAGCAGTCACGGAGGTGATGCTAAAGAAGCCTTGTTTCAAATGATGAACGAGTGGTTCACTCAATACATTCGTACGAACCCAACTGCTCAACAACCTCCAGCCCCACCTATTCCGCAACTGATCCCTGTAGTTCCTTAAGGTATGGATCCTTTGTGATTGAATAAACTACCTGTTGATAAGATACAGAAATACGGGGCTGAGGACTTTAGAGCCATTGTTAGCAATGACCCTGATAAACCGTAAAAGTAGCATATTTTAGACCCACATTTGCTTTTAGATGAATTATCCCTTGTTTTATATAAAAAGGTGCTTTTAATCCTTTCTTTTCATGTCTTATACCCAGGAAAGCACCTGAGGATCAAAAGAACACAAAACGGGCCTAAAACGGAGTAAATGGACCTTAACACGAAATTGGCACGGCTTGGCCCAAAGCACACACGGTCGTGACTCGACGAACACATAGAGCACGGCCTCAATTCCGGTCACACATGGCCGTGCCTCAAGAGAAATCCGAACACGATCAGGTCCCGATTCACACGAGCGTGTGACATGGCCGTGCCTCTAATGCTAGAAAGAGCAATTTTAGTCGGAAAAGGATACTTATGGAGAAAGAATCGCATTCCAAGAGCCTATAAATAAGCCCCAAGTATCACCTGTTTAAGGGGGCGAAAGCGAGGCCAAGGAGCCAAGCCGAGAAGGTCAGAGTTAGGGAATAATGTGATGATAGCCAGTTGATCCATCCCAAGAAGCCAGAGTTATACCCAAGACGGCGGAATTCTCCTTCGATTCCTTCAGGGGGTTTTAGGATTTTTCCTATATTTTGTTGTATCTTTTCTCTTGCGATGGCTTGTTTATTCATTATGAACTAAACCCCTCAGATACCTGAAGGGGATGAAACCTAGATGGATTTTATTATTTGATTTTTAAGTTATATGATGAATTACTTAGTTTGTTCTTAATTATGTTGCTTCATCCAAATCTAATGTGCTTAGGTGGAGGAGGAATAGACCCTGCCTAAGAGAAGATCTAACATAATTAAGCGGAGTTGATCGGATGCCTAGAGATAGGGTTACGAGATTTTGCCGGATTAGGGTGAAACCTAATATGGGAGTCCATTTATCGATTTACTGCTATCCTAGGGGGTTATTATAAGCGAACGAGATTTCCACTAATTAACCTAGGGTTAGACGTTATTCGCCTCGAGAGAGGGTTTAATATAGGTTAGGGAGTCTCACGGATCGAGCTAAGTAAAAGAAATCATATAATTGAAGGTTTGATAATAAGAGAAGTCTAAGTGGATTCTTCCCGAGGGTATCATCAAAATCAACTGAGTTATTCCTCAAAGTTATTTTCCAATTCGTCTTCTTGTCTTTGTGTCCTTAGTTTAGCTGTCGTCATTTTAGTTTAAAAAGTAATATTCACTCTAACTTTAAGGCTAAATAATAAAAAGAAAGTGAGTATTAATACTTTTAGTTCCTTTGGGTTCGATAACCGGTCTTGCCTAAGCTATACTACGGTTCGATAGGTACACTTACCTTAATATCGTTGTTAGAGTTAGTCTCCAGGTTTGATCATTCTTTTATAAATATTTAAAGCTCTGATTTTATAGTGATCAAGTTTTTGGCGCCGTTTCTAGGGAACTAAAATATTAAGAAAACTCTATTTTTATTACTTTAGCCCTATTTTTTATTTTTTGCAATTTATTTTTCCTTTTGTTTTTATTTTTGTTTACTGAAATTTTCTCTCTTTCTTTTCAAACATGTACCTCTAGTTTATGACTAGAAGGAACCCGAGGGGACCTTTGGTATTCGACAACAAAATTGAAGCTATTGCTCGTAGGAATTGTCGGGAAACCAGGCGAGCCCTAGATTACACGGAGTGAGAAGAAGAAGATAAATCCAATCCTACTGAAGGGATGGACGAAAACAACCCACCACCACGTGATATGGGTGACAACAACACTCCACGCACAATGTTCGATTATGCGAAACCACATTTAACAGGAGCAGAATCTAGTTTTGTTAGGCCTGCTGTATCTGCTAACAATTTAGAATTAAAGCCTAACACAATACAAATGATTAACAGTTTGTTCAATTTGATGGTTTGCAGGACGAAGGTGATACCTTCAAAATAAATGGCATTTCTGTTGATGCCATACATCTTCGGTTATTCCCTTTTTCATTAAGAAATAAAGCTAAACAATGGTTAAACTAGTTACAACGAGGGTCAATCACTACATGGGATCAGATGACCGAAAATTTTTTGATGAAATATTTCCCACCGGCCAAAAGGCCAAATTACGGAATGATATCTCTTCTTTTGTGCAGATGGATGTAGAGATGCTATACGACGCATGGGAGAGATTCAAAGATCTCTTGAGAAGGTGCCCACACCATGGCCTACCCTTGTGGCCACAAGTCCAAACCTTTTACAACGGTGTAAACCCCTCAACGAGACAACTTATAGATTCAGCCGCCGGTGGAACACTAAACAACAAAAACCCAAGAAGCAGCCTACGAGTTCATTGAGGAGATGTCATTAAACAATTATCAGTGGCAAGCTTCAATGACCAAACCGACAAAATCGAAAGGAGTTTTCAACATCAATGCCATGACCATGCTATCAACACAGCTAGAGATGATGAATAAAAAGCTTGATAATTTGTGTTCATCACAGGTACATCAAGTCATGCAGTGCGATGCAAGCGGAACTCTGGCGAATCCTGAGTACCCACCCTACCAACCAGGAGCAGAAGATGAACAGATGAACTATATAGGTAATAATTTTCGATCTAATAATAATCCTTATAGTAACACTTACAATCTAGGTTGGAGGAACCACCCAAATTTTTGTGGGAAGGAAACCAAGGAAATCAAAGGCAACAACCTCCTCAAAACATCCGAAATCAGCCCTATCCATAGGAGACGGAACCAATCCATGCGAAGGAATCGGCAAACACAGAAAAACGCCTGCAAGATATCGAGAGAACCCTTAAAAATCAACAAGCATCAATTGAACAATTTACCGAGTCATTTGGGGAACTCACTAAGACACTTGGAATGCTTTCCAAGATGATCCTTGAAATACGAGCAGAAAATCTTCCTAAAGAAACAGAACAGGTAAAAGCAGTCACACTAAAAAGTGGAAAGGAATTAGGTGAAATGAAGAAACAGATCCCAACCGAAAATAAAGAAAATGATAAGGAAATTGAGGTGGTAACACCATTACACAATGAGAACAAACCACCAAACCTATATCCAGCAAAGTTAAAGAAAGAGCGAATTGATGCACAATACAGTAAGTTTCTTGAACTTTTTAAACAAATACATATCAACTTACCTTTTGTTGAAGCTATTTCACATATGCTGAAGTAAGCAAAATTCTTAAAAGAGCTACTGACGAATAAACGAAAACTTGAAGAGGTGTCAACAGTGGAACTTAATGAAGAGTGCTCAGCCATCCTCCAAAATAAGCTACCAACCAAGTTAAAAGGCCCAGGAAGTTTTACTATCCATTATTTAATTGGTAATTTGAAATTAAGAAAGCGTTAGCTGATCTAGGCGCTAGCATAAATTTAATGCCTTATAAAATGTTTAAACAACTAGATCTTGGGGAACCAACACCCACTAGGATGAGTATTCAGTTAGCAGACAGATCTATTAAATATCCTAGAGGAGTTATTGAAGATGTTTTGCTAAAAACTGATAAATTCATTTTCCCTGTTGATTTCGTTATATTAGACATGGATGAAGACATTAATGTTCCCTTAATCTTAGGGCGTCCTTTTTTAGCCAGTGCTAGAGCGATTATAGATGTAGGAGATGGTAAACTCGCACTAAGGATAGGAGACGAAGAAATCATTTTTCAAATCTATGATGCCATGAGACATTCTAAAGAGCAAGATGATTCCTGTTATTTTGTTGATACTACTGATCATATCATTCAAAACTCATTACAGGAAATCATACATAACGACACGATGGAACTGTGTCTAACTCAAGAAGAGGGGGAAGAAGATGAGGATGATGAGCTAAATCTGAATACATCACCATCCAAACAAATGAATGAAGAAAGAATTGAGAATGACGATGAAATAAAATAGAAACCTTCCATCGAAGAGCCACCCAAATTGGAATTGAAACAGCTACAAAAACACTTAGAATACGCATTCCTCGGAGACAATTTTACATTACCAGTAATCATCTATGCAGAACTAGAACCCAAGGAAAAAAAGGAACTGATAAAGGTACTAAAAGAACACAAAAAAGCCATAGTTTGGAAAATTTCTTACATCAAGGGAATAAGTCCCGCGTTTTGCACCCACAAAATTTTAATGGAAAAAGAATACAAGCCGTGTGTGCAACCCCAGAGACGGTTAAATCCCAACATGAAAGAAGTGGTCAAAGCTGAGGTCATTAAACTCCTAGATGCAGGAATAATTTATCCTATTTCTGACAGCACTTGGGTAAGTCCTGTGCAGGTAGTTCCAAAGAAAGGAGGAATGACGGTAGTGCCCAACGAAAAGAATGAGTTGATTCCCACAAGAACGGTCACAGGTTGGAGAGTCTGTATAGACTATAGAAAATTGAACGATGTACCAGAAAAGATCATTTCTCGCTACCCTTCATAGATCAAATGATAGAAAGATTATCCGGGCATATGTACTACTATTTTTTGGATGGACTCTCCGGTTACTTCCAAATCCCCATAGCTCCTGAAGATCAAAAAAAGATGACATTCACATGCTCATACGGTACATTTGCTTATCGTAGAATGCCTTTTGGATTATGTAATGCACCTGCTACTTTTCAGCGTTGCATGTTGACAATCTTTGATGAGCTCGTAGAAGATATCATGGAGGTATTTATGGATGATTTTTCGGTATTCGGTAATTCTTTCCATCTTTTAGTTAAAAATTAAAAACGAGTTCTAATAAGATGTGAGGAAACAAACCTTGTTTTAAACTGGGAAAAATGTCACTTTATGGTAAGAGAAGGAATTGTGTTAGGGCATAAGATTTCTAGTAAAGGGATCGAGGTAGATAAAGCAAAAGTTGAAGCCATAGAAAAACTACCCTCTAGTTCTATTAAGGCTATCAGAAGCTTTTTAGGACATACAAGATTCTATAGAAGATTTATTAAAGATTTTTCTAAAATAGCTAAGCCTTTGACAAAATTACTAGAAAAAGATGTTCCTTTTGATTTCAATCATGAATGTTTAGATGCATTTAACATCCTTAAAGATAAATTAATAAATGCCCCGATTATAATTGCACCTGATTGGAACTTACCCTTTGAACTAATGTGTGATGCAAGTGATTTTGCAGTAGGTGCAGTTTTGGGACAACGAAGAGACAAGCACTTTCAGCCAATTTACTACGCTAGAACACTAACACCCGCACAAGAAAACTACACCACCACAGAGAAAGAATTGCTAGCTGTAGTTTTTGCTTTTGATAAATTTAGACAATATCTAATATTATCCAAAGTTGTCATTTACACTGGCCATTCAGCTCTTTGTTATCTTTTAAACAAACCTGATGCTAAACCCAGGCTCATACGATGGATTTCTAGACTTGAATATCCACACATCAAAGAGCTTGATGAAGGCGAAATAAGTGATTCATTTCTCAAAGAACAACTCTTCTCTATAACACATTCTGAGGTACAATGGTTTGCAAATATTGCAAATTATTTAGCAGCTAACATCTTACCAAGGAAATTAACACATCACCAAAAGAAGCGATTCTTTGCTGATGCGAAGAATTATTTTTGGGAAGATCCTTTTCTTTTCTGCATTTGTACAGATCAGGTAATTCGAAGATGTGTTACAAAGACAGAAGCAAACCAGATCTTGGAGCATTGTCATTCAGGACCGTCAGGAGGACACTACAGTGGAATAAAGACAGCACACAAAATACTCAAATCAGGTTTTTATTGGCCCACTCTATTTAAAGATGCTCACAGGTGTGTTACCTCGTGTGATCGATGTCAACGAATAGGTAATATTTCTAAATGAGATGAAATGCCTCAAACATATATGTTATCATGTGAAATATTTGACATATGGGGTATTGACTTTATGGGACCATTCCCTAATTCGTTTGGAAACAAGTACATTCTAGTTGCAGTTGATTACATGTCAAAATGGGTAGAAGCGGAAGCTTTACCTACCACTGATGCTAGGGTAGTAGTTAAGTTTCTCAAGAAACTCTTTTCTCGATTCGGCACACCAAGAGCCATCATTAGCGATAGGGGTACACACTTCTGCAATACCCAATTTGAAAAAGTTCTAAAAAAATATGGAGTGTATCATAGAACAGCAACCCCATACCATCCTCAAACCAGTGGGCAAGTAGAGGTCGCAAACCGAGAACTTAAGCGCATTCTAGAAAAAACCGTTGAACCAAATAGGAAAGACTGGGCATTAAAAGTAGATGATGCGTTATGGGCCTATAGAACAGCATTTAAAACACCTTTAGGGACATCCCCATAAAAACTTGTATACGGGAAAAGCTGTCATTTACTGTTCCAATTAGAACACAAAGCTTTTTGGGCAACAAAATTTTTAAATATTGATCTCAAAATTGTAGGTAAGAGGAGAATGATGCAGATGAACGAGCTGGACGAGTGGAGAATAGAAGCCTATGAGAACTTAAAATTGTGCAAAGAAGCAACAAAGCGACGCCACGATGCTCTTCTCAAGTGATCAAAGCAATTCGAAGTGGGAGACTTAGTCCTATTGTACAACTCAAGGCTTAAACTATTCCCGTGAAAGTTGAAATCAAGATGGTCAGGACCATTCATGATCAAAACAATGTTTCCATAAGGCACCGTCGAGGTAACCCATCCCACTAAAAGCACATTCAAGGTAAATGGTCACCGACTTAAAATTTATAATGGTACAGATTTTGGAGGTATGAGAGAAGAACTTATGCTCCATGAGCCATCCTCTGGAACCAAAAATAGAGAGAGTCTAGCTTAAGACTATAAACGAGCACTTCTCGGGAGGCAACCCGAGCACTAACATACTAACATAGTTTGTATTTTTCTAACATAGCACTAAAATAGTCTAACAGGAAAATGCAGAAATTTCAACATGGCCTTGACACGGGCGTGTACATAGCCGTGCATAGCCAGGAAATAGACCATGGGCGTGCGAAAACACCGTGCCTAAACAGGGTAAAATGTTTTTCAGTGACACGGGCTGCAACAGCTGACCACACCCGTGCTGGATAACCGTGTAAAATTGCTGAGGTTCCTGACTTATAATACACGAGCACAACACGGCCGTGCCTCACAACCGTGTGAAATTACTAAGGTTACTGACTTGTTAAACACGGGCTTGACAGGCCCGTGTTACCCCACCGTGCTAACTTTTTTTTTCTTATCGAACACGGGCATGCGGATTGACACACGACCATGCCAAAACTTTTGAAGCGCACCCAATTTTAAGAAATCGCGAAAAGCACGGGCAATTCAAAACTTACACGGTCGTGCGGAAGGCCGTGCTCCCCTCCCTATTTAAACAATGTGACCGTCTTCCCCTCCAAACCTCAAACCCTTAAAATCAAATTTTCATTCCCCACCTCAAAATCCGGCCACTCAACCAGTCTACCCCATCCCTACCGCCATTTCTCCTCCAAAAACTCAGTCCAACCACCTACACGGCCACAACACCACCGTGCACCCAAGCACCACGCCCTTGACAGCGCCGTGCCCACATCACAGACCCAACGACACCACCGTGTGCACCGCCCGTGGTCGTCATTCACCACCATTTCTGGTTCCCTTTCTCTTAAAATCTTCATACCATTTTTGCATATTTACCCTTTATGTCAAGATTGTGTTTCACAATTTGATTCATATTGTTTAGTCTATTCTATTTCTTGTTTAGTTTATACATGGTTGTGTTTAGTTCATCTCTTTCCCTTTGTTTGAATGCTTTTTGTTGCTTTATTTTATTTCTTTAACAAACATGATTTTCAATGTTTGATTCATCTTTTTATTTATTAATGCATGATAGAGTGGTTTTGTTACATGTTTTGAGATTGCTTCTTTTCTTGGAGAATTGATGTTTTGCTATTGGTAAAATTTAATTGTGAATGATAATGATTCTCAATTTTCCAATATATTGGTTAAACTAGAAAACTTGCTTTATATTTGATTTACAAGAAATATGTTGACATCTCGAGTGAAACGCGCCGTTCCAAGCAAGAAAAGAAAGAGGCCCGGATCCTCTTCTGCAAGCACCGCACTTCGACACCCGTTCCTCCAATTTCCACAAACCGCTCAGGAGGACCGGTACAAAGCCATCAGGGATAGGCCCATCAGCACTGGACGATGAATTGATTGGGACGCAGTCGGGCAAGTAGGGCTCACCACTGATATCCAAACACTCATATCGACTGATCGATGGGAGACCTTCTTCTCAATTAATGAGCCTACATATCTCGAGCTCACACTCGAGTTCTACTCCACATTCACGCTACAAATGGTGATGGCTCAATTCGACGACCCAAGCACTATACAATTCCGTCTCGGGGGCACAGTACATCGATTGAGCTTACCTCAAATTGTAGCAGCTCTTGGCCTCTATATGGCGGAATTCATAGTAGAGAACCTACTGGCCGGTCTAAATCGTGAACCCCACTACCTTCCGATCGACTGCTGGATCGACCTAAAGCCCACGACGGCCACTTACAACCCTAGTAAATCTAAGGCGACAGCCTCTCCTCCAGCACTACGGTACATTCATGCCATACTCGCGCATACCACCACAGGTCGAAAAGAAAGCACCGGTGTCATCAACAAACACGATGTTTACTTCCTTTCCTACATGTCTGAAGGACATGTGTTCGACTTGGCATACTTTATGGCATGCGCAATTCAACATTAGACAGAGCAACATAGGAAGGGAATTTTGTCAATGGGGCCCTATATTACAAGGCTAGCTCGGCACTTCAACCTCCTCAACACCAACGAGCAAATCAACTCCCTCACACTGATAGGAAACATGGCTCCTCAAGGCATCCAAACCATGCTACATGAGGATGATATCACAACGACGAGGGACCGATCCTCTGCAATACAAACTAAAAACACCCATCAACGAGGAAGAGGACGAGGACATTCCTGATGATGTCCCACCGCCGTCACAGGAGGCAGCGAATCCAAGCCAGCGTCCATACCAACCAACAACATCATTAGCAGACATCTCTGCTCGACTCAACCAGTTCGAGACACATATCGCTCGGTGCTTTGACGGATTGGAGGCAACACTCCAACAAATATGCCACCATCTCCACATTTCAGCACCACCACCGGACCCAACCATGGATGAGGACCTCTGAGTCCTTTTAATTTGTTTTATCTTCTTAATTTTTTTTAAGACCTTATTTTATGCCGCTTAAATTTGAATTTTTATTTATTTTTTTTACAAATTTTTATCATTGGCTATTCAATCATTCAAGCATCCCTAACACCATATCTTTTCATCAAAAAGATCACTAACAAAGTAACTTTGCAGAATAAAGCATTTATTCCACAACACACAAAAGCACAATTAGGAGAAATGCAAAAAGTCACCTGATGCCACACACTGTCCACATCCTCAAGGATCTCGTCAGAAATCCCAGGAAGTAACACTTTTCCCTCCTATCTTTTAATCACTAATTGTCATCATCTATCTTTGTACATTGAGGACAATGTACATCTTAAGGGTGGGGGGTAAAAATACCTAACTTTCTGCATTATTCTCAAATCCCTAAGGTTAAAAATGAAATAAAATTGCCTAACATTTTTAATTATTCTGAAATCCCTGATTTAGTCTTATTTTTATGCAAAATTGTCATACTACTAATTAGGATGAAATTTCTAATAATTTATGATGATTATTGACATGTTTTAGAATAAGCCATAGTTAATTGTACATTGATGTTTAATTTAAAAGAATACTAGAGAATCAAGCATGATAAGTCTGTTTTTCAAGAATTAAAATTTTTGCTAGGTTGTTGACCTAAATCTAAATACTACCTTGAAATTTAAAATTCATAAGGATGATATCAAAACACCCATAATTTTTGTGAGTATTTGAACCCTATAGAGCATATATTCTTTTTCATGCTCATTGTTTTATTATGAGTGTGTCAACTATGAACTGTTATTCTAGAACTTGCCTTGATTATACATGTCGAGACCATAGTTATGATTTGATATACCGAGATGGTAAAGGCATTTAGGTTTTAACCCACTTGCTCCACTAAAAAGCCTACCCTCATAATTAACCCCTAATGAACCCCGTTGAGCCTAACAACCCTTTTCATTAACTTACCTACTAACATTTACCCAAAACCCTTTGTATTTGTTATCACCATTCTTTTTATATTTCAGTTGTAAAAATTCTTTATTTTTAGTTGTTCTTAAAAAAAGTATATTCATTATTAATGCAATGATTAAGAGAGCTTGCATGTTCAAATTCCAATTCCCAAGGAAAAAGCTCGTATTATTAGTTTTTAATGTAAGATTAAGTTCATTTTTTCTAGTTAGGTAATTTATCAAGTCAATCTCGATTCTAATCTTCTAATTCAGCCTATGACCACACCTTTAACCCTAGCCTCGTTACAACCCTAACAAAGACCTTTTGATCTGTTGGTCATCTCAAATTACAGTGGTGGAGATTTGATTTTTAGGCAAGCCTATGGAATTAACTTTTCAGGTTCGACTTATGAGCGATCTTTTTCTGAACCTTAAACACTTTAGAGTGATTTGAGTGAATCCTAAGTGAGGATATCAGTCCTTGTCGATTTTGAATCAAAGAGGTAGTCATTTAAAAGAAGGAAAACACCTATGTTTTCAAGGTACAAAATAATGACTTATTTTGTTTGAATCTTTAGGACACTTTAAATCAAATCATCCATGTATAAATTTTGTATTAATTAGGATAAGACATTGTTGATAAGAATTATAGATCATGGAAAGTTCGTTTTAATTGTAAGTTGAGAATTTTGCTTGAGGACAAGCAGAAGCTTAAGTGTGGGGGTATTTGACAAACCGTAAAAGTAACATATTTTAAACCCACATTTAATATGCTTTTGGATGAATTATCCCTTGTTTTATATAAAAAGGTGCTTTTAATCCTTTCTTTTCATGTCTTATACCCAAGAAAGCACCCAAGAATGAAAAGAACACAAAACAAGCCTAAAACGGAATAAATGTACCTTAACACAGAATCGACACGGCCAGGTCCAAAGCACACATGGCCGTGCCTCGACGAACACCTAGAGCACGGCCTGAATTTCATTACACACGGCCGTGCCTCAAGAGAAATCCGAACACGGTTAGGTCTCGATTCACATGGGCGTGTGACATGGCCGTGCCTCTGACGCTGGAAAGAGCAATTTTAGTCAGAAAAGGATACTTAGGGAGAAAGAATCGCGTTCCAAGAGCCTATAAATAAGCCCCAAGTATCACCTGTTTAAGGGGGCGAAAGCGAGGCCAAGGAACCAAGCCGAGAAGGTTAGTGTTAGGGAATAACGCGAGGATAGCCAGTTGATCCATCCCAAGAAGCCAGAGTTATACCCAAGACGGCAGAATTCTTCTTCGATTCCTTCAGGGGGTTTTAGGATTTTTCCTATGTTTTGTTTTATCTTTTCTCTTGCGATGGCTTGTTTATTCATTATGAACTAAACCCCTCAGATACCTGAAGGGGATGAAACCTAGATGGATTTTATTATTTGATTTTTAAGTTATATGATGAATTACTTAGTTTGTTCTTAATTATGTTGCTTCATCCAAATCTAATGTTGATAACGGTCCGTCTCGGGTTAGGAGGCGGATCGTAAATGTTGCCTGATCGTAAATTAGGTAGTTTTTCTTTTAACTAACAAAAGGGATAATTTTATTGGAAATAATATCTTTGAAAGTAAAGATAGGTGAGGGGTTGAAATGGATACGTATTTGAAACAAGAAAGAACCTTTAATAAAAATTAAAGACCCGAATCTTATAGGTTTCAAATTGATGGAAGGAGTTTCGAAATTTGAAACAAAAAAGAACCTTTAATAAAAATTAAAGACCCGAATTTTATAGGTTTCAAAATGATGGAAGGAGTTTCGAAATAAAACCGAGACCCACTATCTAGCGAGATAGGAACCAACGGTATAGGTAAATGAACGCCACACCCGTGAGGATGATAAGTTCAAAACAAGGAAAGAACGACGCCACTAGAAAACTAGATAAGTCAATTCAACCTTGAGAATTAGGAGAGTGAATACTCACCAAAAGAAATTTTTCTTTCATTCAAGTTCAAAGTTGTCTTACAAATGACAATAGCAAAAGTATTTATAGGCTCTCCCAATGGCAACCGATTCTCTGAAGCTTCCATGTATAAAAAACATCAAGTGGCTTACTTCTAGAAACCCTCAATTGGTTGTAACGTGTAGTCAACTTTGGTGGAGCCTTTGTGATGAAATTGTCCTTGCTTGGAGAACTTTAAAAATATGAAAATATGGGAGAAAATGCCGTCCAACTAGTGATTCATGGAAGATAAAAATCTTGAAGCTTGATTTCCTACGTGGACCAACATGGAGGTGGTGGAAATATAAGACTTTTAAGAATTATAAAGCATGCTATCCAACAACCCCATATTTTAATGCTCCATTTGCCGTCCCACCATATGCCTTTATCCATAATCTTGAAGCACCAAGTATTTTATTCCATGCATTGCCGTCCAACAAAACACTAGCCTTCGTGTTTTATTTCTTTAATATTTCCACTAGCACATGTTTAAATTCTATTTCTTTGATTATTCTCATGCATGGCATGAAATTCCCTTGCACTATGCCCTATGCTTTGTCTTCCAATTGTGCTTGCTCCAATTTAAGAATTCATTAATTCTTTAATTCTCCATGGTGTTTCATGTTTTGCCGTTTGCTCCCCCTCCAATTGCTAGAATTTAAAATTCCATTTCATCATGATTAAGTAGCTAGTGCCGTATATCCAATTTGATAAATACACCATGGTGATTATTTTACTACAAAGTCAAAGCATGGTGCCGTTTATGCTTGCACATGTATTGAATTTCAGCTACCACCTTCCAACATCTTATCAAAAACGTGGAGCACTACAAAATACATAAAAATCACATTAATTAAAATTCGACTAGACAGAATTTTTAATCACCTTATTTAAACACTAGGTAAGAACATACTAATATTCAACTTCGACAAAGACTAACTAAAAACTTGTACCATCTAAAATATGAAATAAGAATAATGAAGTTACTACTGAAAATTAAAATTAAAACATGCGTAAATTAAAGTGTTAAATAAACTAGCAGTCGGACTAGCTAGTATATCCAACTTCAAATAAGTTATATGAGTTCAGCATGTTTTTGGGCTCTCTTTTATGGTCATCCCAAATTTGTGCCACCAACACCATTGCAGCATCTTTGAATTGTTTGGTTCGGGAACGTGTAATTGGCCCATTAGGTAGCCTCATCGGGTCATGGTTGACGTCCGTCACAGGCTTCATAGGTGAGACCGTATCATCCCCTCCCTCTTTAAGTTGATTCGTCCTCAAATCATCACCTACATTGAAAGGAGAAAGATCAGAAACATTAAAACTTGTGCTCACATTATAGTCACCTGGCAAGTCTAATTTGTACGAGTTGTCATTTATGTGTTCAATGACTTGAAATGGGCCGTCCCCCCTTGGGAGAAGTTTAGATCGCCTTTGCTTGGGAAACCTTTCTTTTCGCATATGAACCCAAACCCAGTCCCCTGGTTCAAAGAGAATGCATCTACGACCTTTGTTAGCTCGTTGGACGTATTGCTTGGTTTTTGCTTCAATATTCTCGCGCACCTTTCGATGCAGTTCCTTTATCTAATCTGCCTTTTTCCTTGCATCAGAATGGATAAATTTATCTGAAGGCAGTGGCAATAAATCAAGAGGAGTGAGAGGTTTAAACCCGTAAACAATCTCGAAAGGTGAAAATTTAGTTGCAGAATGAACAGTTCGGTTGTAAGCAAATTCGATGTGGGGCAGACAGTCTTCCCAAGTTTTGAGATTTTTTTGCACCAATGCTTGCAACAAAGTTGATAGGACTCGGTTCACTACTTCGGTTTGTCCATCCGTTTGAGGATGACACGTGGTCGAGAATAGTAGTTTTGTCCCTAACTTTCCCCACAGAGTTCGCCAAAAGTGACTTAAAAATTTTACGTCCCGATCAGATACGATCGTCTTCGGAACTCCATGCAATCGTATGATTTCCCTAAAAAACAAGTTTGCAATATGCACAGCATTGTCAGTCTTAGAACAAGGGATAAAATGGGACATTTTAGAGAAACGATCAACTACGACAAAAATTGAGTCCTTCCCGGTTTTTTATCTTGGTAATCCAAGGATGAAATCCATGGAAATGTCGACCCACGGAGCGTCTGGAATAGGAAGGGGCGTATATAAACCGTGAGGTTGGACCCGTGATTTGGCTTGTTTGCAAGCAATGCAACGTTCACAAATTCGTTCAACATCCTTGCTCATTCCTGGCCAAAAAAAAATGTTCTTGAAGAGTGGACAATGTTTTGTCTCTTCCAAAGTGACCCATAAGGCCACCACTATGTGCTTCTATCACAAGCATGTCTCGTATAGAACCTTGCGGTATACAAATCTTGTTTTCCTTGAAAAGGAATCCTTCATGCCTGTAAAACTTATTAAAAGCACCACTCTCACAAGCATTATAGACATTGCCAAAATCAGCATCGTTAGCATACAATTCCTTAATATGATGGAAACCAAGTACTTTAGAATCAAGAAAGGTTAATAAATTGTACCTTCATGATAACGCATCCGCTACTACATTTTCCTTACCTTTCTTGTACTTAATTACGTGCGGAAATGATTCTAAATACTCGATCCATTTAGCATGTCGTTTGTTGAGCTTGTGCTTACCTTTAATATACTTGAGTGCTTCATGATCTGAATGAATAACAAACTCTTTCGGTCTCAAGTAATGTTGCCACGTTTCAAGCGATCTTATTAGAGCGTACATCTCTTTGTCATACACGGGGTAATTGAGTGCAGCTCTGTTCAATTTCTCGCTGAAGTACGCCACCGGTCTTCCATTCTGAGTTAGAATGGCTCCGATCCCTACTCCTGATGCATCACATTTAATTTCAAAAGTTTTAGTAAAGTCAGGAAGGGATAACAATGGAGCTTTAACAAGACATTCTTTAAGGGCCTTAAAAGATCGTTCTTGCTCATCGGACCAATAGAAAGCTGAATTCTTCTTGATCACGCTCGTTAAAGGAGCGGCTATCGTGCTGAAGTTGGGCACGAATCGGCGGTAAAAACTAGCCAACCCATGGAAACTTCGTACTTGGCTAACCGTTGTAGGACGGGGCCATTCTTGGATTGCTCTAACCTTCTCTTGGTCCACTTCTAATCTATTTGCACTTACGACGTATCCTAAGAAAGTAACCTTGTCAGTACAAAAAGAACATTTCTCGAGATTGGCGTACAATACTTCTTTCCGTAGTGTTTCTAAGATCGCACGAAAATGTTGGAGGTGATCTTCCAAAGATTTGCTGTACACTAATATGTCATCAAAATAAACAACACATGATTTGCCAATAAAAGCTCGTAAAACATGATTCATAAGTCGCATAAAAGTACTCGGAGCGTTTGCAAGTCCGAATGGCATTACCAACCATTCATACAAACCTAACTTTGTTTTGAAAGCCGTTTTCCACTCATCGCCTTCTCGCATCCTAATTTGGTGATAACCACTTTTGAGGTCAATCTTTGTAAAGATTCGAGCTCCGCTCAACTCGTCGAGCATGTCATCGAGTCGGGGTATCGGATGTCGGTATTTGATGGTAATCTTATTGATGGTGCGACAGTCTACACACATCCGCCACGAACCATCTTTCTTTGGCACTAGTAACACCGGTACCGCGCATGGACTAAGGCTTTCTCGGATATATCCCTTTTCTAGCAATTCAGTGATTTGCTTTTGGAGCTCTTTTGTTTCTTCGGGATTGCTCCGGTACGCAGGTCGATTGGGCAGTGAAGCTCCCGGCACCAAGTCAATTTGGTGTTCTATGCCTCGAATGGGCGATAAACCACTTGGTATCTCTTCTGGAAAGATGTCCTTGAATTCTTGAATCAGAGACAACACAGAAGAAGGAAGATTCTCGGGTAAGTTGTTAGTGTTCAAAAATGACTCCTTGTATAGTAAGACATACATCGGTTGTCCCACACACAAAGCCTTTCGAATATCTCTGGCTTTTGCAAAAACACTCATTTTTCCATTTTTTTTCTTCCTTCGTTTCCTCTTCTTTTTGTTCACACTCTCTTGTTTTATCACTTAATTTCTTGCCCCTCTTTTTTTTTTTTAATTTTTCTCTTTTTCTTTCTCATTTTTCCGCTCGCTTTCTTTTGATTTTTCTATTGATGCCTTCATCTTCAACTGATCTTCGTAAACTTGCTTGGGTGTTAGCGGAGCTAGTGTCACATTCCGGCCCAAGTATTTAAAGGTGTACTGATTAGTATAGCCGTCATGGATTGCTCGCTTGTCAAGTTGCCAAGGTCGTCCAAGCAGGAGATGTCCCGCTAGCATCGGAACCACATCGCACAAAACCTCATCTTGATACTTCCCTATTGAAAAGGAAACCAAAACTTGTTTTGTAACCTTAAGTTCTCCCGCGTCATTAAGCCATTGTAGCTTATATGGATGGGGATGTTTGGTGGTAGTCAATCCAAGTTTCTCCACCAATATGGTGCTGGCCACATTAGTACAGCTTCCTCCGTCAATAATGACGCAACAAATCTTCCCCTTTATTTAGCAACGCGTATGGAAGATGTTTTCGCGTTGTTGTTCATTTTTGACACCTTGTAAACTAAGGCTCCTTTTTACCACCAAGATTTCTCCACTTTCGGCTTGTTCTACCTCTTCCTCATCTTGGGATGTCTCACTGGCATCATCTTCCTTTTCACTTTCGGATTCAATCTCGCCATTATCTCGAACAAACATAGTGTTTCGGTTTGGACATTGACTTGCAATATGTCCTCGTCCCAAACATTTGAAACACTTAATGTCTCGGGATCAATTCGGAAGAGCTTCCATTTTGCCCTTGCTCGTTTCACCGATCGGTTTGTTAGACTTGGGTGCGCCACTTGTTTCTTTGGCTCGGTTTGGTATGTCCTTTTTGTTGGTCACTTGCCCCCACTTAGATGTTGAAGCATGATTGGGGGTTGCTCTAGGCGTAGCTTTTCGTTTCAGCTATTTTTCGACCTTTATTGCCATGTGGACCATTTCGATGATATCGATGTAATGGTGTAATTCTACAATATTTGCGATATCTCGATTAAGGCCAGTGCTAAAACGTGCCATAGTGGCTTCTCGTTCTTCTTCTACATTAGCTCGGATCATGGCCACTTCCATCTCCTTGTAGTAATCTTCCACGCTTCGGTGACCCTGAGTTAGGCTTTGCAACTTTTGATGCAACTCGCAGTGATAGTAGGTTGGGATGAATCTTTTCCGCATTAATGCCTTCATTTCCGCCCATGTGGATATTGGGCGTTCACCATCCCGTCTTCGACTCGTCGTTAATTGATCCCACCAAATGAGGGCGTAATCAGAAAATTCGATGGCAGCAAGTTTCACCTTCTTATTTTCTGAATAATTATGACAGTCGAAGATTAATTCCACCTTCTTTTCCCCCTCAAGGTAGGCTTCCGGATCGGATCGCCCTTGAAAAGCAGGAATCGCCATTTTAATGTTCTTCAAGTCGTCATCGGCCCATTCTCGATCCCTTCGCTCATGGACTCGTGGACCTCCTCTTTGTTCATCGTGTTCGAAAGCTAGGTTGCTGTCGGCTTCACTTGGTTCGTAGACGTCGTTGTTACGTAACCAAGGTTGTTCTCGTCCCCTTCTCGGAATTGGAGGAGTATTTGCTCGAGGTCTTCGTTCATCTCTTTGATCTAATCGTTCACTGATTTTTCTGAACATACGTGTGATTTCTTGCATTACTGTTTGCAATTCTGGATCTCTCCCTTCAGGATTAGTCCTTCGGGGTTGCAATCTTCTTCCACCTCCGGCGGCGTCGGATGCTTCGTCACTTATTATTCGACGTTCGGGGCTCCTAGACATGTTTTTAAACAAAATTAATGATTCCTCACTACAATCCTCACTTGTTCACTCATAAAGAAAATTATCAACACTCACACTCGTGTTTTTACTCAATTCTGGCTTTTTTCTTAATGTATTCACTCTTGCCTTTTACCGCTCGAATTCATTCTTCTAGATTCTAAAAGGTTGTCTTTGACTTACTAGCAACTCGTAGGTCGTTTCGAGAGTTAAAAAGGTAAGTTTGGTCTCGAAAATGGGTAGGCTTAGAAAGGATAGAAAGGTGCGAATCAAGCTAATTGAGCATGAAGCTGGGAAGTAGTTTAATGTAGACAAGCCAAGAGATGACCAAGATATGTTGGAGGAGGTAACAATTGCGGGGAAGTCAACTATAGTTGATTCCCAACATCTTATAGAGCTAACTAACTATACAGACAAAGGCTCGTCTTAGTTAATATACTTTGTAAAACACTGGGAATATAAGCAAGCAAATGTCGTTCGTCTTCTTAGAGAAGAACTTGACAATCTAAACAGGCCAAGGTAGGAAGAGGGTTCTTTTTTTTTTTGAATTTTTTTTTGAAACTTACTCGGAAAAACTCAAGATTATCAAAACGTGCCTAATTTAATTGGCTCTGATACCAGATGATAACGGTCCGTCTCGGGTTAGGAGGCGAATCGTAAATGTTGCCCGATCGTAAATTAGGTAGTTTTTCTTTTAACTAACAAAAGGGATAATTTTATTAGAAATAATATCTTTGAAAGTAAAGACAGGTGAGTGGTTGAAATGGATACGTATTTGAAACAAGAAAGAACCTTTAATAAAAATTAAAGACCCGAATCTTATAGGTTTCAAATTGATGGAAGGAGTTTCGAAATTTGAAACAAGAAAGAACCTTTAATAAAAATTAAAGACCCGAATCTTATAGGTTTCAAATTGATGGAAGGAGCTTCGAAATAAAATCGAGACCCACTATCTAGCGAGATAGGAACCAACGGTATAGGTAAATGAACGCCACACCCGTGAGGATGATAAGTTCAAAACAAGGAAAGAACGACACCACTAGAAAACTAGATAAGTCAATTCAACCTTGAGAATTAGGAGAGTGAATACTCACCAGAAGAAATTTTTCATTGATTCAAATTCAAAGTTGTCTTATAAATGACAATAGCAAAAGTATTTATAGGCTCTCCCAATGGCAACCGATTCTCTGAAGCTTCCATGTATAAAAAACATCAAGTGGCTTACTTCTAGAAACCCTCAATTGGTTGTAACGTGTAGTCAACTTTGGTGGAGCCTTTGTGATGAAATTGTCCTTGCTTGGAGAACTTTAAAAATATGAAAATATGGGAGAAAATGCCGTCCAACTAGTGATTCATGGAAGATAAAAATCTTGCAGCTTGATTTCCTACGTGGACCAACATGGAGGTGGTGGAAAGATAAGACTTTTAAGAATTATAAAGCATGCTATCCAACAACCCCATATTTTAATGCTCCATTTGCCGTCCCACCATATGCCTTTATCCATAATCTTGAAGCACCAAGTATTTTATTCCATGCATTGCCGTCCAACAAAACACTAGCCTTCGTGTTTTATTTCTTTAATATTTCCACTAGCACATGCTTAAATTCTATTTCTTTGATTATTCTCACGCATGGCATGAAATTCCCTTGCACTATGCCCTATGCTTTGTCTTCCAATTGTGCTTGCTCCAATTTAAGAATTCTTTAATTCTTTAATTCTCCATGGTGTTTCATGTTTTACCGTTTGCTCCCCCTCCAATTGCTAGAATTTAAAATTCCATTTCATCATGCTTAAGTAGCTAGTGCCGTATATCCAATTTGATAAATACACCATGGTGATTATTTTACTACAAAGTCAAAGCATGGTGCCGTTTATGCTTGCACATGTATTGAATTTCAGCTACCACCTTCCAACATCTTATCAAAAACGTGGAGCACTACAAAATACATAAAAATCACATTAATTAAAATTCGACTAGACAGAATTTTTAATCACCTTATTTAAACACTAGGTAAGAACATACTAATATTCAGCTTCGACAAAGACTAACTAAAAACTTGTACCATCTAAAATATGAAATACGAATAATGAAGTTACTACTGAAAATTAATATTAAAACATGCGTAAATTAAAGTGTTAAATAAACTAGCAGTCGGACTAGCTAGTATATTCAACTTCAAATAAGTTATATGAGTTCAGCATGTTTTTGGGCTCTCTTTTATGGTCATCCCAAATTTGTGCCACCAACACCATTGCAGCATCTTTGAATTGTTTGGTTCGGGAACGTGTAATTGGCCCATTAGGTAGCCTCATCGGGTCATGGTTGACGTCCGTCACAGGCTTCGTAGGTGAGATAGTTTCAAATGTGCTTAGGTGGAGGAGGAATAGACCCTGCCTATGAGAAGTTCTAACATAATTAAGCAGAGTTGATTGGATGCCTAGAGATAGGGTTACGAGTTTTTGCCTGACTAGGGTGAAACCTATATGGGAGTCCATTGATCGATTTACTGCTATCTTAGGGGGTTATTATAAGCGAATGAGAGTTCCACTAATTAACCTAGGGTTAGACGTTATTCGCCTCGAGAGAGGGTTTAATATAGGTTAGGGAGTCTCACGAATCGAGCTAAGTAACAGAAATCATATAATTGAAGGTTAGATAATAAGAGAAGTCTAGGTGGATTCTTCCCGAGGGTATCATCAAAGTCAACTGAGTTATTCCTCAAAGTTATTTTCCAATTCGTCTTCTTGTCTTTGTGCCCTTAGTTTAGCTACCGTCAGTTTAGTTTAAAAAGTAATCTTCACTCTAACTTTAAAGTTAAATAATAAAAAGAAAGTGAGTATTAATACTTTTAGTTCCTTTGGGTTCGATAACCGGTCTTGCCTAAGCTATACTACTGTTCGATAGGTACACTTGCCTTAATATCGTTGTCAGAGTTAGTCTCCAGGTTTGATCATTCTTTTATAAATATTTAAAGCTTTGATTTTACAGCAATCAGACCCTGAGAGAGTCGAGTTTTGGCTTGAGAACCCGATTCGGGTATTTGATGAACTTTTTTGCACACTTGAAGAATGTTTAAAATGTGTTGTATCATTGTTGAGAGATACTGCGTATCAGTGGTGGAATACCTTGATATCCGTAGTTCCGCGGGAAAGAGTTACTAGGAAATCTTTCAAGTTGAAGTCAGAAAGAAATACATCAGCCAACGGTTAATTGGTCAGAAACAAAAGGAATTTCTTGAACTGAAATAGGACCGTATGTCGGTAACAGAATATGAAAGAGAGTTTGACGACTCAGCATATATGCTCGTGAATTTGTTTCTTCGGAGGCTATAATGTGTAAAAGGTTTGAAGATGATTAAATGAAAAAATCAGACTTTTAGTTGGGATTCTTGAGCTGAAAGAGTTTATCATTCTAGTTGACAGAGCTGGCAAAGCCGAAAAGCTTAGCAAAGAGAAAAGAAAAGCTGATTCTGAGGCTACAGACTTTAGAAAGAGATTTGTAGGCAAATCACATCAGTCAACATCAAAGAAATCTAGAGAATATCATCCTCGTTATACTACTTCTGTGGGGATTTCAATCAAAGATAGAGATGCGAGACATTTTAGCTTTAAACCTCAGACGACATCTGTTCCCAGTGTGGGTAGTGTTAGAAATGTTTGACCTGGATGTAAGCACTGCAATAAGTGACATTACGGTGACCTGGATCTCTTGATCATTATCTCCGAGACTGTCTAGAAAACTCTATAACTGAAAGAGATCAACTGGCGAAAGCAAGTAGTACGGCTACTAGAGGGAGACTACTTCAACACACTGGAAATATGAGTGGTAACCGAGGTGCTACAGGAGATTCTATTGTGAGATCTATGGCACAAGGATCTACCCGAGCTTATGCTATCCATGCACGAGAGGAGGCATCATTGCCAAATGTTATTGCTGGTACTTTTTCTCTTTTCGATACTGATATAATTACGTTGATAAATCACGGATCAACCCATTCATATATCTGTATGAATTTAGTGTTTAAAAAGAGTTTACATGTCGAGTTTATAGAGTTTGTAATTAAAGTATCGAACCCCTTAGGAAAGTCCTTTTTAGTTGATAGAATTTGTAAGAATTGTCCTTTGATGACTCGGGGTTATTGTTTTTCGACTGACTTGATGCTTCTACAGTTCAATGAGCTTGATGTGATTCTGGGTATAGACCGGCTGACTATGCATGATGGAGTTGTGAATTGTAGACGAAAGATTATCGAATTGAAATGTCAGAACGGTGAAATTCTTCGAATTGAGTCTAATTATTAGAGTGAATTACCTACAGTGATATCGTCTATGTTAGCTTAGAAGTGTATGAAAAAGTGTTATGATGCATATCTTGCATACATACTAGATACAAAGGTGTCTGAATCAAAGATTGAATCTGTATCTGTTGTTTGTGAGTTTTCGGATGTATTTTCAGAAGAATTACCGGGTTTGCCACTGATTAGATAGGTTGAATTTGGTATTGAATTAGTACCGAGAACTTCATCAATATCGATAGCTCCGTATAGAATGGCTCCAAAAGAATTAAAAGAGTTCAAAGCTCAGTTTCAAGATTTGACAGACAGAGGTTTTGCACGACAGAGTTATTTGCCCTGGGGTACACTAGTATTATTTGTAAAGAAGAAAGACGGCAGGATGAGAATGTGTATCGGTTACAGAAAGCTAAATAAAGTGACTATAAAGAACAAATACCCTCTATCGCAAACTGATGATTTATTTGATCAGTTGAATGGTGCAACAGTGTTTTTAAAGATTGACTTGAGATCTATTTATTATCAGTTGGGAGTTAAAGACTGAGATGTGTCGAAGACAGAGTTTAGAACAAGGTACGGACATTATGAATTCCTTGTTATGCCTTTCGGATTAACTAATACTCCTGTAGTTTTTATGGACTTGATGAACCGGATATTCAGACCGTATTCAGATAGATTCGTTGTTATGTTCATTGATGACATTCTGATATATTCGTGAGATGAATACGAACATACTGAGCACTTGAGAATTGTGTTACAAACTCTACGTGATAAGAAATTGTTTGCAAAGCTCAGTAAATGTGAGTTTTGGCTTCGAGAGGTTGGATTTCTGGGGCATATCGTTTCAGTCAAAGGTATTAGAGTTGACCTGAGTAAGATTTCTGCTATTGTTGATTGGAAACCTCCAAGAAATGTGTCTGAAATTCATAATTTTCTGGGCTTAACGGGCTATTATCGAAGATTCGTGAAAATATTTTCGATGATTGCGACACCGATGACACGACTACTTCCGAAAGATGTGAAATTCGAATGGTCAAAAAAATGTTAGCAGATTTTTGAACAGTTGAAAGTACTATTAACTGAAGCACCAGTTCTGGTTCAACCTGAATCAGGTAAAGAGTTTGTGATTTATAGTGGCGCGCCATTAAATGGTCTGGGATGTGTTATGGTGCAATAATGAAAAGTTATAGCTTATGCTTCTCGACAATTGAAACTGCATGAAAAGAATTATCCAACGCATAACTTAGAGTTGGCTGCAATTGTATTTGCATTGAAATTTTGGTGACACTACTTATACGGTGAAAAATGCCACATTTATATGGATCAAAAAAGCTTAAAATATATGAATTCATAGAAAGATTTGAATCTACAACAACGAAGATGGCTCGAGTTATTGACATATTTTGAATTTGTGATTGATTATCACCCGGAAAAAGCTAATGTTGTTACTGATGCCCTGAGTCGAAAATCTTTGTTTGCATTTTGAGCAATGAATATCTAGTTGATGATTTGTGATGATGGGTCTAGTTTAGCTGGATTAAAATATAAACTGACATTTATTCAACAAATCTATCAGTATACCCCCCAATTGACACACGGCCTAGCACACGGGCGTGTGACTTGGTCGTATTGCATAAGTTAGTATACCCTACAGGTTTGACACGGCCTAGCACACAGCCTGGCAAACGGGCGTGTGTGGCCACTTCGAAGGGCACACGGGCTAGACACATTGGTGTGTGGTTGGTCGTGTTACCCAAGTCAGTAACCTTACTTGTTTGGACATGGGGTAGGACACAGCTGGGACACGACCAAGTGCTCCCATTTTGAATGTCTACACGGCCTGTGACACGGGCGTGTCTGGTGGCCGTGTGAGACACAATGCCTGATCACACCGGCGCGTCTCCCCTGTTTTAGTTGAAAAAAATTTATAAGTGTTGAATAATTTCTCGAATTATCAGTTTAGTCCCGAATCACTCCCAATGCATGTTTAAGGCCTTGTAGGCTTGTTTAAGGGACACTATGATTGAATTGATAAATAGTATATGAAATGTATGTTTACAAGTGTTGCAAGTCCGGTAATGGTCCGTAACACTATTCTGGAGTTGAATACGGGTGAGGGGTGTTACATCTGAGAAGCTCAGAAATGTGACAGTGAATTGCAAGTGAAATGAGTATAGTGTGATAGACTTCTGATTCTAAATTTCAGGTCAGACATGATGACTATTATTATTATTCTGAGATATAATTTGTGTACTGAAGAAACTAGAGCTTATACAAAAAATTTTGCACGAGGCTCATAGTGGTAGCTTGTCTATTCATCAGGGGAGTAATAAGATGTACATTGATTTGAGGTAGACGCATTGATGGTCAGGTATGAAAAGCGATATTTCTGATTTTGTGTTCAGATGTTTGATTTATCAACAAGTTAAAGCCGAATATCAAGTGCATTCAGGATTATTATAGCCAATGATGATACTGGAGTTGAAAATGAGATAGAGTTACGGTAGACTTCGTATCGGAGTTACCCTAATCTCTGAAAAAGAAAGATGCTATCTGGTTGTTATTGATCGGTTGACGAAATCTGCATACTTATTCTAGTACGTATAGATTTCTCACGTGGCAGATTTGCTGAGTTATGTGTTTTTAAGATTTTCAGGTTATATAGAGTGCCAGTCTCCATTATTTCAAATAGTGATCTGAGGTCTATATCTCGATTATAGAAAAAGCTACAACAAGCTCTGTGTACATGATTTGATTTTTGCACTACAATTCATCCTCAGATCGATGATAAGTATGAGAGAGTGATTAGATTCTTGATGATATGCTTCGTTACTATGTTTTATAATTCAAAGGTAACTGGGAAAAATGTTTACTGTTGCTCGAATTCACGTATAATAATAATTTTCAGTCGAGTATAAGATGGTACTGTAAGAAATTTTATGTGGTTGTAAATGACGAACTCTATTATATTGGACAGAGCTCAATGAGAAAAAGATTCACGAGGTTGAATTGATTCGTGATTCTGGAGAAAAAAAAAGTCAAAGTGATTCGTAAAATTGAAAGCAGCTTCAGATAGATATAAATGGTATGCAGATTTGAAACGTAAAGATATTGGATTTCAGATTGGCGATAGAGTGTTTCTGAAAGTATTGCCCTCGAAGAGGATTCTTCGATGTGGTCGCAAAGAGAAGTTGACTCTGTAATTTATTGGGCCGTATTAGTTTATTGAGAGAGAGGGCCAGTGACATACCGACTTAAATTACCATCAAAGTTAGAATAGATTCATAATGTGTTTCAGTTGTCTATGTTGCGATTAGACCATTCGTATACAATTTCTCCGACAAATGTTGAGATTTAGTCGACGTGTCAGATAATGAAGAACTTATCCGAATTATGACTCGTGAGATTAAAGAGTTAATAAACAAAAGCATAGCCTTAGTGAAAGTTTTATGAGATCGTCATGAGATAGTGGAAACTATGAGAAAATAATACCATAACCTATTCATTAATAAGGTTTCGGGGACAAAAATCCCTAAGGGGGGAGAGTTGAAACAGCCCATTTTTAGTCAAATCGGAATAGTGGTTTTGGCACCACAAATCTGAGGTCAAAATAATTATTTTTTATTATTTTAATGTTCACAGCATGATAGCATGATTGTGTGAAATTTTCGTTAGGAAATTTTAGCATTTGGCTACTCAATTTGATAAAAAGGACTTAATCGCATAAAGTGTAAAACTGGAGTTCAATTAGCTAAACGTATCAAATGACTATGAAATTAAAAAGTGGGGGTCCTTTGCTGAAATTAGACCATTGTTAAGGTTAGTGGACAATTATGTCCATGGTTTATGTGATATATTAATGTTTTATTAAAGGTTAAAAAAGTAATTTGTAAAATAAAGATAAAACTAATAAAATAAAGTAAGCCATCATCTTTATTCTCATCTCTTACAACTAAAATTATCCTAAGGAAGCCATTAACAAAGCTTCAAGCATTCAGCTATGGAGACTTGAATGCATATTCAAGAAAAGCGAAACACGGGATTAGATCAGAGAAAAGACAAAGTACGCGTTTAATCAACCAATTTCATCATTTTTGAACCCGAGGTAAGTTCATTCAATGAGCTTTATTTATGATTGTGTTTAAATGCTTTGATATTGCATGAATTCTAGAAACGAGACTACGGATATGTTCAACGACGATTCGAGAACAATTCGACAATAGATTGAAAGTGATTCAACTACGATTTGGTATTGAAATCCCAATTGAACCTTATGAATAGTTTAGGGTACTAGTGACATGTCATTAGGGATACTTTGAGTTGGCTTCGGGCCATGATTTAGCACTTCGCATGCGAGATAAACCGATTTGGCTTCGGGCCATGCATATCAGCTGGTTTGGCTTCGGGCCATGGTATTAGAACTTTGGATATAAGTTACCTTATTTGGCTTCGGGCCATGGTATAGGTACTTATCGTGTGAGACCCTTGAGTATTCGACTCCTATTCCAAATGTTTCAATGGGTAAATGAAAGATGTGGTTGAGTATGAGATTGGTACAATATGGTACAGGTATGTACGAAAATGAATTGAGTATTGAAACTATGGAATTAATGAGTTCCTTGGTAAGTTATGTGAATGATCATTGATAGCTTTATGATTTAATAGAATTGTTGTATATTGCTTTCTATGATTTGAATGATTAATGAATAGTGAATTTGCTCATTGTTAACATATGAGCTTACTAAGATATATAGCTTACTTTGTTGCTTTTCCATGTTTTATAGTGATTTCAAAGCTAGCTCAGATTCAGGGATCGTCGGAGATTTCATTACACTATCCGCTGACAGTTTCGTACTTCTGAAACTACGTTTTGGGTCATATGGCATGTATAGGGACTTTGGTCATTTTGATATGTATTTTGGTTGTGAATTTCATTGTTTAAGTTGTCTTGTGAATTGTTATGTTTTGGTTTGTATATATAGCCACGATAGTTGGCTTGATTTGGTTGGTATAGTTATGTATATATATAGGTTCGTATATGGGTATAATGTGAGTTCATGGATGAATATATGATGCTTGTGGATAATTAGAATTATGGATAGCAAATGGTTGGGTTATGAACATTGGTATACTAGTGTATTTAGGCATTGATGCACAATTCAATTTGGTATGAATTTGTATAGCATATTGTGATATTTATGTTTTGTATTGGTTGATGTTGGAAATGGTATGAAATATGTTTGAGTGAGGTTGATTTAATGCCTATGGTGTGCTATGTTTTGGTGCCAATTGGGTTGATGTTGGTGTGAATAGGATATGGTGGCAATATGGCTTGGTAAATAGCCTATTTTTGTCCACACGGGCAGAGACACGGGCATGTGTCTCATCCGTGTGTAATACACGGTCATGTACACGGCCATGTATCCCCTAGTGTGGTTTTAAAAATCAAGCCAGTATGCTCTACACGACCTCACACATGGGCGTGTGATTTGGCCGTGTGGCATAAGTCAGTATACCCTATAGGATTGACACGGTCTGGCACACGGGCGTGTATGGCAAATTTTAGGGCACACGGGCGTGTGTGTTGGCTGTGTGACCCAAGTCAAAGAGTTACATGGGGTCGGACATGAGTTGGGACACGACCATGTGATCCCATTATGAATGTCCACACGGCTTGTGACACGGGCGTGTCTGTTGGCCGTGTGAGACACACAGCCGGGCCACACGGGCATGTGTCCCCTATTTTGAGAAAAATTTTCTAGGTGTTAAAAAAGTGTCCAGAGTTATCAGTTCAGTCCTAAAGCACTCCCAATGCATGTTTAGGGCCTCGTAGGCTCGTATTAGGGACAAATTGATTGAGATTGAATGATGAATGTATGAAATGATTAAATGTATGTAAAAAGTATGTTTAAATGTGTTGTAAGTTTGGTAATGTTCCATAACCCTATTTCAACATTGAATATGGGCGAGGGGTGTTACATAATATTTACAGCATGATTGAGAGATTGTGTGGAAGTTTTGTTTAGAAATTTTATCGTTTGGTTAGTCTATTCGATAAAAATGACTAAATCGCATAAAGTGTAAAACTTGAGTTCTATTTGATAAAGATGTCAATAGCTATAAAACCTTTTTTTAGAGGTCCTTATGTAGTAATTAGCCCATTTATAACTTAGTGGATGATAGTGGCATCACAATTCGTGTAATTATTGAATATTCTTAAGGTCAAATATGGTAATTTGTAAATAATGTTAAATTAAATAAAATAAAACAAAGTTTTATCTCATTATCATCTTCTCCAACCGATTGGTAGGGAAAGGGAAGACATTTATTTATCCATTTCATTCGTCCAAGCTTTCTAGCTCAATTGTAAGTCAATTTTTATCCCGTTTTTAATGATTTCTATGTTTTGGGATCGTTGTAGCTAGGTCTAGTTAGCCTAGGGACTATTTTGCAAAATTGTTAAAGAATTTGAATGTTGCCATTGATGAATAAGCATATGTTTTGAATTTTCTTGATAGATTATGAATGCTTGTTGATAGATATACAAGTTTTGTTAAGTGATTTTTAGTGAAAATGCAAATTAGGGGCTAAACTGTGAAATGTGTGAATTTAGTGGTTAAAATGTGAAATAAATGAAAAATATGGGCTGCTAGGGACCTAATCATAACTTGTCTAGAATGGGTTGGTATTGAATTTCATGAATTTGTGATTTTATGGAATAAGGACTAAATTGTAAAAGTTGTGAAACATTAGGGGCAATTGTGTAAAAATGCCTTAAAGTGAATTTGGACTATATTGAATAGTGAGATAATTAATAAGCTGATTTTGATTGCATATAGATCCAGAAAAGCGAAACTCGGATCTAGATCGGAGGAAAAGCAAAGTTCTCAATTAATCGATCAGTTTAGCCAGTTCCATCTGAGGTAAGTTCGTATGTAATAAGCATTGTTATAATTATGCTTTAAATGCTTTGATATTGCATAAATTGTGTATACAAGACTACAGTCGTGTTAGATGATGACTCGGCTAATTATGGGCACAATCGAGATAGCTTCGGCTATATATATATTGGCACTTAGTGTGCAAGATTGATACATCTTCGGCTATTTATTTGGCAATAAGTGTGCGAGTTTTCTCGAGTATGCAATAATAGTCCAATTGGTTCAACGGGTACATCAAAGATGTGGATGAGTATGAGTTTGATACGAAATGGTACATGTATGTACGTGAGCAGTACAAGCATTGAAATAAGGAGAATATGGAAGTGGTAACTACTCATATGAATGAAATTGTGATAGGATGATGATTCCATATGTGAATTGTACATTATGTTTTATTTGTTTAAATTGTGCATATTTTTTAAGTGGATTTCAAATGCTATACAAACTTACTAAGCTATAAAGCTTACTTTGTGTTTTAAAGTGATTTCAAAGATTGCTCAAATTCGAGGACCGTCAGAGATCGCTTCACACTATCCAACTATCACTTGGTACCTTTGAGATTAAGTTTTGGGTCATATGGCATGTATAGAGACTTTGGTCATTTTGATAAATGTGGTGCTTATGAAATTAGCCATTTGAATTGGCTTGTAAATGTATAAGGTTTGTTTTGTATATTTGGCCATGTGAGTTGGCTTAATTTGATTGATTTGTTTATGTTTATAAGAATACAAATGACCTATGTTGTGTGATTGAGGTTGGTTTTGTGATGCTTTTCGATAGTAAGTTTTATAGATATCAAATGGTTGATAATTGAGAAGCTATGTGCTTGTGAATTGGTACATAATGATACATGTTTGAAAAGGTTTAATTAGTTGATTTGAATATGTGAAGTTGGTATGATTTGAATGAGTAAAACATGAGATTATAAGTATGTTAGTTGTTGGTATTGAAATGGTATGTTTTAGCCTTGATTGTGGTTGAATTAGATGCCTACTTATGCTATAAATGAGTACCATTTGAATTGTGTAGGTGTTTGCAAATTGGGGTGGCAAGACGGCTAGGTAAATAGCCTATTTTTGTCCACATGAGAAGAGACATGGGCATGTGTCTCAGCCGTGTGTGACACATGGTTAGGTTACACGGCCAGGTGTCCGCTGGTGATAACTTAAAAACCAAGTCAGTATACTCCACAAGGCCTAACACACGGGCATGTGTCTTGGCTGTGTGGCATAAGTCAGTATACGCTATAGGTTTGGCACGGCTAGCACACGGCCTGGTACACAGGCGTGTGTGGCTATTTTATGGCACACGGGTTAGCCACACGGGCGTGTGTATTGGCCTTGTGACCCAAGTCAGAGAGTTACACAGGGTTGGACACAAGCTGGAACACGGCCATGTGATCCCATTTCGATTGTCCACACGGTCGGGGCACATGGCCGTGTGACCCCTGCAGTTTTAAAATTTTTCTAAGTTTCGTAAAAATTTCCCAACTTATCGGTTTAGTCTTGAATCACTCCCAAAGCATGTTTAGGGCCTCATAGGCTCGTATTAGGGACAATAAGATTGGATGTGAATGAACTGTATTTGAATTAACAAATAGTATGAGAAATGTATGTGTAAATGTGTGATAAGTTCGGTAATACTCCGTAACCCTATTCTGGCATTGAATACGGGTAAGGGGTGTTACACTTAGAATATTTCTTTAGTTTTAGATTTGTTTTCTTGCTTTCTTAGGCTTTCATAATTTTAGTTTATTTGTTTTCTTCAAGAGATCTGATTCTAAAATAGATCAATTTCTATGGACTCTATTCATCAAATTCAATTAGGCTTTCTTAAACTCTATATTTCAATTCATTCCATATGATTAATTCTTCCATTCTTTCCATGTTGTTTATGAAAGTCATGAGGAACTAATCCTTCTATGGGGGATTAGCGAATGGAGGCACGATCTCTTAACTATTTTGTAGGTGTACTCAATGGATCAACTTTTTGGAAAAGGAGAAATGTGAAACAAACCCTAGGCTCGACAACCCTAGAAATTTATCAAGGTTGGAATTAACCCAAAATTGGTATTGTCCATTCATGAACAGGTTTACCCCAAGCCAGTCTGGACTGTGAAGTCAAAATAAAAGTATTTCTTTCTGATTCATTATGTTAGTGGAAGGTCGGAAGATCCTTCTAAGGTAGCGACTAGTTGCTTGACGAGGAAGCCTAGACGACAGTTAATTGGGATTGCCGAAGTGAGCTGGTCATCCATCCTCAGATTTTATTCACTTTATCTATCTCTATCTTTTGCAATTTTAATTCTTTTTTTATGTTATTTTATTTTATGATTTTACAAACCCTAAACATATTTCTTATTTTACTCTCGTACTATAATTGATTTAAATTATTAATTAGATCTTTAATTGTTTAGGTTAATATTAATTTAGTACTCGCCTCCGTAGGGTACTATCCTCGTAGTATTCACCTACTTCATTGAAAATCTATATTACAAATCGACCCGTATAGTTGTGGATACCGCCTCATAACTCTCTATTTTATTGCAGTATTCACACTCTGGACGTTAGTACATCCGAAGGAGGTCAAGTTGTTGGCGCCATTGCCGGGGAGGCAACAACACTAGATTGATTTTAATTTTTGCATTCTAAAGATTAATTAGGAAATTTGTAGGTTATAGTTATGACTTTTAGTTTATTTTGTTTATTACCACTTCTAACATTTGTTTCTTTTAGGTACAAAGCAATCGGTCAGCACAAAGTCATGGATAATTTGTATTATATGTGGTTTGACGAAGACATTGATTATGATGAACATATTTACGAAGGAGTCTATGAAAATTGGCGGATTTAGGAGAATCAATGATTACACATACTCGAATTAAGTCAACTCCAATGAGAAACACCAGTTCGATCCCAAGATGATAACGACCACAATAACTTGCCAACGGAAAGGTACCAAGAGGTGCCACGACCAAAATTACATAGAGAGGATAATGTCATCATATGTGATTGTGATGAAGAAAAATCTTTAAATTATTATTCCTTCCAGCTGATGAAAGAAATATTTAGATGACTTAAATGGAACTTCATAAAGAGGAGATATGGAGCTAGCAGAGGAAATAGACAGTGAATTGACGAGTCAAATAGATTAGGGAAACATTATCCCAGAAATATTGGGTGATACTAAGAAAGTTGAACCACAAGAATTGTATAATAAAGACCTACCAAGATAGACGATGATAGTTAGGACTGAGTATAAATTTAGGAGTTCACAGGACAAACAGACGAGAAACCAGCGACTCCAATGGATGAGCCTAAATTGACCATTCTTTTCACGTCCCTAATCCTAAACCAAGCACCCTAGAAGTCTATAGATCCGGGAATTTTCCAGCTACTGAAAAGAGTGGGAAAAATATATATTAACTTACGATTATATAGCAAGTTACTGTCAGATCGAACAAGTAGTCTGTACAAACCTCAAGTTACGGCCATTATGGAATGTTTGATTCCTCCCCCACAAAAAAGAGAATTATCAGCAAGCCAATGAATTAACTAAAAAACCCATAGAGACGAAACTTCAGCAGCACAATACCATATTTTTTCCTCGTTTCCACTACCAAGTGCATCATTAATTTCTCCTGATCGATGAAAAAGACAAAGACCTCATAAGAAATAGTTGTGAGATGCATGTTTTATAATTCTATCAAAACACAATTGTTGAATATCGAGTAAAATAGTTGTGTGGGCATATGGTTTCATCACTCACCAACAATTATGACTTATGAAAAGAGTTGTTGGTCGTTAAAGTAGGAAGGAAGGGTAAATTTGGGGAACAAGACAATCGCAAATGAGTACAATGGCATGATGGGTGTTGGACTAACACAGATAGAAATAAATTACAAGGAGCCCATCGGTGCATATTAAAGGAGCTGACAGATGAGTCCGCTAGCAAAACCTAACTTTGTCTATTAATTGATCATTACTAAATGTACTGACTACATATTCTACTAACAAAATTGTTAACATGTTATAGGTAGGTCAAAAACGGGTCTAACAGATGTTTGAAGCATGCCAAAAGGACCAAAATATGGAAAACATGGTCAACATCGCTACACAAACAACTCTGTGTTGCAACATCAAGGGCAGTAATGAAGAATTTCACAAATCGTCCCAATGTCGCGACATCACTAACTTCTATTGTGACATAAAAGACAATTTGCTCTGAATTTTAAAACTACAAGGTGTGTAGCGACATCGAACCCCAATGTCGCGACATAGGTAGTCTGCCATAGATTTCGTGACATGGAACCCTTATGTCGCAACATTGCTGTAATTTTTTGCAGGGTTGATCCAACCCAACTGCGCAACCCGACATCATAACCATTATTTTACCTGAATTTTAACCCAAAAAACACCCTTTTAAAACTTAAACCTATCCCTCTAACTTAATCTAACTCCATTCTAAACATCTGCTCCTCTAAAAATCTCGCCAAAACCCTTAACCTCTAAAACCCCTATCTCCTTAAACCTTAAGATTCTAATCCCTCATTCCAAATTCAACGAAGATACTCTGGAAGGAATTGGAAACAAAAAAACAAAGAGGAAGTGCACACAAGTCCAACAAAAGTTGAGGTTCAAGTATTTTCAATCATTTATTGTTTTCATTATTATTTTTATATCTCTGTTGGAAATATTATAATATGCCTCCTAGAAAGAACATGAGAACTTCTATCACACAGACTCCATGTCTTTTTGACCTCATTAAATTCCAAAATACCAATATGGAAAAATACTTTTTGAAGTTGTAAGGGAGACCTTTAATTCAGGAACGAGGGATTGAACCCTCAAAGACCCACTACAAAGAAATTTGGACTTTGGTCCGTTATCATCAATGGGAGCAATTTTGCGTTACTCCCACAAATAATGCAAATATATCGGTGGTTCAGGAATCCTAAGCTTCCCTTAAGGACCAAATGATTAAGTGAGGCTATAATGCTGTAAGAATTGATGTTGAAGTGCAAGGGGGAGATGTCCAATTTCCCCTAATGATATATTTGAATTTTATAACGTCCCGTTTTATTAAAAATATTTTACTAATAATACAGACTTAGACAAATGACCGTGTGTTAGAGTCTTAAAAAATTATATAAAGAATGATCAAGCCTAAAAACTAACTGTGACAACGATTGAGGCAAGTGCACCTATCAAGCAGTAGTATAGTTTAGTGGCAAGATCGGATCGTCAAACCCAAAAGAACTAAAAGTACTACTACTAACTTTCTTTTAATTATTTAGCCTAAAATAAAAATGAATTTTTATTTAATCTAAAATTAACTAACTATTAAGCTAAAGATGCTAAGACAAATAGAATGAATTGGGGAAAATACTAGTGGGAAAAACCAATTGATTGAGATAATACCAGAGGAAGAATCGACCTAGACTTCACTTGTTATTTAACTCTGAACCAGACGATTTATTCACTTGACTTGATCCGTAGGATTCCCTAAGTTATATTAATACCTCTCTCGAGGCTACTAACGTATAACCCTAGGTTGATTAATTGAAATCTCTTTCTAATTAAATCCCCTAGAATTGCATTAACTCGATCTATGACTCCCATATTAGGTTTGGCCCTAATCCGGCAGATTTTCGTCATCCTATCTCTAGGGTTGCGATCAACTCCGCTTAATTATGCTAGATCTACTTTTAGACAGGGTCTATTCCTCCTCTGCCTAAGCACATCAATACTTGAATCAATATCCTCAAATATCAAACCAAGAATTCAGAACACATAATTAAGAACAAATCAAGTATTTATCATATAGTTCAGAAAACAATAACAAGATCCGTCTTAGGTTTCATCCCCCTCAGGTATTTGAGGGTTTAATTCATAATAATAAAAGAATACATCTCAAAAGAAAATATAAAACAAAATATAAGAAAAACCCTACAACCCTCTAAAGGAATTGAGGGAAGATCCTCCGTCTTGAGTATGAATCCAGCTTCTTGAGATGAATCAACTGGCTTTCTTTGAGTAAATTCGCAATCCTGGCCTCCCTGCTCAGCTCTTCGGCCTAACTAGACTCCCTCTAAAGGTTGGCCTCTAGGGTGTTTATATAGGATTTTGGAATGACTTTCATTGCCTTTAAGTACCCCAATCCAAATGAAACTCTTCTTTGTCACGTCAGGGACATGCCCATGGCAATCGTGGCCAGGCCGTGTTCTGGTCTGTTAATGAGGAACAGCTGTGTGGTTTTGGGCCCAGGCCATGTCGATTTCATAAATTGGCCCATTTACTCCGTTTTAGGCCCGTTTCTCGTTCTTTTCATCCTTCGGTGCTCTCCTAAGTATAAAACATGAAATTAAAGGATTAATAGCAGCAAATTCCACAATTCAAGGCTTAAATCATCCAAAAGTATGCTAAATGTGGGATTAAAATATGTATATATTATGGTTTATCAACGAATTTCAAAACATTGACATTGAAGACCTTATAAAATGTTTAACATAGGATAGTGGTAGTTGGAACTACAGGCCAGACACTGAGCTTCCCACGAATTTTAATCAAGCCATTATGTTTCCTATTGTTGAAATATGGATACAATTCATTGGCACTAGAATTGCACCCTCATTGAATGTTTCTAATGTTAATGTGTTTCAAGCTGTCTTGTTATATGGTATCCTGCAACAGAAACAATTTTGTGTAGGGCATTGGATCTTTTGAGAGATGAAAAGGTGCGTGCAAAGCCAAAAAGCTAGACACTTCTTCCCTATCTCATAACAACTCTATATGGCTAAACAAAGATGCTAATGAGTGAAAACCAGCAATTTATGAAACCAATAAGAAGTATCATCGAGGACACCTTATATCCTTAATATGTCGAGCTTCAGTGAAAGCAAATAACTAATGGGAATCAAAGGAGGAAGATGGAAATGGATGTACCAGCATCACTCAAATAGAAAGATCACAAAAACGCTAGATAGGGAGCTCAAGGAGACATACATGCAAAACTGGACGGAATGATTTAATAGATCCAAGAGACAAGACTGGTGCTCCAAGAATTCACAAGAATGAATAGGCTACGAGTTCCAAATTATCCTCTAGATAAGTTCATGTCGACTTCAACTCATCAGGATGAGGGGGTTAATCTTGAGGAGGAAGGTGCTGCATAGGAATACCCTAGAATGGAGGATGAGTATGAAGCGACATTTGAACCACAATTTTCTACACCAAAAAGGCCAATCATACAAATCCCAACTCTCTATGCAACTTCAATGGGTGAGAGCTAACGCAAAACATATGTCAAAGGAAAGGGCAAAGCCCCTACGGAGAAGAGGCATTCTCATCCCCTCGATGATTTGGAGGAGGATTCAACAACTTTTTTCATTTCATTTTTAAAGACTTGTATTACTTCTTAGATAATTTTGACCTAGACTTCATAAGAGTAGGACTAATAAGTAGATTTTTTGTTTTGTTTAAGCTTGTTAAATTGTCTATGTAGGCACCCAACATAAAGGAGACACAAACAATTTGATCTAACACGATCAAACGAGAAAGCACCCGCCATTAGCAATTGGAGCAACTACGATCAATCTGGTAACTTCTCTCCTTATATTTTAATGGGATACACATTGAGAACAATGTGTGAACTAAAGTGTGGGAGGTAACATAGAATATTTCTTTAAATTTTTATATTTTCTTTGTTTTTTTTTTTTTTTGCTTTCGTGTGCTTGAGCTTGTAGAAATACAACTGATTGGTTAGGAGATGTACATAGGTTGCTTGCATTTTTGAATGATGATAGGAGACTTTAGATTTTTTACTGTTAGACTACTAAAGTTATATATGTTACATTAAATAGATATTAGGCTATCGTTTGTACCAAGTGATATAAAAAATACAAGGAAATGAGAATGTGAGTATGAATGGTAAATGGTTGAATTTGTGTTTGTTTCATTAAATTTGTGCATGATAAAATACTTAGAGATGACTTAAGGAATTTTTGGAACATATCTAGAGCTAAAAAGCTGTCCTATTTATACTTCACATTTCTTACCAATTTTATGCCTTTTGACACTTCTTGATGAACTGCATTACAAACCTCGAGCCTAAAAATGTTAATTTGTATATTCCCATTTTCTTTTGTCTTGTACCGCATAATTGTACATGTCTGGTCAAACGTATTAAGGGTTAAGTAGATACATCATAGTCGAGTTTGTAACATGATAGTGAAATAGGAAAGAATGGTGTGATATATGAACTAAAAGTTTGTAACAGCCCGTTTTTGGTCAAATCAGAACAGTGGTTTCGAGACCACAAATCTGATGTCAAAATATTTATTTTATTATTATTCTAAGGTTTACAGCATGATTGAATGATTGTGTGAAAGTTTCGTTCAGAAATTTTATCGTTTGAATGGTCAATTTGATAAAAAAAGGGCTAAATCGCGTAAAGTGTAAAACTTGAGTTCTAATAGCTAAAGGTGTCTAATAGCTATAGAACCTTAAAGTTAAGGTCCTTACATTGTAATTAGAACATTTTAATCGTGATTGGAAAAAGATGGACATTAATATGATGAATTTAATGTTGTGTCATTAAGGTTAAAAAGGTAAATTTATAATTAAGGTTAAATAATTAAAACAAAAGACCAAATTTTTCATTCATCTTTCTTCCAACCAAAATTAAGAAAGAAAAGAAGCCATGGATGAGCTTTGAAGGTTCGGCTAATGCATGCTTCAATTGTAAGTGATTTTTTACCCGGTTTTTAGTGATATTTACATTTTTGAGTTCGTTGTAGCTCAATCTATCTAGCCCGTACTTTTGATTTCAAAACTGTTAAAATTTGTGAGAGTTTCCGTTGATGTATACATGTGTTCTTTGAGGATTTATGATGAAATATGAATATTTGATGTTAGTTAAACATATTTTGTAAAGTGATTTTGAGTAATAAAGCAAAATAGGGATTAAATTGAGAAATATGTAAAGTTAGTGGCTAAAATTGAAATAAATGAAAAATATGGGCTGCTAGGGGAATAATGGTAATTCGACTAAGCATGCATGTTTTGAAAATTGTATGAATTTATAAGTTTGTGTAATAAGGTCCAAATTGTTAAAATGTGAAAGTTTAGGAGCAAAAGTGTAAATGTGCCCTAAAGTATAGTTTGGATTGAATTGAATAAATCGGTGAGTAAATAAGTTAAATTTTAATATATTTAGATCAAGTAAAGTGGAACTCGAATCTAGATCAGGGAAAAACGAAAGTTATCGACTAATCAACCTATTTCGTCATTTTCACCTTCAAGGTAAGTTCGTATGCAATGAGCTTTATTTATGATTGTGTTTAAATGCTTTGATATTGCATGAATTGTGGAAACGAGACTACGGACATGTTCAATGACGATTTGAGAATGATTCAACAATATATTGAAAGTGGTTCAACTACGATTTGGTATTGAAATCCCGATTGAACCTTAGGAATAGTTTAGGATGCTACTGACATGTCATTAGTGGATACAATAAGTTGGCTTCGGGCCATGATATAGCACTTTCTATGTGAGATAAACTGATTGGCTTCGGGCCTTACATATCGGTTGATTTGGCTTCGGGCTGTGATATCAGTATTTCAGAGATAAGTTACCTTGATTTGCCTATGGGCCATGGTATAAGTACTTACCGTGTGAGACCCTTGAGTATCTGACTTCTATTCCGAAAGGTTAAATGGGTAAATGAAAGATGTGGTTGAGTATGAGATTGGTACAAGATGGTACAAGTACATACGGAAATGAATTGAGTATTGAAACTATGGAATTGATGAGGTTTTTGGTAAGTTATGTGAATAATCATTGATAGCTTTGCGATTTAATAGAATTGATGTATATTGCTTTCTATTATTTGAATGATTAATGAATAGTGATATGTGCTCATTATTAACATACGAGCTTACTAAGCTATATAGCTTACTTTGTTGCTTTTTTCATGTTTTATAGTGATTTTAAAGCTAGCTCCGATTCGGGGATCGTCGAAGATTTCATCACACTATCCACTGACACTTTGATACTTTTGAAACTATGTTTTGGGTCATATGGCATGTATAGGGACTTTGAGTCAATTTTGGTAAATATTGTAGCCATTGATTTGGTTTACAAGCATCTATGTTTGGTTTGTATATAGGCAAGGAAGTTGGCATATTCTGGTTGATTTGGATGTGTTTATATATGTGCAAATGGCTTTTGTTTTGAGTTGGTGATTGACCTATGTTGTGGGATTGAAGTGGATTCATGATGCTCATTGATAATAGGTAATTTTGAATGTCAATAAGTGATGATTTGCGAATTGGTATGTTTGTGGAATTGAACATAATAATGTATAATTGTAAATGGTCATTTTGATGTTTTGAGAAGGCAAATATTGGCATGAAATTAGATGGCAATATGTGGTATTTATGTTTTGTATTGGTTAGTGTTGGAATTGGTATAAATCACGTATTATTGGAATTGAAATATATGCCTTTTGATGATATATTGTGTGTTATTGGAGAGGTGTAGGTGTACCTAACTTTGGGTGGCAAAATGGCTTGGTAAATAGCCTATTTTTGTCCACACGGGCAGAAACACGGGCGTGTGTCTCAGCCTTGTGTGACACATGGTTAAGAACATGGCCGTGTGTTCCCTGGTTTGGTTTTAGAAATCAAGTCAGTATGCTCCACACGGCCTAACACACGGGCGTGTGACTTGGCCATGTGGCATAAGTCAGTATACCCTACAGGTTTGACACGACCTAGCACACGGCCTGGCACACAGGCATATATGCAATTTTTAGGGCACACGGGCTAGCCACACGGACCTGTGTGTTGGGGTCATGTGACCCAAGTTAGAGAGTTACATGGGGTAGGACACGGGCTGGGACACACGCCATGTGCTCCCGTTTCGAATGTCCACACGGGCGTGTCTGGTGGCCGTGTGAGACACATGGCCTGGCCACACGGGCGTGTGTCCATTGTTTTGAGAAATATTTTCAAAGTTTTGTGAAAGTTTCTTGAGTTATCGGTTCAGTCCTGAACCACTGCCAAAGCATGTTAGGGCACCGTAGGCTTATAACGTAGAAAGCCCAAATTGCCCGGGGCCCATTTTACAACCCAAAAATAAACCAACAAAACTAAAATAACCCCTAACCCATTCAAATCAAACCCGAATGGCCCACCTAAAACCTTACCTAAAATCCCATACAGCAAACCCAATACAAACCAAACTTACCATATCCAAAAATATAAACCCAAGCCAAATACAGCCCATACCCCAATTGGCCCAATACCCAAATTAACCCTAATAGGAAAAAACAAAAACACAAACCCTAGGTGCGCCGCACCTAGGGCCACTTGACTCCGCCAGTAGTCTTGTCCACTGTAAGCAGCACCATCGCCTCACCACTTGCACCGCCAAGCACCTGCAAACAATAAAAACAAACTGACAGAAAGCATGTAAAAATGGCTATAAAAGCTATACTAGACCGATTGTAAAAGAGGGTTTTTTTTTCGAATAAAAGAGGAGGATTTTTTCCGAATAAAAAAACTAATCATCAGCAATCAAAAGAGAATAGAAATTCTAAGGTTTATTTCGGTCTTTTCATTTTTTTGATTATTAGTTACTGGTACTGTTGTTTTTTATTTTTAAAAAACTTTCATAAGCAAAAATCAAAAAGAAAAAGGAGAAAAGAGCCTTACCGGAGTCCCCACGTCGCGGTGTCAGAACACCTTCGTTCCGTCGTTAAGGCTCGGCCTAGGAGGGGCATCGAAGGCCTTCTCTTTTCGTCCCCGGAGATGCTAAAAAATCGGGGCTTTTGGGGTTCTCCGAATGAAGCACTAAAGACCACCTTTCCTGCACACTCCATCGGCTGCCGAACCTAGCCGCGCTGCCCAAACGGAGGAGCCCTGGCAGAGGACGAAAGAATTTGGGGGGTTTTCTGTTCCTTTTTTTTTTTTAAAAAAAAAGGAAACTAAATGGAAAATAAAAATTTTGGCTCTTATAACAGAAGCAAACGTCACCGTTTTGGGTTGGGAGCCCTGGCGCTAAAACGATGCCGTATAGGGCCTCTCAACCCGAACCTGACCCACTCTGCTGATGGGCAATTTGCGCGAGGGGTCCCTCCCTATTGTAGCGCCGTACAATTGGGCCCTTTTCGTTATTTTTTTTTCTTATTACAGATTTCACCATTTAATTTCATTGGGTTTTCAATTGGGTCCACAACCCATTGACGCGCATAAGGGCTGGGAATATTTTCCCTATCAGTCCATCTTGCTTTAAGTGTGTTCTATCTTGGTCCCTGTTCACCCTTTCTTTTCTAATTTATTGCAATTTCAGCCCCTGTTTTTTATCTCGACTTCAATATAGCCCTCGACCTGTTTAATGGGTTTATTTATTTATTTATTTTCTTTAAAAATTGTATTATTATTATTATTATCATTATTTATTTTAAGTTTTTATATACTTCTTTTATTAAACCTTCTTTATACCTTGTTTATTTTAAATTTTTTATTTTATTTATTCATTATTAATTACCATTATTATTACTACCAATATTATTTCCTACCTTATTATTATTCTTATTATTTATTGTCTGTATTCGTATATATACCTTTTCTTTACCGATTGTTATTATTATCATATTATTATTATTATTATTATTATTATTATTATTATATTTACTATATTTACATCCATATTTGTTTTCTTAGTCGTGTACTATATTTTGTGACATTATCATATTTCATTTAAAGGTTTTTCAAATAAGGTAATGTTTTGTATTTAGAAATTCGGGGAATAGTGCCCTAACGTGCTGGGTTTTGATTTTCCATTTGACTAAATAACCTAACATCAATTTTAACAAACTTCGTAAATCACGAGATGACTTTGATTACGAGAGATTAAAATATTGTGTCCTAACGTGCTGGACGTGATGTTTATATCCTTTCGGAACAAAGAAATCTCAGTTTTTAACTCAAACATCTATATTTATTTTCTTAGTTTAACACTATTAAACAAAAATACATTTTTCGAAATTATTATATTTCATCCAAAGGTTTTAAAATAAGGCAATGTTTGTGTTTAGAAATTTGGGGAATAGTGCCCTAACGTGCTGGGTTTCGATTTCCCGTTTGACTAAATAACTAAACATCCTTTTAATAAATTTCGTAATCACGAGATAAATTTAATTACGAAGGTTTGAAATATCGTGTCCTAACGTGCTGGATGTGATGTTTATATCCTATCGGAACAAAGGAATCTCAAATTTCAGCCCAAATTATCCAAACATTTTCTAAAGGATCCGTATTTTAAAATCTTTTCAAATTTTCGACATTAAGACACTAATTAATCAATTTGGTACCAATTTTGGGCGTGACGAGGGTGCTAACCCTTCCTCGCACGTAACTGACTCCCGAACCTATTTTCTCAAATTTCGTAGACCGAAAAAAAACACTGTTATAGTAAACCAAAACATTTTATTAAAACAAAGGTGATACGTTCACACCAAATAAAGATTGGTGGTGACTCCCATTTTACTTTCGTTTTCAAAACACTAGTTGATTTCCATTTTCTCAAAAAAATGGTTACTACAAATTAGCGACTCCACTGGGGACAAAATAAGAGAGTCAAGCCACGAGTTGATTACTTTTTGTCTTTTTTTTTCAGAAATTGAAAATTTGGTTTTAATATACGATCCTTTCATTGCATTTCATCTGTTTTGTGTTAGATCTTCATCATTTTTATTCATATTTCCTTATTTGTTTCGAGCTTTGTGTATATCTCTGCACATTGCATTGCACGACCACTTGGTTATACCCTTTTAAGTGGGAGTGAGAAACTATTCCTTCGTGAGGTCTTCACCTCCGTCCAGGATAGTGGATCGCTTTCGGGATACATCCGTAACTATGTCTTCGTGAGATTTTCATCTCCGTACAGCCATAGGGAAATGTATTCCCCTGAATCGAACTCGATCCACATGAGCCTATAATGGGTGAGGATCGAGGAATCTGCTGGTTCAGGTACCCTTCTTTAGAACCGAACCCGATATAGTGAGCCTTAAGAGCCCACCTTAGGTAGAACCATGCCAAACCCCTAGTGGTCACCCAGATAGGTACTCTATTTTGTTTATTTCTCCTATGCTAATGTGTTTCCTTGTGTTTTGATTGCATTGCATCATCATCATAGAAAGGAAGTGTTGATTCATATTCGATTGCTAAATAAAAGAGTTTGTCATAAGAAAATGGATTACTTGATAAAGTGGATTATAATACAGTCGTTCGAACATAGTCCAGGTAAACAACGAGAGAGGGCTGATAGCCCGCAGAAAAATACAAGACTTTGCCCGAGGATTCAAGCCAACAAGGATTATTCAAGAGTCGTCACGTCTCGACTTTCTTAAAGAAGTTTATGAGCATCGCAAGGAATAGGTGAGTGAAAAGTCCCAACCTGGATCAAACAACAAGAAACTAGAAGAGACATCTATTGAGGAAGTTCACGGGGCACGACCATGACGTCCAAATATGAAGAAAAGGATCGGTGTTTTCACCTGGACTATGAGGACAAAGCCGTATATGCAATCCGTTTTATGTAAAGAAATTTGTTTTCTAGAAAAGTTCTTCTAATGGAATTGAATTTATAACCAACGCATCTCTTTCTTTATGCATTCATTCCATGCATTTGCATTGCATTTCATGCATTTACATTACATCATATCACATGCATTAAAATTTGTAGAAAGACCCTAATTAGGTGAAGTTATTTCAGTTAACCTAGAAGACATGGAACAAAGGTTGGAAAGAATAGACAAAATGCAAATACAGATGCAAGAGCAATTGACCAAAATTCAACAAGAAATGCGGGAACAAATGCTAGCTTTCCAAAAGAATATGATGGGCCAGTTAACCCAGTTACTAGCCGGAGGACTTGAAAAAGGAAAAGGCCCAGTGGTCAACAGTGTGGATGATGATGAAGACATCGTTTATTCCCCAACAAGTGTCCCGACTCAACCAGTCGCACATTCGCCTGCGGTACTTGTCATTATTGGATCCCAATATCAAACTGATACCTCGGTACTGCTACACTTTTCGATAGGTCTTGATGATGATTGAGTTAATCCTGTTGTTCTTGGCCAAGCAGAGACAAAGAAAAAGAGAGAATGGGCTTCAAAGGCCCCGAATAGGAAAGACAAGGATGTGAATAACACGAGTGGGTGTAACAAGGGTTATTTGAGGTCGTTTATAGTGAACCAGCCAAAGAAGGCAGTTACCAGTTATTTGGTCCCCCTAAAGCAAAAACCAAATCCAAGATCGAATTCAGCAAAACCCCAGTTCACTCCTATTCCCATGACGTATAGGGAGTTATACCAGAACTTATTTGATATGCATGTTGTAGCTCCTTATTACACGAAACTGATGCAATCTCCATACCCAGAATGGTATGACCCAAATGCCCAGTGTGAGTACCACGCAGGGGTCACAGGGCATTCGATAGAAAATTGCCTTGCTTTCAAGAAATTGATGGAAAAATTCATCAACATGGTTATTGTGAAGGTAGATGACGTGCCAAATGCAGAAATATGAAACTGGGAGCGTTTTGGGCAATGAGACTGCAGAAGAAATTCCTGTAGTATTTAGAAGCTTACTTAGAGTAATGTACAAAACGTACTTGTTGCTTTAAGCCTAGAAGCAATAAGATTTCTTTTGTGAAATAGGCTTGTGTCTAGAATTACTATTTCAGTAAAATGCATATTTTTGAACAAATATTTTTTTTCATACCATGCATTCTATTGAATATTCTTTTATTCTTCATTCATAAATAATCATTCTTGGAATCATTTATTCTCTGGAATTTACCTTCATACCCACAATGGGTCCTAGATATCAATGACATGAGCGACGTTGTTACTAACTCCCTTTCTAGTGAGATATGTGTCTAGAGGGATCTAAGGACTTGGAAGATGACAGAGAGTGCAACTTATTTCCTAACTTGTTAAAAATGGTAGATCCTACCTTACGAAGTGACAGCGGACACTACGAGCTAACAAGGGAGATGAAGATGGAAGCTTAGCCCACCGCAGGAATAAGGCAAGGCATCATTGAGTTATCTCCAATTATTCAAAGATGTTATCGCATGATCACCAAGACACGCCTAGGCTACTGAAACGTGGGTATTCTGTTAAGATTCCCTATATGTAGCGCATGGACGTTATCAAGCCAGTCTCCTTAAAAGCTTTTAACCAACATCAATTCATATTCGTGGTAGTTGGTTACCTCACTGAGAGGGTGAAGGTCGCTTCATATGCCAAAATTATAAAGTCAGCAGTCATCAAATTCAAATTCAAATCCAAAAAAAAAAAGAGTGGCAATAAAGAATGCCAGGAAGAAACGTGTTTAACATAATTGCACAAATTTATAGTCTGTTCAAAGATCAGACACCATTCAGTGCAACAAAGGTAATTAAAAAAAATTCAAAATTTAAAAAAAAAATGACTGAGATTTTTAAAAGTTGGCATGGAGAAGTTACCATTTACCCTCTAGGTTTCTTCAATGTTGGCCAAGACCTTCACCGAGGTGACGTCTTTCTCGTTGGTTCATAAAAGGGAAGCAATGGTCAGAAGTTAAGATTCCTTTTCTCCATGTTGGATGAAGCAGAATGTCTACAGTAAGCTTGATTGAAAGTATTCATGGCCGAATGTACCAAAAATGGATGATACGAGCTTATGACAAAAAAGGTTCGCTCAAGAGGATTTCAAGAGGAGAACCTGGCATTAAGAAGGATTCTTCTTATCCAAAAGGACTCTAGAGGAAAAGTAAATGCCTTATACAGCAAAGAAGGCCTATTCTGGGGAAACATGGATACTAACCAAGATGGATGGCAAGGACCTGCCCAATCCTGTGAGTTAAGATTTGATAAAAAAGTTTTCCACAAAAAAAAAAAAACACAACAAAGGAAAGGAAAGAAATAAAAAGGAGTGGCCAAAGGCGAAAAACCCGAAAAGGGCGCTTTAACTCCAAATGTGGTTTGAGTTGAAAACCCGAGAAGGGCGGCTTAAATTTTGATCAAAAATAGGGTATACAGTAGTCTTGCTATGCCTGAATTAACAAGGAAGAAGTATGTTGCGCCTTAGGGCATCGACAAAGTACTCCAAATCCCCTAAACACATATTGAGCTTAAAATGGTCCTCAAGAAGTTTGAACAGAGAAGCTCAGGCTGCGATATCTGGGGCACCTAGTTTCCTTTTTACCCATTTTTGTTATTTGTGGTTATTTTATTCCTTTCAAAATACACTACCAATAAACTTCCTTCCTAATTGCATTTGCTAGCTTTTATTAACCTGTTTGTTTCAATCTATGCTCCCAATCAATTTCCTTCTTGTCTATAATTACAATTTCTTTCAGGCATTTTGCATTGAAATAACGATTAATGGACTAACGACATTTTCACAAAAGTAGTTTTGCATATTACTCTGGGAACTTCTAAATAGTACAAGAACCCAAAACAGGACTATTGCTTAAAACTCCTAAAGTTTAAAGGATGAAAATTTTGGCAGAGGAAAAGTCTGAACTAAGGCTATCTCTTCGGATTTTATCAAAAATGGTGACTGAACAAAATGGCAAGATATTACGTCAGTAATACCATCTTGACGAAAAAGGGGCAATGTTAACCCATGTGTAAATGGGGAATCATTTGCGAGAAAAAATGATATTCTGCATCCGTGCAAATATCATGCATACACACCTGGTCATGACACCCAGAGAATGGAAAGGTGTAGTGGACCAAATCGTTTGAATAAGTTACAAATTCTATGCCCCTGAGTCGTAGTGGGACAGACTGAAGATGATACAAATTTTATACCCTTGAGTCGCAATGAGATGGATTGGAGATGACAAAGACCCTATACCCCCTGAAGTTGCAGAGAAGGGGTCTGGAGATGGTATAAGCCTTAAAGTCCTATAGGTATCATGGAATGGACCTTGAAGTTACATTCGGGAAAGTTATTTGAGCAAAATATGATTGTTTCTTTGAGTTTTTGGCAAAGGTACAAGCAGGGCGAGATAGCAGCGTAATACGTCAGCAATAAGACTATGATGAACGACGAGCAATGATAACCTTAAGCATTAAAAAGGGATCATTTCATTTTACATTCATACATCATCATTAGGAGCATTTCAATCATCGCATCCTGATCCTTATACATTTTTAACAAAGAATCATTATCATGACATTCTATATTCATGCAAATGTCCTCCATAATATCATTTAGTTAGGAGCATTAGATTCATTCCAATCATAGCATCCTAATCATTTGGCATAAACACAAGCATATAAAACTGAGTCTACAGGATATATCCCCAGAGGACGGTGTAGCAACACTGGTGAAGCCACCATCCTATTGTCTCTAACCAGTAGTGGAATAGGTTGAAGGTTGTCCTATTGCCACTGACCAGCAGTGGAATAGGTTGAAGATTGTCCTATTGCCACTGACCAACAGTGGAATAGGTTGAAGACCATCCTATTGCCACTGACCAGCAGTGGAATACGTTGAAGATTGTCCTATTGCCACTGACCAACAGTGGAATAGGTTGAATATTGTCCTATTGCCACTGACCAACAGTGGAATAGGTTGAAGATTGTCCTATTGCCACTGACCAGCAGTGGAATAGGTTGAAGATTGTCCTATTGCCACTGACCAGTAGTGGAATAGGTTGAAGATTGTCTTATTGCCACTGACCAGCAGTGGAATAGGTTGAATATTGTCCTATTGCCACTGACCAGTAGTGGAATAGGTTGGAGATCGTCCTATTGCCCTGACCAACAGTGGAATAGGTTGAAGATTGTAGATCTTGTAGCCCTAAATAGTAGTGGGGCAAGATCGAAGACAAATCCTAGATCTCTAACCAGTAGGGAACATAATTTAAAGCCATAGTGTTATTGCCCTGACTAGCAGTGGAATAGGTTGAAGGTTGTAGATCTTATCGCCCTAAATGGTATTGGGACAAGATCAAAGGCAAATCTTGTTTCTCTAAACAGTAGAGGAACGTGATTTAAGCCATAGTCCTATTTCCTTGACCAGTAGCGGACTATGCTGAAGGCTAAAAATCCCTTCTCCCTGAAGTCCTAGTGGAACAAGTTAATAATAAATAAATCTCACCCCCTCGAAGTTGTAGCAAGAGCAAATTGAAGCCACACGTCCCATTTCTCTAAAGTAGCGGTGGAGTGGATCAAAGCAACAAGATGCGGTGGACTAGAACAAGGCTACCTGAAGAAGATGAGCACCAAAGGAGTCAAGACTCAGGAAGACCGGGCAAATTTGGTCCTTCTTTATGTCTTTGCTCTATTCCCGTTGCACAACAATGAGCAAAGAGGGGCAGCTGTAGAAGGCCCAAATTGCCTGGGGCCCATTTTACAACCCCCCCAAAAACCAACAAAAACTAGAATAACCCCTAACCCATTCAAATCAAACCCGAATGGCCCACCTAAAACCTAACCCAAAATCCCAAACAGCAAACCCAATGCAAACCAAACTTACCATACCCAAAAATTAAAATCCAAGCCTAATACAACCCATACCCCAATTGGCCCAATACCCAAATTAACCTTAATCAGAAAAAAAACAAAAACACAAACCCTAGGTGCGCCGCACCTAGGGCCACTTGACGCCGCCAGTAGTCTTGTCAACCACCAAGCAGCACCATCGCCTCGTCACTTGCACCGCCAAACACCTGCAAACAATAAAAATGAAGTGACAGAAAGCATGTAAAAATGGCTATAAAAGCCATACTAGACTGATTTTAAAAGGGGGTATTTTTCGAATAAAAGAGGGGTATTTTTTCGAATCAAAAAACGAATCATCAGCAATCAAAAGAGAATAGAAATTCTAAGGTTTATTTTGGTTTTTTCATTTTTTTGACTATTAGTTACTGCTACTGTTGTTTTTTATTTTTAAAAAATTTTCATAAGTAAAAATCAAAAAGAAAAAGGAGAAAGGAGCCTTACCGAAGTCCCCACGTCGCGGTGTCAGAACACCTTCGTTCTGTCGTCGAGGCTCGGCCTAGGAGGGGCATCGAAGGCCTTCTCTTTTCGTCCCCGAAGAAGCTAAAAAATTGGGGCTTTCGGGGTTCTCTGAACAAAGCACCAAAGGCCACCTTTCTTGCACACTCCGTCAGCCGCTGGACCTAGCGGCGCTACCCGAACAGAGGAGCCCTAGCAGAGGACGAAAGAAATTGGGGGGTTCTCTGTTCTGTTTTTTTTTAAAAAAAGGGAACTAAATGGAAAATAAAAATTTTGGCTCTTATAACAGAAGCAAACGACACTGCTTTGGGTTGGGAGCCCTGGCGCTAAAATGACGCCGTATAGGGCTTCTCAACCCGAACCTGACCCGCTCTGCCGAAGGGATCCGCGTGTTTCCTTTTTATGGGCAATTTGCGCGAGGGGTCCCTCCCTATTGCAACGTTGTACAATTGAGCCCTTTTCATTATTTTTTTCTTATTACAAATTTCACCATTTAATTTCATTGAGTTTTCAATTGGGTCCACAACCCATAGACGCGCATAAGGGCTGGGAATATTTTCCCTATCAGTCCCTCTTGCTTTAAGTGCGTTCTATCTTGGTCCCTGTTCGCCCTTTCTTTTTTAATTTATTGCAATTTCAGCTCTTGTTTTTTAGCAATTTCAGCACTTGTTTTTTATCCCGACTTCAATATAGCCCTCGACCTGTTTAATGGGTTTATTTATTTATTTATTTTCTTTAAAAATTGTATTATTATTATTATTATTATTATCATTATTTATTTTAAGTTTTTATATACTTCTTTTATTAAACCTTCTTTATCTATTTTTTATTTTAAATTTTGTATTTTATTTATTCATTATTAATTACTATTATTATTACTACCATTATTATTTCCTACCTTATTACTATTCTTATTATTTATTGTCTGTATTCATATATATACCTTTTCTTTATCGATTTTTATTATTATCATATTATTATTATTATTATTATTATTATTATTATTATATTATTATTATTATTATTATTATTATTATTATTATTATTATTACTATATTTACATCCATATTTGTTTTCTTAGTCGTGTACTATATTTTGTGAAATTATCATATTTCATTTAAAGGTTTTTAAAATAAGGTAATATTTTGTATTTAGAAATTCGGGGAATAGTGCCCTAACGTGTTGGTTTCGATTTTCCGTTTGACTAAATAACCTAACATCCTTTTAAAAAACTTCGTAAATCATGAGATGACTTTGATTATAAGAGATTAAAATATTGTGTCCTAACGTGTTGGACGTGATGTTTATATCCTTTCGGAACAAAGAAATCTCCATTTTTAACTCAAACATCTATATTTATTTTCTTAGTTTAACACTAATTAAACAAAAATACATTTTGCGAAATTATTATATTTCATCCAAAGGTTTTAAAATAAGGCAATGCTTTTGTTTAGAAATTCGGGGAATAGTGCCCTAACGTGTTGGGTTTCGATTTCCCATTTGACTAAATAACTAAACATCCTTTTAATAAATTTTGTAAATCACGAGATAACTTTGATTATGAAGGTTTAAAGTATCGTGTCCTAACGTGCTGGATGTGATGTTTGTATCCTCTCGGAACAAAGGAATCTCAAATTTTAGCCCAAATTATCCAAACATTTTCTAAAGGATCCGTATTTTAAAATCTTTTCAAATTTCTGACATTAAGACACTAATTAATCAATTTGGTACCAATTTTTGGCGCGACGAGGGTGCTAACCCTTCCTCGCATGTAACCGACTCCCGAACCCATTTTTTCAAATTTCGTAGACCGAAAAAAACACTGTTTTAGTAAACCAAAACGTTTTATGAAAACAAAGGAGATCCGATCACACCAAATGAAGATCGGTGGCGACTCCCGTTTTACTTTCGTTTTCAAAACACTAGTCGATTTCCGTTTTCACAAAAAAATGGTTACGACATATAATAGGGACCATGTGATTGAAATTATTTGATGATTGCTTCTAATGTAAAAAAAATTATGCAGAGTTGAATGTTTAATTATTTTATAATTTTGGTAATACTCCGTAACCCTATTCTGATGTTGAATATGGGTGAGGGGTGTTACATTTATTGAATCAGAGCTATAGTTTAGTCGATTCTTGGACTAACGTAGCGTTTGTGAGTCTAGCTATACATGGCATATATAATTTGTGATAGTGTGTGTAACACCCTATACCCAAGACCGATGCTAGGACTGGATACGAGGCATTACCATGCTTAAACTCACTTAAACATGTACTTACGGGCTGTAAAATTTTTACCCAACTTAAAACTTTTCTTTCTTGATCATAACATGCATATTATGGGCCTACGAGGCCTTAAACATTTATCAGAACGCCTCCGGACACTTCATCTAACTCTTATCTTAGAAGCAGGGTTCACATGACCATGTTGCTTGAGGACACGCCCGTGTGCTCATTTACACGCCCATGCCTACAACCGTGGAAGGTTACTGACTTTATTCACATGGCTGTGACACGCCCATGTCTACCAACCGTGTGAAGCTACTGACTTCAACCACACGGCCTAAGCACACGCCCATGCTGCTTGAACGTGTGTCTTACACGGCTCATACACACGGTCGTGTAAAATGACCGTGGTCTAATTTGATTTAAAACATTAATGTCCAGGGTTAACAAGGTCTAGACACACGCCCGTGTGTCCAACCGAGTAGGTAATTAGAGGATATTTACCAAGCCATTTGCCTCCCTTAAATTAAGATCAACTCAACTTCAACCAATACAAATTTCATTACTACATATGTCATTGACATCTATATACAAACAACTTAAACAAGTTTGGCCAACCACTTAGCCATATATAAAAGAATAATAACTTGATAACCTATATAATGGCCTTACAGAAAAAACATGTTCTTAACATGAATGATTCCTATACATGCCATACTTAGTAATATAATTTGGCTATACCGAAATAAGGGTCGATAGTGTGCTATGAGCTTCGACTCCAATGATCCACAATTTAGCTTGGCAGGACTACATAGAGAGAAACAATCAAAGACGTAAGCATTTAGCTTAGTAAGTTTGCATGTATAACACATAAAAAAAATAAACTTGCTTCATATAAACCATTTGACATAAGAATGGTATCATTATCTCTTCTATAAAGCTTACTTACTCATACATGATTCTTACTTGTCCCATGGTACGTACTAATCTCATACTTGTAAGGTAACAAGGTACCTGTGTCTCTTGATCACATTGATCAGCATACTTAAACATAATAATCATGTCTTCTAATTCATCATTCATAACATGAATAATATTCAATTTCAATTTGATAATGGTTTTGCTTTCTTAACATTCTTGTTTCACATTTTAGCTTTACTCATTTGTCCGATGAATTTCTATGAATTACCGGGAATACTAGATCTCTAGTCATTTACTTGATGTCAATGTCATACTCTAAATATGGACTTATGTGGAAGATCTCTTCTTGAATCAATGCCAAGCTTGCCTTGGTCTTACATGATAACTTTTTCCATGCCAAGCTTGGGTCCTTGGACTTACATGATAACTTGCTTAATTGCCGATGCCATGCCTTGGCTTGGTCTTATACGGACTTTCTTATCTCATGTACTGGACCGTATATCCAGGGTAATTCATCTTCAATTGGGACTTATTGACTTCTTTGTTTAGCATAACATTAAACCATTCATAATAACAATGTATAGTATACTAAGCAATTAAATGATAAAATCATAAAGCTTAGAACTTATACAAACTTACCTCAAAATACAAAATGTATGTAGTTAAGCAATTTAGTCCTCAACTTTGTTCTTGCCTCGGTTTCGATCCGGGCTTCGTTTTTCTTGATCTATAATCATAAATAGATCATTTAATAATCATATAGACTAAATTGACTCATAATTCATACTTTGGCAAAATTACTAATTTGCCCCTATACTTTCTCATATTTGCACTTTTGCCCCTAGGCTCGTCAAATGATTTTCATGCAACTTTCTTAAACATCATGCTTAGATGAATCATTTTCTCTACTATAGCAATCATCAATTCTCTCTAGTTCTAGCATGTATGACCAAATTTTATAATCATTACAAAAAGGTCCATACTATCATTTTTCATGAAATTCCTTAAGGAAAAGATGTTTATCTAACATCAAACTCTCATAAACTTCCATAAAACATCATTCAGCATGCATGTAATTCATGGCTAAATTTTTAAACATGCATCTTAGCTCATCAAATAGCTAAAAATTGCTTACTCATGCTACCGGGACTTCAAAAATACGAAGAATATCAAAAATCGGGCTTAGGAGCACTTACTAGCAAGCTTCAAAAATTGAAGAACCCTAACTATGGCTTCTTTCAATTTTCGGCAATGGGGGAAGAAGATGATGAGATTTTTATCATCTTTTTCCTATTTTAAACACTTCTTAGACAAATGACCAAAATGCCCTTCCTCTTAAAAACATTTCTATAACACCATCTTAAGGGCAATTTTGTCCAAAATAATATTTTTGGAAAAATTGCTATTTAAGGACTTCTAATCACTATTTCATACAAAAAGCTTCTAGAAACTCATATTTTGCAGCTTTTTACAATTTAGTCCTTTTGGACCAATCTACCACAATTTAATAAAATTGCTTCATGAAACATTCATACTAGCATGCAAACATGGCATAAACTTTGTAAACTCATAAATTCACCTTGGATTCGTGGTCTCGTACCACTATTCTGACTAGGCCCTAAATCGGGCTGTTACAGTGTGATCTCTCCCGACTTTGATGACATTTGTTTTACTTAGACAGAGATGTTTCCAACCGAACTAGTTCCGATGAGACTGAAAATGATATTCAAGCATTTGATGAAAAATGTATTTATGATGAGTTGAAACTCATAAAGGTATGAATAAAAGTTACTAATATGTTGTTGTTGATAAATGTTGTATTATATATGTGTATATATGCGAGTCAATTTTGAGGCTTTACAATCTTCACCCCATCACCAGTATAGTGTCATACAATAAAGTTCATATGATTTATATTGGATAAGATCACAAATGTGAAACTAAAGAGTTCAGTGGTGGAATAATTATTAATCCGGCTAGAGATGAGAAAGGGTTAGCAAGTAAAGATAGTTCTAGAAGAGATATTAGCTTGTTACGAAGATCATTCGGATTACACGATGATGTTGTTAAAGAAAAAGTTGATCTCGACTAATCGACTCATTCAGGTATAATGTCTAAAAAATGTATTAGCTAGAAATTATTCTAAATTGATTTTGTCAGTGAATGGAATAAGGTGGGATTAGTGATGACTGTAATAGTCAGTGAAATCATGTTTGAATTGTAAAGATATCCGAGTGCAGTGGTTATAGTTGAGTAGATTATGATGAACTCTTCTGGGTATTCTATGTGCACATTCATTCTCAGAGATATATGTAGCTGTTCATTTTCAGATGAGACTCTTGTCTTATGAGAACACTAACTAACAATATTTTTAGATGAAAGCATTGTGGGTTTAGTTGGTTTATGATCAGCATTACTTTACCTTTCTTTGGTATTCTATTCCAGTACATTTGATAGAAAATTTGATGGTAAAATCCATATGATGCTAGTATTCTGTTTGTACTGGTTGTTGCTTTGCTTTATTGCAACACCTCTAACCTATATCTGTCACTGGAATTGGGTTAAAGACATTACCAGATAGATCAATAACTTTTACAGACATCTAGTAAAACAAATCACCAATCACAATCAAAGTGTCCCTTTTATAAGTCAACGAGACCTTGATCATGCTTTTGAATAGGGTCAGGACTAACCTGAACTAAGATTCTCGAAAATTTAAAACTTTTCTAAGTTGTAGAGGTCACACGCCCGTATAAGCAGGCCATGTGCCTCCCACGGACACTAGACACACCCATGTGTCTTGGCCGTGCCAAAACAGAGCTTGTATACTGACTTATCCACACGGCCACCGGGCACGCCCGTGTGCCATGGCCGTGTAACATTAGGCTAGCTACTAACTTAATCACACGGCTATGAGGCACGCCCGTGTAAAGTTAGGCCAGCTACTGACTTATTCACACGGCCACCAGACACGCCCGTGTGCCGTAGTCGTGTAGGGAAAATAGGCCATTTGCAAGGCCAAAATGCCACCCACACAAGGGTCAATCCCTACAAGCAAATTACCAATTCATTTCATGTACACTTGATATCCAAAACATGTCAAACACTCAACAATTATTCATATTCAAACTCATTTCCAATCATACCACTTTGCCCAACTAAAAACACAAATACATTCAAACATGATTCATCCACATTTACCATTGATTTAATCCTTTCTTTTCTCAAACATACATACTCACAATGCATTCATAAACTTACCAAAGCCTTGACCATTTCATTAACTATCTAGCCATACCAAAACATGCATCATTTTTCATATATGCCGAAGCATATTACTAAAACTTATCTAGCCACATCTCATGGCTACTATACACATTTCAAACATAACCAAAATGACTAGCCTATATATGCCATATTTAGCTATATACATATCCAAAGGGTACCAAAATGAGCTAGGTAGTATGATGATGATCCTCGATGGTCCTGAGCCTTTCGTAGCTTTGACGACCTATAAAACAGAGTAAACACACACACACAGTAAGCTTTTCAAAAGCTTAGTAAGCCATATACAAATAAACTTAGCATAAGATGCACATAACCATATTGATACTATGATCATAATGGTTCTCATAGCAATATCATCACTTATATTCTTTAGCGCATTTGCTTAGCTATAACTTACCACAATCTTCAACTCATATATCACATATACACATAGCTCATTTAAGCATATATTCACATATCATTTCATCAACTCATTGCACATATTCATCTTAGTAAGTTCTGTAACACCCCAAATCCGGCCCATGCGTTATGACTGGATCTAACATGTCACATGAGAAAAACATGTTAAATCCTTTTTATTCATACTAAAATAGGTATTAATTTGTTATAATCAAGAAAACAAGTTTGATTTGAAGTATTTGATAAAGTACTACTAGCCTCGGAGGTAATCGATAATTTGAACTAGAGATATTATAAAATATGACTTTTGAAAACATTGTTGATAATTTGAGAGAAAATTTCCAAGTTAAAATATTTGTAAAGGTTTGTTATGAAATCCATTTGTTAATCTATTTTGGAAAATCTTCATTTAAGGTTTTAGAAAAATTCCCAGTTAGAACAATTTGAGCAAGATAATAAGTACGTCAAACATAAAGCAAGAATAAAATATTCCAGAGGCCTTATTACAACATAAAACCCCAAAATAGTAAAAGTAATAAAATGAACAGAAATAGAAATCTAAAGTTCAATAAAAACCATTTCTAAAGTATGGCCTCCACCGAGTCATCCATGGCCCAAGTCCCACGTCACTGAGCATTACCTGCAAGGGTTAAGGAAAAAGGGGTGTGTTACTAGAACTCAGTGCATAATCCCCTTACCGTTGTCCACTAGGCTTGAACCCATTTAGCAAAAACTTGGGCCTGAGCCCATAAAGCATAATCTTGGGCCGAAGCCCATTTACATAAGAGAACATATATATATGTGCAATGTATGCAACCCAACCCATCCTAGTAATCCATCCGCTACACACCACCCGTACCATCCTATCACACCTGTGGGGATCAAGTCAATCCACCCTCGAAAGACACCAATCGCAGGCAAGTTGCCATTTATAATATATTTTGATTGTGTCCAAGCCACCGGAATCATAGTGAATCATAATAACAAACATTCTTGTGGCAGTGCCACCGGGCTACACTTCTCTTCAACATTTTTCCCATCCCATGCAAAATTATGTAAATGTAATATACATAATAAAGCATAATATTTACAAATATAAACAACAATCATTAGTCCAATATTTTATTACGGTGAATCTACCCATTATAGCACTTTGTAAATTGGCCCATTAAAGTAATCTAGTAAATCAGCCCATAGGGGCATTTTCGTAATCTTACACATATACATCGATTTTTTTGAAAAATCTTTAGAAATAATGAACTTTAAGCCAATTTCTCATTTTATGCCATTTTTACGATTTTAGTCGTATAATAATAACAATCTACTACAAAAAACGTTACCGAATCATAAATTTACGGAAATACGGTGTGAGGTTACACACCTGATTATGGTGAGTATTAAACTCTCTTGATCGTCGGCACCTATGACAACATAATACTTGATTAAGCTAATGAACAAGATTTTTATTAATATAAATCTAAACCAAGCGATCTATTGAAACGCTTACCCTCGATATCGTGCACGACCACGATTTGTCTATTCTCACCGGATGATGGTCCACAACCCGGTGGGAAATCTCAAACCGTCGATACCACTCTACACTTGAACTTAGGAGTAGGAATTGCAAATCCACTCCTTCTAAGTTCACAAATCACTTTTCCTTTCGAATCGGTACCACTTGCCTCCATAGGAAAAAAATCTCGATTAGAAAACTACTCTGAGGGAAAGTAGTTATTTTAGTGATAGGAGTAGGCTTACCACTATATCCAAAGGATCCACGAGTGAAAAAGAACGAGTGTTTTAGACCCTATAATAACCGTTTAGTCCAGCTAATCGAATAATGAATGATATCAAGTAATCTATAAGGAAACTCCTTACTTTAACGATATTGAATCTGATCTCCACCGATTGACTTAAGGCTAGAATGATATTCGGCCACTCACTTAGATCACTACGAAAAAGAGGATGATTAAGATGTGAAGGAGTAGAAGGAAACACCATTTCGGTTTAGAAACAAGATACAGAACCGAATAGTGGTAAACACCCATTCGGCTAGAAAGAATAGAAAAATGAAAAGAGAAAAGAACTACTTACCGATTTGATCGAAGAAGAGGATGTCAACACAAATGAGAAAGAAATTGTGAAGGAGAGATTATGGGTTGAAAGGTTCAGCTATGGAGGAAAAATGAACAAGAAAATTCGGCTATGAGAATATGGATTAGAGAACAATAAAGAAGAGTTGGAGAATTTTGTGAAAAAGAAAAGAAAGATGGAGAAAGAGTGTGTAACATCCTGATTTGGGGGCTTTTCATTTGATATGTTTCTGTGTGTATGCTATGCTTAATATGCTAGTTTAAGGTGTTTTTGGGGTCCAGGAAAGGTTCAGGGTTAAGCCGAAGTCTTGGGCAAAATTTTTTTTGGCACTTTAAAAGGTTAGTCGAATAGGAGTAGGACTTAAGGGGTTTTAGTTTAAGTTTGGTGACACAAGGAAGTGCAGTGGAAGAGTGGCAAGGGGACACCACTTAGCATTCTGGGGAGGTGGCATCACAAGGTAAGGGTGAGAGAGAGAGGGTTCGAAACTCTCAGGCAGCAAGGGATTATTATTATTTTTTGGCTAAGGGAAGGGGGTGTTTGGATGATAATCAAACTCTGGAGGAGAGAGGTAAGACTTGGTCAAATATTTCAAAGGGATGGTGGAGAGAGATTTAAGGAGTTTGAATTATTCAAATTGGTTTGAATGAGTGGAGGAGAGGGAACCAGAGAGAGATTGAAGGGACGGCATGGTGTTTGAGGGGAGAGGGGGAGTGTTAGTCGAAATTTTGAGGGGTGTGAGAGGTGTGGAGCATTCGGTTTTGGCAAGAGGTGTGGGTGCTGAATTTTGGTAGCCTTAAGTAGCTTGTGGGTGTAGATGCTCTTTTTTTTCGGCATTTGTGAGTGTGCTCTCCAGCTATTTGTATTCTCTGTTGCCGAAAATTTCCTAGCCAACTCCTATCATTTTCTTCTTCCAAGCAAACTAGGTGGGCATATTCTTTTCATTGTCCTTTCTACTCATTCTCAAAAGCTCTAATCACAATCACTAATTCTCTCTCCTTTCTATTTTTTTTCCTCTCGTAAACTCCTCTCTTGCTGAATCCGCTTGAGTCCCACTGTTGTGGATCTTGATTCCTCTTCCATTCACTAAAAGCCGAAACTACACCCCCCATTTTCTCTCTTAGCCGAAACCTCTCAATCTCAGCATCACTTCATTTGTTTTCTTTTCCTGAATTATTCTTCATAGCCGAGTTCTCATCCCATATTTTGTAAAGAACTTTATTACTCTCTTTTCTTTTTCTTTTTCCCCTTGGCCGAATCTTTTCCATTAAACCCTGTTGAGTTGTTTTCATTCTTCTTCTCTTAAAACCGAACCCCTGATCATTGTGTTGTCCATCCACTTAGAGTACCATCTCCAAGCCAAATCTTCTCTACTTTGACTGCTTGTGCCGAATCTTGGGTAATAATCGAAGGTGTTCGATCAACTTCTTAATCCAAGTCTTCTAACTTCTGGACTCAATTGACTTGGGTAAGAAGATTTCTTTAGTTATTCTATTAATCGGTTTATCTTTTGTCCGTCACCTTAACCCAGTTGGGTGGTTATTCAAACATTTTGTTCGTAGCGATTTATTGACCTAGGCTTTTTGATGGATGCAAGAAACATACAAGTTGGGGAGGGAAGCAAACCTTCGGGTTCGATCCCTAAGTTTAAGAAGTGAGTGGTGTCAGCAGTACGAGATTGGCCACAGGGTTGTGGGCTGGCTTCAGAGCAGAGTCGTAGGTAGATAGTACTAGTTTCGATTAGCGATAGTGTCGACATTGAGAGCGTGGTATTACGTGTTATCAGGTGTCTAACTCTCACACACTTTGTATTTTAGTTTAGTTATAAACTGTTGGCAAAGGCCGAAGTCATGGCATGAATCACTAAGATACCCTTGTTGGTTGGATCGAAGACTCCGGGTAAGTTCCATTATGCTCTGTTGTTAGCAAAAGTATGTGGGAGTGAAATGGTTGATTGTTATGCATTTGAAAGCATGATCATATCCTATTAACTGTTAAACATGGCATTGACTTGGGGTATGATGTGAAGAGGGGGGAAACATGATCTCTTTTAGACTGTCACCAGTGGTTTGGTACCACAAGTGGGTTGGCCCCACATATTACATTTTGTGACTAAGTCTCAGTGGTTTGGAACCACCAGTGGTTTGGTACCACATGTATTATTTCTGTGACTCGTCCCAGTGGTTCGGTACCAAGTGGGTTGGCCCCACATATATTCAGTAAGGAATTGTCACCAGTGGTTTGGTACCACAAATGGGTTGGCCCCACGTATTATATTTTGTGACATTTGTCTCCAGTGGTTTGGAACCACTAGTGGTTAGGTACCACCAGTGGCTAGGTGCCACAGATATTGGGTTGATTTCAGGAGATATGGAGGTTGGACATAATAGCTAGGTTGGGCTGCATTACATACATACATAATATGTGAATTTGTGTGAGAGCCCAAAGCTCATTGAGATGGGGATTTACACACTGAGTCTCGGTGACTCACCCTTTCTGTTTAATTTTGCAGGTAATCCTTAGAACGCGGATAGGGAGCCGAGGTGGACTCGAGGTGGCCATGCATAATGCTTTAAGTAATTTTATTTTTCAATATTGATTTTAGATTAATACTATTTAAGTTTGGATTTTGGTGTTGTAATAAGGCCACTTAAACGTTAATTTGGGTTTTCTTATGAAATTGTTATGGCATGTTTGACAAATTACCAAAGTGGGTGTTTTCAAAAATTAATAAAAGAAAATAAACTTTGAATTTATAATTGGTCAATTAAAGACGGGTTTCTAGTAACAAATTGACTCAAATTTTCAACTAAAACCACAATGATGTTTTCAAATGATCGCTCAATGGAATTTTTCTTAACATTCAATTTTTGATTAAGAAACTTGAATTGTATTACGTCTAAAGCTAAGCAATTGTTTTAAAATTTTGCCAAAGGCATAGTGATTTGCAAAATTTCTCTCAACTCATGGTTTTAAATTTTGGATTTCTAAAATATTCTTCCCAGAAACATGCCAGATTCGGTCGTAGCATTTTGACCGGGTTTGGGGTGTTACAATTGTGGTACCAGAGCAGGGTTCAAAAGCTCGACTGTGGGTGTAAGGCCCAAAATATTTTTCGATAGATGGTTTGGAAAATGGTTTGATAAAATACATGTTTTCGGGAAGCATGGCACCTGAGTCTCCGGCACCAATCCGCGACGGTAAGTTCTCCTTATAGATTGTGATTGTGTTGTATGATGTGATTGTGTTTTGATATGATTGTAAGTATTAGAAAATTTCACCTTATAGATTGAAGCCTGTAGGAATGTACGTGTTCGCGAAAGAAACTACTTTTTAAAAAAATATATACTCATAAGACAGTTCAGTAATAAAAAGTGGAAGAAACAAAGGCTAACTCATAAAACTTTTAATCAGATTAAATCGCAAACGTTAGTCATGAGCACTAGGGGCATGGACGTGGTGTGCGTGATCGTGGTAGAGGCAGGATTGCGGTGTCAGAACCAGTAGGATCTGGTCATGGGTCAGGAAATGAGATGCCAGTACCACCAGCTGGGGAAGTAGAATTTCAGGACCAAACGGCTGGAGATGATGCGGTGTCGCAGGCGATGTTGCGGGTTCTAGAGAGAGTTCCGGGGGCAGGCATGGGGACAGGAGCTCGGAAATCTATGTCGGAAGGACTTAGAGCTAATGGAGCTGAGATGTTCAGGGGTGATTCTGGTGTGGCCCCTAACGTAGCAGAGTATTGGTTAGAAGCGGTGGAGAGTATTATGGATGACCTTGACTGTACTACAGAAGAGAAATTGAAGGGTGTAGTGTCTCTCCTCTGACATGAGGCATATCAGTGGTGGCTCACAGTTAGAGATGGTACAACGGCTGACCACATCACCTGGGAGTTCTTTAAATCAGCATTTCAAGGAAAATACTTTGGGTCGGGTTTTGTGGACGCTCAGCGGAAGGCATTCTTTAATTTGGTTTAGGGAAGTAAGTTAGTGGCTGAGTATGAGGCTAAATTTTTACGTCTGAGTCTCTATGCCCGTGGTATTATTGCAACAGATCATCAGCGTTGTGTCCGATTTGAGGATGGCCCGAGAGACGAGTTGCGAGTATTGATAGCTCTGCAACGAGAAAGGGAGTTTGCCGTTTTGGTTGAGAAGGCTAAGATAGCCGAAGAGGTGAAGAGGTCTGAAAAATAGAACCAGGACAAAGACAGGAGTGGGAATAAAAGAAGTTTTGGGCCATCAAGATCTACTGGGGGTTTTTAGAAGAGATCTAGACTAGGCGGGCCGAGTCAAGCTGCGAAGCCTGCTGCTATTCAGTGGCCACCGCAGTGTTCTCAATGCGAAAAATTTCATTCGGGAGAGTGTTGGGCAGGTAATAGAGGATGTTTCGGATGTGGGTCTATGGATCATCGGATAAGGGATTGCCCACGAAAGTCAGACAGGGCACAATCAGAGGGTCAAGGACGTGGACCATTCAGAAAAGAGGGTCAGCAATCGCAGAGAGGTCGTGGTCCAGCCAGAGGAGGAAAAGGCTTTGGTCGGGGGCGTGGAGCACCGAGCAGGGGTGCTAGGAATACAGAAGCGAGATAGCCTGGGTTGGTTTATGCAGCTAGGCGTCGAGAAGAGGGCGATGCACCGGACGTCATAATCGATACGTTCCTAATTTATGGGTTGCCTTATACTGCTTTGATTGATATTGGTTCGAGACACTCTTACGTTGCTAGTACTATATCGGGAACTCTGAATTAGACTTTGAGACTTCTTCTAGGGAAGATGACTGGAATTAGCCCCCTAGGACAATCTATAGTGGTGAACAAACTTTTTAGGGGTGTGCCTCTAGAAGTTCAAGGGGTAGTTTTTCCGGCCGATCTGATGGAACTGTCGTTCGAGGAGTTCGATTTGATCTTAGGTATGGATTGGCTAGTGATGTATCAGGCAAATTTGGACTGTGCAGCCAAGCGCATGGTATTAAGAACTTTCGAGGGTGAAGAGGTAGTGGTGATAGGTGAGAGAAGGAATTACCTATCTAATGTGGCATCCGTTTTAAAGGCTGAGAGAATGGTGATAAAAGGATGTAAGGCGTTTATAGCTTATGTTTGTGCTTTGGAGGTCAAGGAGTCAACGGTGGGGAATGTTCGAACAGTGAAGGAATTTTCTGATGTTTTTCCAAAAGAGCTTCCGGGATTACCTCCGGATCGTGAGGTGGAGTTTGGTATCGATCTATTACCTCCGGATCGTGAGGTGGAGTTTGGTATCGATCTCCTTTCGGGAACAGTGCTAGTGTCTATTACCCCATATAGAATGGCGCCGAAGGAGTTGGTGGAGCTGAAAGCGCAGATTCAGGAATTGTTAGATCAGGGTTTTATCCGACCAAGTGTATTGCCTTGGGGAGCACCGGTGCCATTCGTTATGAAGAAGGACGGATCAATGCGAATGTGCATTGATTACCGTCAGTTGAATAAGTTAACGATAAAAAATAAGTACCCGTTACCGAGGAGAGACGACCTGTTCGACCAGCTTAAGGGAGCTTCAGTCTTTTCCAAGATATATTTGAGATCGGGATATCATCAGCTTAAAGTCAAGGAGGCAGATATTCATAAGACGACATTTCATACTCGCTATGGTCACTACGAATTCCTGGTGAATCCGTTTGGGTGACCAATGCACCAGCAGCGTTTATGGACATGATGAATCGGGTTTTTCAACCTTATTTGGATTGATTCTTCGTGGTGTTTATAGACGATATCCTGGTTTATTCAAGGTCTGAGGAGGAGCATGATTCGCATCTTCGAGTGGTTTTGCAAATTCTGAGGGAGAAGCAGTTGTTCGCTAAGTACAGTAAGTGCGAGTTCTGGCTAAGGGAAGTTACCTTTTTGGGTCATGTGGTGTCTGCGGGGGGAGTTAGGGTGGAACCCCAGAAGATAGAAGCTGTGTTGGATTGGAAACCGCTTAAGTCTGTGGCGGAGATTCAGAGTTTTCTTGGGCTGGCTGGATACTACAGAAGGTTTGTTGAAGGGTTCTCTTTGATTGCGGCACCCTTAACTAAGTTATTGCGGAAAGGGGTACCATTCGTTTGGTCAGTTAAACAGCAGGAAAGTTTTGAGAAGTTGAAGAAGATTTTGACAGAGGCGCCGGTGTTAATTTAGCCTGAGGCGGGGAAGGAGTTTACCGTCTACTGTGATGCATCGCACACAGGGTTAGGATGTGTGTTGATGCAAGAAGGGAAACTGGTAGCGTATGCTTCTCGACAATTGAGACTTCAGGAGGTAAATTATTCAACGCATGACCTGGAGTTGGCTGCAGTAGTTTCGCCTTGAAGATCTGGAGACATTACTTATATGGGGAGAAGTCCATCATCTATACAGATCACAAGACTTGAAATATCTCCTTACCTAAAAGGAGTTGAATTTAAGACAGCGGAGGTGGATCGAGCTGTTGAAGGATTATGACTGCTCGATTGAGTACCATCCGGGTAAGGCTAACATGGTGGCAGACGCGTTAAGCCGTAAGGTAATATCAGATTTGAGAGAAATGTTTGCCCACCTTAGTTTATACGACGACGGAATTTTATTAGCTGAATGGCGAGTGAAGCTGACATGGGTAAGTCAGATTCAAGAGAAACATTTATTAGATAATGTCTGGAGTGCTCGACTTCTGCAAGTATAGGATCGTGGAATAGAGGATTATAGTTTGAACAGCGATGGAGTTTTATGTTTCCATGGGAAGGTTTGCATGCCGAAAGATGTGGATTGGAGGCAGAAGATTCTTCAGGAAGCGTATTATAGCCCATACGCTATGCACCCTGGAGGAAGTAAGATGTATCGGGATTTACGGGAACAGTTTTGGTGGCTGGGTCTGAAGCGAGAAGTAACTGAGTTTGTGAGTATGTGCTTGACTTGTCAGCAGGTAAAAGCAGAACATCATTTGCCTTCAGGGTTGCTGCAACCGGTCAAGATTCCACAGTGGAAGTGGGAAAGGATCACGATGGACTTTGTTAGTGGGCTACCCCTTACGCCTACTAAGAAGGATTCGGTTTGGGTAATAGTTGATCGTTTGACAAAGTCTGCTCATTTCATACCGGTTCGAGCCGACTACTCTCTACAGAAATTGGCTTAGTTGTATATAGCGGAGATCGTGAGGCTGCACGGGGTACCAGTGTCTATCATCTTAGACAGGGACCCTAGGTTTACGTCAAGATTTTGGAAGGCGTTGCATCAAGCATTGGGTACGAAGTTAGATTTCAGCACAGCGTTTCATCCACAGTCTGATGGATAGTCGGAGAGGGTGATTCAGATCTTGGAAAGATATGTTGAGGGGTTGTGTCTTAGACTTTGGAGGTAGTTGGGAAGAATTTTTACTGTTGGCAGAATTCGTGTATAACAATAGCTACCAATCTAGTATTCAGATGGCACCGTATGAAGCGTTGTATGGTCGAAAATGCCGTACTCCTACTTGTTGGACAGAGTTGGGTGAGCGTCAGTTGTTGGGTTCAGAACTGGTTTCTGAAACGGAAGATAAGGTTAAGTTAATTCAGACTCGATTGAAGGAAGCCTCGGACAGACAGAAGTCCTATGCCGATCTGAAGCGTAAGGACATAGAATTTGCAGTGGGTGACAAGGTTTTCTTAAAGGTGTCACCATGGAAGAAGGTGCTAAGGTTTGGACGGAAGGGTAAGTTAAGCCCCAGATTTATCGGGCCTTATCGCGTGTTGAAGTGTGTGGGACCAATGGCTTATCAGCTGAGCTACCTTTAGAGTTAGGTCAGACCCATGATGTGTTTCATGTTTCGATGCTAAGACGCTACCGTTCGGATCCGTCTTATGTGGTACCAATGGAAGAAATTGAAGTAAGCCCAGACCTGTCTTTTGAAGAAGAACCAATGTAGATCTTGGATCGTGACGTCAAAGTATTACGTAAGAAATCAGTTCCTTTGGTGAAAGTGTTGTGGCGGAACCATGGATCAGAAGAAGCTACGTGGGAGCCGGAGGATGTTATGCGGCAGCAATACTCTTAACTCTTTTAACCAGGTAATTTCGAGACCGAAATTTCTTTAAGGGGGTAGAACTGTAACATCCTGATTTGGGGGCTTTGCATTTGATATGTTTCTGTGTGTATACTATGCTTAATATGCTAGTTTAGGGTGTTTTGAGGGTCCAGGAAAGGCTTAGGGTTAAGCCGAAGTCTTGGGCAAAATTCTTTTTTTTTTGGCACTTTAGGAGGTTGGCCGAATAGGAGTAGGACTTAAGGGGTTTTAGTTTGCGTTTGGTGACACAAGGAAGTGCAGTGGAAGAGTGGCAAGGGGATGCCACTTAGCATGCTGGGGAGGTGGCGTCACAAGGTAAGGGTGAGAGAGAGAGGGTTCGAAACTCTCAGGCAGCAAGGGAGTATTATTATTTTTTGGCTCAGGAAAGGGGGTGATTGGATGACAATCAAACTCTGGAGGAGAGAGGTAAGACTTGGTCAAATATTTCAAAGGGATGGTGGAGAGGGATTTAAGGAGTTTGAATTATTCAAATTGGTTTAAATGAGTGGAGGAGAGGGAACCAGGGAGAGATTGAAGGGACGACATGGTGTTTGAGGGGAGAGGGGGAGTGTTAGCCGAAATTTTGTAACACCCCAAACCCGGCCCAAACAATATGACCGAATTTGGTTTGTTACAGAGAAAACATTTTGAAAACCATTTTAAAACTTAGTCGAATTTCCTTTCAATTGAAACTTTATTTGTTAAAAACCATACTTAATTTATTTAAAAATATTTTTTGAGTCGAGTTGTTTACAAATTTCAAATGTACCCGATGATACTTTAAAAATATTTTGCGTTTAATTTGAGAAAACATGTGCATCCGTTTTAACATCATCAAATAGTTTAAATAAAACATTCAAACATGCAGAATAATAAAATCATCCTAGGAGGCCTTATTACAATTAAGCAACATAAACCCAAAAGAAAGATAGATAAAATCCAAAATTCATTTATTAAAAGTCTCCACTGCATGGCCACCTCGAGTCCATCCGGCTCCTCACCCGCGATCTACGAATCACCTAAAAAATTAAAGGAGAAGGTGAGTCACCAAGACTCAATGTGTAACCCTTCCCCGGTTTAGTGTAATAACATACACAAATCATAACAAATTAACATGCATAAGTTTAAAATGCACCCAACCTAACCATCCAAACGCCTTTTTCTACCCCGTGTGGTACCAAACCACTGGTGGTGCCAAACCACTGGTGACATATAGTCACAGATGTGATGCCAAATCACTGGAGATACCAAATCTCTGGTGTCCGAAGACACAAATTGAATGATGGGGCCAACCCATCGTGTGATACCAAATCACTGGCAGACGATCCCATATCTCAAAGTGGGGCCAACCCACGGTGGTATCAACCACAGGGACAAGTCGCTATGAGGTGCCAAACCTCTGGAGGTACCAAACCTCTGGTGACCGTAGTCACAATGTGTTACCAAAACACTGGTGTCCGTCGACACGAATATCACTACCCCCTCCACTCATCAACCCATATCAAACAATTATGTATATTTACTGAAATCATGCCAATAGGTTTATTTAACAACATTCATAGATTTATCATTGCCATATATCCAATAATACACATACCAAATGTGTCATGCTTCCCAAAAGCATCAAATAGTAATCTCATAGCAAATAAGGACTTACCCGAATCCTTGTTAATACCATGATGGTATTACATCCATGTCTACACAAATCGATTAGACATAATATAACACTTAGCATATTAAAAAGTTATAAGATGTGTATGCACACACCTGATACTAACGAGAGTCCTAAATCCCGAATAAACAAATCAGCCACACAAGTATTCTTGCCCCTATATTCGGCCAAAAATGGACATTAGTGCCATGGCCTATTCGGCCAAACCAAAATAATTGAAAAGGGTTCCTTGCGAACCTAAAATCTTACCCAAATGCCTTCGAACACTAGCCAACACACTCCTAAATGAATCGGCCTCACTTCCCTACAATCAACCATCATCATTAAGGTTATTAGCCTTCGGTTTAAAGGAATACTTAAAAGAATAATCCTTTGAAATAGACCCTTACCACCTTACCAAAACCGATTGCTAGAGAAGTCCCGAGGAAATCTATGCTACCTTCAATATTCGACCAAAGTTGGTCAAGATAGGAGAAGAAAATTTTCGGCACAACAAAGAGGTATATTCGGCTATAGGACAAAAAGAAAATAATGGAAAAGAAATAGAGTTTTGGCAAGAAAAGAGTATAGCAGATTTTTGGTGTTTAAACGAAACAAATAGGAGAACAAGATGTTGATGAAGGTTTCGGTTTTGAGAGAATGAAAAGGAGAAAATAGAAATTGAGCAAAAATGACCAAATGGTCAAAAAGTATTAGGCTTATCAAATGATAAAAATTCGGCCAAAAAGAAAAGAGTTTGAGAGAGGATTGCAAACTTTTGCACCAAATGCAAGGAATGACCAAAAAGAGACTTCAATCCTAGCCAAACTAACACAAAATTTAGGCTCCCCCTTTAGTCCAAATTGCCGTCCCTATGCATGGTCAAAAGGCCATGATTATGTTTCCAAAACATAATCCTTGATACTAGCCCCATGTCTCCATATTTTCCTTAATTTCTTGATTCCATTCCATATGTTAACACTTGCCTTATTCCCTTGATATACTAACCAAAAATAACAAGGTCAACACTTACCATATATAAGCTTGGCCGACACTTACCATACAAAAGCAAAAATAAAAGTTCTCTAAATGCTAACTAAGGGATTCGAACCACTCCCCTCAAGCTAATATCCATGCGCCATTACCAACTTGCCATGCACTCATCTTGTGTCACTTATTGACACTTAAATTAACTTAAGTGCTAAGCTCACATAATCCACTTCATTAAATAAACCAAACTAAACATTATTCTACTAAACCGAGCCTACTCAAGACCCCTAATTGAGTCTTATAACACCACGAATAATATCACAGAAATTTAAACACAAGCAAAATAATTCAATCACAAATAGCCCCAATTTCAGGATGTTACAGTTCTACCCCCCTTAAAAATAATTTCGACCTCGAAATTACCTGATCAGAAGAGATGGGGGTATTGTTGCCGTATCACATCCTCGGGTTCCCACATCGCTTCCTCCGTACCATGGTTTCACCATAGCACTTTCACCAAGGGTACTGCTTTCCTGCGCAAAACCTTGATATCACGATCTAAGATCTGAACTGGCTCCTCCTCGAAAGATAAGTCGGAGTTAACCTCAATCTCTGCCACTGGCACAACGTGCGATGGATCTGACCGATACCGTCTAAGCATTGACACATAGAAGACGTCATGAATCTGACTCAACTCTACAGGCAGCTCGAGCTGATAAGCTACCGGTCCTACCCGCTTCAACACAGTATACGGGCCGATAAACCTTGGGCTTAACTTCCCTTTTTACCCAAAACGCAACACCTTTTTCCAAGGCGACACCTTCAGAAAGACTTTATCTCCTACCTCGAATTCCATTTCCTTGCGCTTGAGATCGGCGTAAGACTTCTGCCTATCCAACGCTTCCTTGAGACGAGCCCGAATTACCTTAACTTTGTCCTCAGTTTCAGTCACCAATTCTGGACCCAAAACCTGACGTTCACCCAACTCCGTCCAACACGTAGGAGTACGGCACTTCCATCCATACAGTGCTTCATATGGTGCCATTTGGATACTCGCTTGATAACTATTGTTATAAGCGAATTCCGCCAACGGTAGATACTCCTCCCAACTGCCACTGAAATCCAGAACGCAAACTCTGAGCATATCTTCTAAGATCTGAATCACTCTCTCCGATTGTCCGTCGGATTGCGGGTGAAAAGCTGTGCTGAAATCCAATCTCGTTCCCAAGGCTTGATGCAAAGCTCTCCAAAACCTTGATGTAAACCTCGGATCCCTATCCGAGATAATCGATACTGGCACACCATGCAATCTTACTATCTCAGCTACATATAACTTTGCTAGCCTCTGAAGCGAATAATCTACCCTTACAGGTATGAAATGCGCTGACTTAGTTAGTCGATCCACAATCACCCAAACTGAATTCTTCTTACTAGGCGTAAGAGGTAATCCACTGACAAAGTCCATAGTGATCCTCTCCCATTTCCACTGAGGAATCTTCACCGGCTGAAGTAAACCAGATGGTAACTGATGTTCAGCCATAACTTGTTGACACGTCAGACACTTACCCACGAACTCAGTTACTTCCCGCTTCAGACCTGGCCACCAAAACTGCTCTCTCAAATCTCGATACATCTTGCTACCTCTGGGATGCATAGCATATGGGCTACTATGTGCGTCCCGAAGAATCCTTTGTCTCAACTCCACATCCTTCGGCATACAAGCTCTCCATTTAAAGCACAAAACTCTATCACTGGACAGACTAAAATCCTCTAATCCACCATTCTGAACTTGCAACCTCCGATCATTCAAACCATCATCCTCTAACTGCTTCTCCTTAATCTGATCTAACCAAGTTGGCTTGACTTGCAATTCCGCCAAAAGACTCCCATCGTCGAACAAACTAAGTCGAGCAAACATTGATCTTAAATCCGATACAACCTTACGGCTCAACGCGTCTGCCACCACGTTAGCCTTACCAGGATGATACTCGATCGAACAGTCGTAGTCCTTCAACAGCTCAATCCATCTACGCTGTCTCAAATTCAAATCCTTCTGAATCAAAAGATACTTAAGACTCTTGTGATCCGTGTAAACTATCGACTTCTCTCCGTACAAGTAGTGCCTCCATATCTTCAAAGCGAAGACTACAGCCGCTAATTCCAAGTCATGAGTCGGATAATTAGTCTCATGTGGTCTCAACTGCCGAGATGCATAAGCCACTACCTTCCCTTCTTGCATCAGCACACATCCCAAACCAATATGTGATGCATCGCAATAAACCATGAATTCCTTGCCTGCCTCAGGTTGAATCAAAACCGGAGCTTCAGTTAGAATCCTCTTCAATTTGTCGAAACTTTCTTGTTGTTCTTTGGTCCACACAAATGGAATTCCTTTCCTCAACAACTTGGTCATCGGTGCAGCAATCAAAGAAAATCCTTCCACAAATCTTCGGTAATACCCTGCCAGACCTAGAAAACTCCGAATCTCAACCACAGACTTAGGCGGCTTCCAATCCAACACTGCCTCAATCTTCCGAGGGTCCACCCTAATCCCCTCGGCTGAAACAACGTGACCCAAGAAAGTCACCTCCTTAAGCCAGAATTCGCACTTACTAAATTTCGCATACAGCTGCTTTTCCCTCAGAATCTGCAACACTACTCGCAAATGCGCATCATGCTCCTCCTCTGACTTCGAGTATACCAAAATATCGTCTATAAAGACCACAACAAACTGATCCAAAAACTGCTGAAATACCCTATTCATCATGTCCATGAATGCTGCCGGTGCATTAGTCAATCCAAACGGCATCACTAGAAACTCGTAGTGTCCATACCGAGTACGAAATGCCGTCTTATGGATATCAGCCTCTTTCACCTTCAGCTGATGATATCCAGACCTTAAATCAATCTTAGAGAAAACCACAGCCCCTTTAAGCTGATCAAACAAGTCATCTATCCTCGGCAAAGGATACTTGTTTTTGATCGTCAGCTTATTCAACTGGCGGTAGTCTATACACATCCGCATCGCACCATCCTTCTTCTTGACAAAAAGTACCGGCGCTCCCCAAGGTGAAACACTTGGTCGAATGAAACCTCGATCCAACAACTCTTGAATCTGAGCCTTCAATTCCATCAATTCCTTCGGTGCCATCCTATACGGAGCTATAGACACTGGCGCCGTTCCGGGCAACAAATCTATACCAAATTCGACCTCACGATCTGGAGGCAATCCCGGAAGTTCTTCAGGAAATACATCAGCAAATTCCTTTACATTTTGAACATTCCCCATAGAAGACTCCTTAGCTTCCAAAGCACACACATGAACTACGAACGCCTCACAGCCCTTCCTGACCATCTTCACCGCTTTCAACGCAGATACCACGTTGGACAGATAATCTCTCCTATTACCTATCATGACCACTTCTTCTCCTTCAACCGTCTTCAAAACCATGCGCTTAGCAGCGCAATCGAAACTTGCTTGGTACTTGACCAACCAATCCATCCCAAGAATCAGATCGAACTCCTTAAACCGCAGTTCCATCAGATCAGCTACGAACACTACCCCTTGAAGTTCTAGGGGTACATCCCTATATAGCTTGTCTACTTCTATAGAGTAACCTAAAGGACTAAGTACGGTCATCCTCCTAGAAGCAGTCACAGGAACTAAACTCATGGTCTCAATTATGTTACTAGCAACGTAAGAATGCGTTGAACCCACATCTATCAAAGCAGTATATGGAACACCAAAGATTAAAAACGTACCGGTTATGACGTCCGGTGCGTCTCCTTCCTCACGACGCCTCGCAGCATACACCAAACCAGGCTGCCTAGCCTCCGTGTTACCAACACCTCTGCCAGCTGCTCCGCGACCTCCACTAGAGCCATAGCCACCTCTACCATTACCACGACCTCTCTGCGGTGCTGGTCCCTCCTTTCTGAACTGAGCACGACCTTGACCTTCAGACTGATTCCTAGCTTG